>JAQMRL010000005.1:67471721-67896721 GCA_035578175.1 Catonia carolina | reverse complement strand
TTAGCGTAAAAAAGTGATTTTCTGTATTTTTAAGCCAAACTGAGGTTGATTTTCATTTTCCGTCTTTCATTCATGATTAAAATAAGGTTATGTTTTTAAAGGTTAGTTTTTTGTTTATTTCTAATATTTTATTAATAATGCTAAGTTTATTGTTAATTATTTGCATTGGCAAGAGAAAATTGTGTGAGTGTTTCACACCAGATTTTTTAGATTAGTTAGTGTATATCGTTATGCAGAAAATTGCTAATTACTGCTAAACTAAGCGTTATACAAAAAAATGTTTGAAATAAAAGTTGTAGGATTTTAAATTCTCTACAACTTTTATTATATAAATTTTTGCGCTAAAAATTTTCAACAAAAATTGCATATTAAAGCCGTAATCTTAAAAAAACTATGTTTTTACTTAAAAACAGCCTCACCGAGAACTTCAGCAAAAATGGCGCCTAATCTATCTTGTAGAGAATAAAAAATTGAGTAAACCAGGCGATTTTAAAAAAAATCGTAGGACCAGTTTTTGAGAAAATCGCAAAAAAGTGAAAAATTACACGAATAAACTACTACTTCCGGTGACCGATTTTGATGAAAATGTTCGTGTCGGGTTCGGTAGTGGTATGTAACTTAAGTTTCAAGTTTCAAGTTCGTACGATGTTCCGTTCTTGAAATATTCTGTTCACACACACACACACACACGCGCGCGCGCGCACGCACACACACACACACACACACACACAGAGAGACCCAATCGCTAAATACATGTTTTTTTGGATTCAGGGGGTCTGGAAACGTGTAGATCCGGTGAAAACTTCATTTTGAAAAATCGACATGAAAACCTTTCCTTCCAATATATTCATATAGGCGAGAGAAAGTAAAAATAAAGATAAAAAATATATTGAGAGATGAGGGAATCCACGTGGACCGTGTGCTTGTGTATGCGCGTTGGTGTACAGTTGTAGTGGTGAACAGCGCGCGCTGTAGCATCTAGAAAAGCATTTGTTATATGTTAAAAACCAGGATAACAGAACTACACAAGCGGTGAATTACTATAAGTTTCAACACGATTCCAACTCAAGAGGGGAAATAAATATATATAATACATATACACTTTATGTGTACATATATGTTGTACATATATATATTTTGTGTGAATCTATATATATATATTATATAAATATATATATTTATATATATTATATATATATTTTTCATGCGTTCCTGGTATCTCCATTTACTATAGAATACCTAACACGGGAATATCCCATACTCCTACAATTTCTTAACCGTAACCACAAATTCCGGTTTATATTTACTTACTAACGGCTTATTTTTAATAAATTAAAGAGAGAGAAGGTATTGTGGTTGTGAAAAAGACTATACTTTAAAGATTTCAACTGATCTCGTTTTATGACCCCGTGAAGCCAAAGTAATTCCGAGTTTTTTTAAAAATTATAATGAGTTTCTTTTTAAAATCTGGATTTAAGTAGCTCGATTTTCATTAAGTAAGTTTGTGGTAGTGAAATATTTTTCGTCTGATGTAATAAAGACACCTTATCTGTAATATTTTAAGGTTATTTATTACTGTTATATTATTACTTTCTCTTGCCTTATTTGAATATGTACGAAAGGAAAGTATTGTTTTCATGTTGATTTTTCAAAATAGATATTTTACCGGAAAATATCGTTTTCAAGCCTCTCGAATCAAAGAAAACATTATTTTTTTAGTGATTGAAGTGTGTGTGTGTGTGTGTGTGTGTGTGTGTGTGTGTGTGTGTGCGCGCGCGCGAATAAAATATCTCAAGAACGGAACTGCGTACGAAGTTGAAACTTGGAACTTACGTTAGGTACCACTAGAGAATCCGACACGAACATTTTCATCAAAATCGGTCAACCGGAAGTAGTAGTTTATTCGTGAAATTTTCTACTTTTTTACGATTTTCTCAAAAACGGACCCTACAACGTTTTTTTTTAAATCGCGTCATTTACTACATTGTTTAATGCTCTACAAGATAGGATAAACTGTTTGCTGGAATTCTTGGGGAGGCTATAACCTCCTAGAATTTTTTTTTTTAAGATTGCGGCCTTAGTTTTAGGGCAAATATGAATATTATCCAAGTTGTGGAACATTTAAAATTCACAACTTTTATTTAAAACATGTTTTACAACGCTTAGTTTAACGACAATTAGTGTGTTTCTGTTTTTTACTTTCTCTTACCTACATGAATATATAGGAAGGAAAGTATTGTTATCATGTCGATTTTTCGAAATCAAGTTTTCACCGGATCTACACGTTTTCAGACCCCCTATATCCAAAAAAACATGTTTTTAACGATTGGTCTGTGGTCAGCGCGCGCGCGCGCGTGTGTGTGTGTGTGTGTGTGTTGGTGTGTGTGTGAGAACAGAATATCTCAAGAACGAAACATCGTACGAACTTGAAACTTAAGTTAGACACTACCGGACCCGACACGAACATTTTCATCAAAATTGGTCAACTGGAAGTAGTTCATTCGTATCATTTTTCACTTATTTGCAATTTTCTCAAAAACTGGTCCTACGATTTTTTTTTAAATCACCACGTTTACGAAATTTTTTATGCTTTACAAGAAAGGGTAGGCGTTATATCTGCTAAAATTCTTGGAGAGGCTGTTTTCACGTAAAAAAATTGTTTTTTAAGATTGCGGCTTTAATATGCATTTTAGCGCAAAAATTTATATAATGAAAGTTGTAGAGAACTGAAAATACTACAACTTTTATTTCAAATATTTTTTTGTATAACGCTTAGTTTAGCGGTAATTAGCGATTTTCTGTTTTTTCTCACGAAAACGTGTGAAAAATCGATTTTTTTAAGATTTCGGCCTTATCATGCATTTTACAACAAAAGTGTATACCTATAATTAAACAACGAGACTGACGTAAAAAATTTAATTTTAATTTTATACATAATCACTTATTGTCACCTTCAACATACACTCCTTCTCCATCCCTGCAACGCTGTATGCGAATTTTCCATTGTTGGAAAACAATAAATAATTGGAGAATACAGACTCAAATCTTGTCCCTTTTAATGCAGATTTCACCTTAGGGAACAAGTAGAAGACAATAACATGTGATGAAACGTGTATTTTACTTATGATCCGGAAACGAAGCGCCAATCCATGCACTGGAAGAGTCGAACTTCACCGAGAGCCAAAAAACCCAAATGAGCAAGTCAAAATTTAAAGCAATGATGATTGTTTTTTTTTTGATATCCATGGGAATGTGTACCTTCACTGGGTTCCTGAAGGTTAAACAATTAATCAATATTACTACTTTGAGGTACTTTCTAAACTACGTCAAAGAGTAGGGAAAAACACCCCAAAATGTGGAAGGAAAAATCATGGGTTCTCCACCAAGACAATGCGCTAGCTCATTCCGCATTATCTGTCAAGAGGTTCCTAGCCAAGTACAGCATCTCAGTGTTAGAACATCCACCATATTCACCAGATCTTGCACCATGTAACTTCTACCTGTTCCCTAAGGTGAAATCTTCATTAAAAGGGACAAGATTTGAGTCTGTGGAAGCTGTAAAAGAGAAAGCGGCACGTGTCCTGAAGGAGCTGACAGAAGATGACTTCCAGCACTGTTTCCAACAATGAAAAATTCGTATGGAGCGTTGTAGGGATAGAGAAGGAGAGTATATTGAAGGTGACAATAAGTGATTATGTATAAAATAAAAATTCAACTTTTTACGTCAGTCTCGTTATTTAATAGCCACACCTCGTATTTCCTTCACTCACGTACGCGCGCGCGCGCACAAACACACACACGTTTTTGGGGTTCAGGTGGCCTGAAAACCATGTATTTACCTTGAAAACTCGATTTGTAAAAATCTACGTGAAAACAATAATTCCCCCCCCCCCATTTATATTTTCACAGCGCTAGCCTAGAAAGCGAAAGGTCCCAGGTTCGATTCCCGGTTAAGGTCTGGAAATTGTAACACGGTAAAAAACCCACAGTTACAGTATCAAAACCCATAGTAGTCGCAAATGACAAAGCTATCGACGCGATTTTAAATAAACTAAATAAAAATTAAAATGTATTTATTATATTATTTTACATGAAAATAAAGTTTGTTTATTTATTTATCTATTTACTGGGTCGCTGACAAATAAATATTATTGAACTAAGTCGGTTAATGTACGTGGTGAGCCTACATCCGTTGTATGAAATGAAATATTGATTCTCATACATATATGATCCTGTACCCCCACTCCTTTAGCTTCGTAATATACACGTATGTCTAATGAGAAAGGTTGTTTTAATAGGGCATATCATATTATATATGCGATACAAGGTGTTCTAGCTAAATTCTCACAATTTCTCTATACTAATATACGTATTATAAAAGAGTAATGTTTGTTTATTTGTTTAAACAAAGTAATCTCAAAAACTATTCAACCGATTTCAAAAATTCTTTCACTGTTGGAAGCTTAGAGCTACCAGAGTAACATATTGTATATTGTATTACGTAATTCTTACTTTCTCTTGCTCTATATGATTTTTTTGAAAGGCTGTTTAGAACCTCTAGAGGTTTTACTAAGTAAAAACGAGAAGTGGAATGTTTTACCTTTGCCTTCCTCACTGAGTTAAAAAGTATGCTTATTAGGATGCCGGGGCCTCTGAAAAGCACATACTTTCCACCCTTCAAATAACACTTACACTTCATTTACCACAAGGTCTGGCTGTATAGCGAAATTCATTACTTTCAGAGATCAATGTGACTAGTGTATTTTACACCTCTACTTCTGTTCTTAAATGCTTCAGTCATATATTTCGCTGAAGATGTGATAAGAAAGAGAACTATTTTTGTATCCCTGGAACTACCAAATCAGGTGCCAATAATTTAACACTCACCTTCCTTTTATGGACATCATTAACTTATAATTTAGCAACTAATTAAACATTGTTGTTTATAGGTATCAAAGAGCACAGTCTGGACCGATATTGATGAATTATTTACATCTATTAAAGAATCGAGAAGGAAAGGGAATATAAAGATAGATAATGAACATTTGTTGACAAGAGAGCATGAATGATGTGATGAAGCTTATCACCCAATCGCATCATTATTGAATGACGCTATTATAATTTTTAATTAATACATAAACCCACCGGGTCAGTCTAGAGATAAAGTCGTCGCAAAAATCAGTTGTTTAACAGCTGATTTTCAGAGACGAAGGTTCCTGGTTCAAATCCTAGTAAAGGTAGTTACTTTTATACGGATTTGAATACTAGACAGTGGTTACCAGTGTACTTTAATGGTTGGGGTTCAATTAACCATACTCTCTCAGGAGTGGTCGACCTGGGTCTGTACAAGACTACACCTCATTTACACGTCATACACATCATCCTCATCTCATTGGGTCATGGGATTGCTTATTATTCTGAATTGAACAGATTGCAATGTACACATATTAGGAATAAAAAATTTAAAAAAACAAAATTTTTATTAATTTTTTAATAAAAATTTTTTTTTAATTTTTTTTAATTGTAATTTTTTAATTTTGAAAAAAATTGGGGTTGGTAAAATGTAGTAGTAATTTTTTATTTTATTTGAAGTAAGTTTAGTTCTTTTATCTATCTACAGAACAACGTCGCTAATTCGAACCCCGATAAACAGATATTTTGGATGATACAAATTGATTTTTTATTTTTTAATATTCTTTTTACATTTAAAACATGCTTTAAAATAAAACGTAAGTAATTTTATAATGAAATGAATGTTTTTTGTAGGCTTATAAAGTTAAATTCAATTTAAATTTTTTTGTTTTACGTCTGACTGTTTTGCAATTTCTACTAATGCTGATGGTGGAGAATGATGATATATAAAAATGAATGATGAAAAAATGCCAGACCTGACTGGGAATCGAACCCGAGACCCCGGAGTAGAAGCCAGTTGCGGCATGTGTAAACAGTATAATTGATAATAGAAAAGGAACCTAACCAAGTTCGTTTGGTTATGTTGATGTATTTACTCGTACAATATAAAATTCTTACTGGTAAAAAAGTTTTTCTAGTTCATTAGCAGTTACAAGAAACATGCATTTTCCCTATGAACCCACCAGGTTGGTCTAGTGGTAAAGTCGTCGCCGCTAGTCAGCGGTTTGACGGCTGATTCACGGAGATGAAGATTCCATGGTTCAAATCCTAGTTAAGTAATACTTATACTGATTTGAATAATAAACAGTGGTGTACTTTGATGGTTGTGGTTCAATTAACATTAACTTCTCGAGAAAGGTCGGGGTGAATTTGTGCAAGACTACACCTCATTTACACATCATATATATCACCTTCGTCTTATTGGGCCATCGGGTTGCTTATTGTTCTAAATTGAGCAGATTGCCATACAGACATAAGGGCTTAAAATAAAATTCAGTACTGCCTGGCTGCATAAAATCACTAATTATTTGTTGTGTTCCATTATTTGTGGTTTTCCATTTTCTGTATGCCACCACAAATCAGAATTTCCTGAAGAGTTCCACAATTCTCCCACCCCACTCCTGTGTTTAGCGCACCAATCTGACAAGCAATATTCCTGAGTAATGTCAACTCCACTCCCATTTCACAGTTAATTACTACACAGTCAGTCTAATATGAATTTTGTACAGTTACTTAATAATATTCGTACTGAGGGAGATGAAGCAGAGTTCCTTTAGGAAAGAGGGTTATTGCATAATCCTAGAAAATGTGACAACTAAAAAAAGCTGTGTGAAACACTCACATGACTTACTCTTCCCTATGTAAATCATTAAAATAATAACGCAATAGTAATGCACCAATAGCAAAAAATTAAAGTAAAAGAAATAAAGTAACTTAATAGTAATGTAGCAATAGCAAAATAAAAAAATACAAGAAATAAAATATCAGAACGTACATAGTACTATATACTTGGCCTTGGAAGGATGCGTGTACGCGTGTGTGAGCGTGTCTGTATCAGTATGAGTATTCAGTAAGGCAGGGAGTGGGAAAAATGAATATGTGGCAACCCTTCGGGGAATTAGGATTTGATAGTGGCATACAGAAAACGGAAAAGACCCATTTTTTGTCATAATGCCAAAAGATTTCGCCAGTGCCTCAAAAACATGAATAAGTGTGCGTATCATTGCTGTGCTGCTCTACGTACCACAGTTCTATTCCCAGTGCTTTTGCTGCTTCTGAATGTGAAATGCAGTTCTGCATTGTATATTTCATTATTTTTTGAATAGTTTTTTTTATATTATGACATTTTTCGGATAAAACTTATTTCAAACTAGTGGAGATGTGCTATATTTTATTGTGTACAATATATTATTGTATTATGCAGTCAGGTATCAGGTACGGTACAGTATTAACCTACAATACATCATACTATATTCTTTTATTTTTAAACGTTTTACAGGACAGATATCCAAAAAAGTCACATCCAACTTCTCTACATAGAAAGTTACTTAACCTAAAAAAAAAAATCAATTTACCTACTATTTTTCACAACACTTATTCAGTTATTCTCGGGTCGTTTTTCTCCCTTTCCTCTGGTGATTCATACTGATGTCAATAATATTCCAATTTCCCGTACTAATTGGTTTTATTTGTAATTTGGTTTTCAACGTGTAAGGTTGTATGAGAAGTTAAACTCTTTAAGTTTAGTTAACCATGAAGTGCAGCGAGCGAGCTATAATATTTCATAAATAAGTGGTTGTCAAATTGCACTGGTTTTTCTGGGAATACAATTTTAAATTCATTACAAAATTATTAATTTTTTTATCTTGATTTTGGGTACAGGTCTGTAAACTCTTCTTTTTGGATTTCCTTCTCTTAATAGAGGTTGGCTATTATAATGGGAATTTCGATCTTGGACATTTCTGCTCTGAAATAGATATACAGAGAAGCAGATGTATTTTGTACCACATTCTATTAAGTTTATTCAGCCATGAGGCTTGTCATCTTCCAGAACTTATCTTTTCCGATATTTTTCTTTTTATAGTCAATTGGTATCATTCTTCTCGCATAACTTGAACGAGATATTGCAGTTTCTTGTTTTTATAATGTTAATAAACTCTTTCTTTATTTATGAGACACAGGCTCTCTCAAGTAATTGATTTATTTTCCATGCTTCTCTCAACATAAAACAAAAATTCCAAAAATCAAAAGCCTAGATTTGTCAATATAAATCTTTTTTCTGATTATCCCTATCTCCATTCCATACAAGAGGATTGTTAAGATGTAGCACCTCACAAATCTGGTTAATTTAGTACAATCTCGTTTATACGGACAAACTGGGAACAAAAGCAATCCAGAAAATTGAAAATCCGGGTAATATGGGTAACAAGCTAAACAAATTCTTAAATAAGCAATCAATCCACTTCAATGCCCTGTGACACTTGTTCGTTCTAGTAAAGCTTTCTTAAACTCACCAAAAACATTTTATTACTATAATTTATTGTACAATCTATGCAGGAACCGTACATTTAATCAATATAAAAAAAATACTTATAGTTACTATGTACTAAAACAAGAATATTTAAACAAGAATGCCGGCTGCATTGGCACAGTTGGTAACGTGCTCACCTCTCATCATGCGGTCCTGGGTTCAAATCCCACTCAGGCAAGGCATATTTTCATACGTTACAAAAAATCATTTCATTTCATCCTACATTGCATAAAGTTCCACCCCAATGTCGTCGCTAATGACCGTTGCAGTTGATGCGACGTTAAAAAAAAAAAAGAAGAATATTTATAGTATTAAGTTTGCATTACTTTCTCTTGACCCACATGAATATATTTATTTATTTAATTAATTGAATTAAATAAATTAATTGAATTATTTTCTTTGAACTCTATCATTGTTATCATCATCTCCACCTTCAACAACTTTGTGTTTCAAAATGTTGATTCACAGTTCATCAAATTTGATTTTGTATATAATATTTTTTTTTACTTTCTCTTGCCTATATGAATATATAGGAAGGAAAGTATTGTTTTCATGTCGATTTTTCGAAATCGAGTTTTCACCGGATCTATACGTTTTCAGACCCCCTGAACCCAAAAAACATGTTTTTAGCGATTGGTCTGTGTGTATACAAAATATCTCAAGAACGGAACATCGTACGAACTTGAAACTTGAAACTTAAGTTACATATCACTACCGGACCTGACACGAACATTTTCATCAAAATCGGTCAACCGGAAGTAGTAGTTTATTCGTGTAATTTTTCACTTTTTTGCGTTTTTCTCAAAAACTGGTTCTACGATTTTTTTAAAAATCGCTTCATTTACTAAAATTTTTATTCTCAACAAGATAGGGTAGGCGCCATGTTTGCTGAAATTCTGGGTGAGGCTGTTTTCACGTAAAAACATTTTATTTTTAAGATTGCGGCTTTAATATGCATTTTAGCGCAAAACGTTATATAATAAAAGTTTTAGAGAATATAAAATTCTACAACTTTTATTACAAACATTTTTTTGTATAAAGCTTAGTTTAGCGGTAATTAGCAATTTGCTGTTTTTTTCTCACGAAAACGTGTGAAAAATCTATTTTTTAAGATTTCGGCCTTAGAATGCATTTTACGTGACAAAAGTGTATATAATAAAATTTATAGAAAATTAAGAGCTCTACAACTTTTATTTTAAACATTTTTTTGTACAGTGCCTAGTTTAGCGTGAATGAGCGATTTTCCGTATTTTAAAACCAAACTGAGGTCGATTTTAATTTTGCGTATTTCACTAATGTTTATTGAGGTTAGTTTTTTGTTCATTTCTAATGTTTTTATTACTAATGTTAGGTTTATTGTTAATTATTTGTATTGGCAAGAGAAAGTTGTGTGAGTGTTTTACACCAGAATTTTTCTTCACAGTTTCGTCTTTTTGAAACACACTACTGAGTGTAGCTTACATTTTAATTCTAAGGACATTACTAAAATTTTCTCATATTGTATTTATTAACTGATTGCAAAAGAAATACTACACTGTTAAAAAAAAAAAAAAAATTAATTGAATCGTTTGCAACATGTCGACTACGGCCCAATTACTGAAACAATGTTTTTTTACAGAGCAAAAGACAATACAAAAGTAAAAAGAAAAGAAAAGATGAGAATTCAAACAAAAATATTCAATAATGATAAGAGAATTAAATATACATAAAACAGTATTACACACATAGATTTTACTAATAATTTACTGTTCAATTTATCATGATAAAGGTCCAAAACAAAATAAAAAAAAACAATGTGGAATTGCTTGAGAATTAACATTTGAAAGACTGACACAAGAATGGCTGACCTATACGATGCTCGGCTCTTACAAAATGGATCTATTGTCGTAATTCTGTCCATGATATTATAATTAATTATCATGCGATTTTAGTTTTAATTGGAAAATAAGCTGCATAATTAGTGGAGGAAGATTTATGATAAAACATATTTTTTGAACGATTATAAAAACTTGGGACAGGAAAAGGGATTTTTTAAGCATGTAAGGATCATTTATTTTACCACACAATTATTGTTTCAAATATATTACTGAAGCTAATCGATGCCTATTTTCCAGGGTTTGCATTTGAAAGATTAGTAAAGTATTAAATGGAATTGCAAAAGAGTAGATATGGTTTTACTTATAGTACAATCTTTATATTTTAAATCTACTGCAACTAGTTACTTAAAACTAATGAACAGTTTTTCTTTAGTGACATTATTTCCCTCCCCCCTTGTATAATCATGCAGTCACCCACTGGTGCTAGCACTTATTTTCTAATGTCACTTACGCAGTGTTCAATACACATATTAATTTCTTAAATCTTTATCTTAATCCTATTGTTAATTTAAACATTAATTTAATAACTAACCCACCGGGTTGGTCTAGAGGTAAAGTCGTCGCCAAAATCAGCTGTTTAACAGCTGATTTTCGGAGACGAAGGTTTCTGGTTCAAATCCTAGTAAGGGTAGTTACTTTTATACGGATTTAAATGCTAGACAGTGGTTACCGGTGTACTTTGATGGTTGGGGTTCAATTAACCGTACTCTCTCAGGAATGGTCGACCTGAGTCTGTACAAGACTTCACCTCATTTACACGTCATACACACATCATCCTCATCTCATTGGGTTGCTTATTGTTCTAAATTGAACTGATTGCAACGTACACAAATTAGGGATTACAGAAAAAAAACAAAAAAAAGTTTAATAACTTACGTAAATATAAATAAATATTTATATAATATCAATATAAATAAATATGCCTTAAAAGTAACTTAATAATATTTATAGCTAACCATAGTTTTAGAAACTTATATTATTTACATGACTTAAATGTAATTTATAGTTTAATAGTCTTTTTAACACACTAGATCTACAGGCTTAGTCCTTTCTCAAACGCCAAACTATTACACAATTATCCAACAGTTGAATTACTTCAATGTTGACGTGATCATGAAGACGATCTTCATGTTTTTTTTTTGGCATTATAATACAAATAACGGAGGAATTTGACCTGAAGTTGAATCTATAAAATCAATTTTAGCTAAAATTCTATTTTGTCTTTAGTTTGAGTAGAATACTATTTAAGGAGCGAATCCTCACCTTTCTGGAAAATAATTCATAACGATATACTAATTTTACTTCCTCTTGTCCTGTGTGGAGATATACGTAAGGAAATGCCCGTAATAGGCAGGTGGAGTGTTAAATTATTCACAACGATCTGTTAGTTCCATGGCTACAAAAAATAGTTCTGTTTCTTAACACATGGTCAGCCAATTACTTGACTGAATCATTTAAGAACAGAAGTGGTAGAGTTGTAAAAGACACTAATCAGAGTTATCTCTTACGAAAGTTATGAATTTCATTATACAGCTAGACCTTATGGTGAATAAAGTGTAGGTGTCATTTGCAGGTTGGAAAAATGTGCTTTTCAGAGGGCCCGGCGTGCTGATAAGCATACTTTTCAACTCAGTTAGGAAGGCAATAGTAAACCATCTCGCTTCTCGTTTTACCTAGTAAAGTTTCTAGATGTTCAAACCAGCCGTGGGCACGCCCCAGACCACACAGGGCGTGCCCATAGAACTGCAGTTTAGCTACCCAATCCTTGTCTGCTTTTGAGGTAACGGGCGCTGGCTGTAGCACCTCCGTGTGCTATTCGTAGTACACGGTTGTGCGCAGAACATCCATGTGTGGTAGAGCCACGTGCAAAGCATTAGCTCCGTAACGAGGTCGACGGTGACTCGTCCAACGTTTACACGAGCACTGAGGGTAGTGGGGCGCCCTGCGGACTTGACCGCACCCACTCATTTGGGTTGGCCTCTCAGGGGTTGTGGGTTCCTAGGTAGCGCTTCAGAGCCACTACGCTGCTTAAATTCCTTCGGCATGGGCGTAGCTGGTCGAGGGGTGTCCGGAAACGGATAGGTAAATACGCATGTTCAAACCAGCCTTCGGTTGATGATCTAACCAACAACCGTACTATGTACTATATAAGTAGGGGAGACCGGGGAAGGTTGTAACAAGGGGTTGGTTGTAACACCGCTCATAAATCGGGTACCTGTCGGTAGAATTAATTGTGATTCCAGAGCAGAAGAAGCCTTGTTCTACTTGGCATTGTGAGTTTAGTGTTTTTGACCAATTTTTGGTAGACAAAATTTAAGAAGAAAATATCTACTTTTTACAATGATGAGTAAATTTTTGAGAATTTTGTTTCCTCATTATTTTTAAATGTTCATTATAAGTTATGAAATGCAATGATAATTTAAAACACACAACAAAATATCATTTTGTTGGGTGTTCAGTTTTTGACCAATTTTTGGTGGACAAAATTTAAAAAGGAATATCTCCTTTTTACTATGATGAGTAAATTTTCGAGAATTCTGTTTCCTCATTATTTTTAAATGTTCATTATAAGTTATGAAATGCAATAATAATTTAAAATACCCAACAAAATATCACCTTTCTAGCTATATATGTCTGATTATTCAGTCAAGTTTTGTTAGCATCATTTAGACATATTTTATGTAATGGCGTCGTACGGGGTTGGTCGTAACACGAAACCCGGGGATGTTGTTAACATTGGAGTGTCTGTTACGACCTTCCCTACATATTTCTTCTTACTAATACTATTATTTAATTCATCATATTTCTTTTTTGGGATGAAAATTAAATTAAAAATTGCGTAAGTAAAAATTTGTTTACTACTTTAATTTACTTTTATCTGTTTAGTTTTAAAAATTTTAAGAAAGGATAATTTTTCGTTTTTTTTATATAAATAATGTTAAATTTAATCATAAAAGTAAGTACTGTCAAATGAAATACTATTTGACATGTTTAAAAAATCATTAAAACAAAAATATATATAAGTTTTGTGAAGTCAGTTTATTGTTACGACCAACCCTCATTATGTGTTACAACCTTCCCCTGGTGCGGGGTTGGTTGTAACACAGTACACGGAACAAGTTATTCCCTTCCTATAAAAAAGTACGCATTATTTTTAATTGATAGTAATGGTACCCTCGAGAAGAATGATAAAACAAAGCAATACGCATTAAAAAAATTTGTTATAGTGAATTAAAAAATCTGGTGTGAAACACTCACACAACTTTCTCTTGCCAATACAAATAATTAACAATAATGCTAACATTAGTAATAAAACATTAGAAATAAACAAAAAACTAACCTCAATAAACATAACCTAATTTTAATCATGAGTGAAAGACGCAAAATGAAAGTCTACCTCAGTTTGGCTTAAAAATACGGAAAATCACTCTTTCACGCAAAATTAGGCTCTGTAGAGAAAAATGCTCTAAACGAAAGTTGTAGATCTTTTAATTTCCTATAAATTTGATTTAAAACACTTTTGTTGTAAAATACGTAGCCTACTAAGGCTGAAATCTTTAAAAAATCGATTTTTTACACGTTTTCGTGGGAAAAAAATCAAAAAATCGCTAATTATCGCTAAACTAAAAGTTATACAAAAAATGCTTGAAATAAATGTTGTAGAATTTAAAATTTTCTATAACTTTAATTATAGACATTTTTGCGCTAAAATGCATATTAAAGTCGCAATCTTAAGAAAACAATTTTTTTACGAGAAAACAACCTCACCAAGAATTTCAGCAAACATGGCGCCTACCCTATCTTGTAGATAATAAAAAATTTAGTAAACCAGGCGATTTAAAAAAAAAATCGTAGGACCAGTAGGCGCCAACCCTATCTTGTAGATCATAAAAAATTTAGTAAACCAGGCGATTTTAAAAAAATCGTAGGACCAGTTTTTGAGAAAATCGCAAAAAAGTGAAAAATTACACGAATAAACTACTACTTCCGGTTGACCGATTTTGATAAAAATGTAAGTGTCGGGTCCTTTAGTGGTATGTAACTTAAGTTTCAAGTTCGTACGATGTTCCGTTCTTGAGATATTCTGTTCACAAACACACACACACACACCCAGACCAATCGCTAAAAACATGTTTTTTGGGTTCAGGTGGTCTGAAAACTTGTAGATCCGGTGAAAACTCAATTTCGAAAAATCGACATAAAAATACTTTCCTTCCTATATATTCATATAGGCAAGAGAAAGTAAAAAAAATGTACAAGTCTGATCTGGATAAACGGATCAACGAACTTTTCCTGTAATTCCAAATTTAAATAGTAATATTTGAATTGAAACACCCTGTTGAAGAGCATTGTGAGGTTATGTATGCATATATGTATATATTCATAATAATAACGGTACACATCTTTTAATCTCTCTAAATGAATGGCTGTTCAGTGTATGTCTGCTTGACGGCCGGTAAGCAGCAAGCTGCAAGATGAACGGTGGTGCTTCATCGCATGTGACTGTGTTAGTGCTTTGTATGACATACCTAGTGGCCCAGTTTTGTGACGTCGAATCAGCGGCCGGAGCTTCCATAAGAAGGCTTGTTCCAGATGTTGTACCGTTACGCTACACCATCAGAATCGATACGCGATTCAAACCGCATTTCGATTTTCAAGGAAATGTCAGATTATTTATGTTATTATTTTTCTCTATTATATTAACCCTTTCAGTGGCAACGTCCGTAAAACAGGACGTCGATATATTTTACGTAGTTATACAATCCGGTTTACCGGACGTCCGTAAGTTATGCATAAAGTGCCAACGTTCGGATAACCGAACATTTCCAAATAAAACTTATAAGGGGAGCAGACCGATTTTAATAAAAAATGTTGATTTTTCAATTTTACCATATATTGATAGATCGTTTTACCCTATTTAAATTGATATATAACACGACATTCGTTGCTTTTTCTGTTGAGAAAAATTATGTTTTTACGTTGATGGGGTAAGTAGTGTTTATTTCAATATTTTTTCACGTTTTTCATTCTTGTAAATTGAGATTAATATAATCATGTTATGCCCATAACAGACAGGTGGCGTATCAAATTATTTACACTCAATCTGTTCGTTGCAGGGCTAAAATAAATAGTTCTGTTTCTTATCACATGGTCAGTCAATTAAATGGCTGAATCATTTAAGAACAGAAGAGGTAGAGGTGTAAAAGATACTATTTAGAGTTATCTTCTCTGAAAGTAATGAATTTAATTGTAGAGCCAGACCCTGTGGTGAATGAAGTGAAAATGTCATTTACAGAGTGGGAAATATGTGCTTTTCAGAGGGCCCGGCATGCTGATAAGCGTACTTTTCCACTCAGTGAGAAAGGCAATTGTAAACCACCTCACTCCTCGTTTTACTTAGTAAAACCTCTAGAGGTTCAAACCAGCCTTTCGGCTGTTGACCTAACCGACAACAACATAATTATGTTACTGCTCTAACATTACGGAGATCGCGTTTACATAAAAACAATAATTTCTAGAACGCATAAGAATCAGCTGTAAAGCAAGATAAATATTGGTGTTTTTTTGTTTGGAAGTTAATTCCAATTGGCAATAGGTGTTTCTGTTCCAGTATTATGCTCTTACTATAACCGCATTTTCCGCATATTGTATTTTTTGACTTTAGGTACACTTATTTTAGGAACCATCCCACTTAGGAGTGTGAAATTTCACACAATACATTTTAATACTAAGGTGTGTATTTACTCCAGAGGTATGTCAAAAATTTTGGAGTTTTTATTTTTCGGGTGTGTTTTTCATAAAAAAAATTGGGCACATTTGAACATTTTTTTGAGAATAAAAATCATTTTTAGATTGGATGAAGATAAATGAAAAAGCTCTGGTACAAATTTGTAAAAAGGTACTGTAGAAAGGTGTGCCAAAGCTCAGATTTGTTGCTTTAACGGTTTCTACAAAAAAATCTACCTAAGTTATTATTGCAGGTATAGGGATAATGAAAATGGTCTGCTCCCCTTAAACAAAAATTAATGGAATAATGTATTTTGAAACCGCCTCCATGGCGTAGTGGCTAGCGCTCTAGCATACGAAGCGAAAGGACCCGGGTTCAATTCCCAGCTAGGGTCTGGAAATTTTAACGGATTAAAACCACCGTTAAGGTACCAAAACCCTTAGTAGTTGCTAATGACCAAGCTGTCGATACGACTGAAAATATATTAAAAAAACTATTTTGAATATTTTCAGTGTTAGAACGATTTCTGGTTTTATGAACACAAAAAAAATTAATTTTTGACAGGAAAATTTATTTTTCTGTAACGCTAAAATTTTGGTCAACAATGGCAAGCTTACATCTGTAAGTTTTCGAAACAAGGGCTGGCACTTTTTGTACACCCTTATTAAAATTAAATGGCACTTAGATCAAACTTTTTTATAATGTTTTGGCACTGAAAGGGTTAAAATTTAATAATTCGAATTAAAAAGAAAACGGTTTATTTTATAAGGTGGCCTTCGGGACAGCCCAGTCATCGGTCGGTAAAAAGGTGCTTTTATTTGTTAAGTAACACTGATTGGGGAAGCGACTTTATACGGTGATCATTCGTGAACAAACTCCAATGGGGGTTTTAAAAAATTCATGCCGAATCACGTCAAAAATACAGTGATTAAATCAGGTGGTTATCATTTAAGAAGAGTTCCCGATAAAAAATAAAAGTTAACAAATTTTATAAGTGTCCCGCCACTATGTCACAATGTATAAGAAAACCGTATCTGAACATTTTTTATAAATTTTTAATTGGATAATAAATTGTAAAAGCTTTTGCTTTTATTTGTCATCAGGAACTGTTTATTAGTGACAACCACCCAATTCTTTTTTTGGCTTCATCTTTATTTATATTTACAACTGTACAATTTTTAAAGCACAACTAGTAAATGAGATGGAATGAATGAGAAATGGCGGGAAAGTAACGTGAATGTGAATCGATCTAGTGACCGATTTCGGCGTGAAATTTTTCAAGGATGTGATGCCAATTTTTAATGATAATGATTTATAAACTATGATGGATGATTTTATTATGAGATGATTTTCTTTTTTATAAAATGAAACAGGCATGAAAAGTTAAATTGAAATGTTTTTTTTTGTTATTTTTATCGTGGTCGGAGAAGATCCCTATTCCACCTTCGTTGCAGTCGTCTGTTAACAGGGAGATCGTTAGTTGAAATAGACTGAACATTTGGATTTATGTGGTCAATTTTCTTTGAATGTAATGAGTTGTATGTTGCGTTGACAATGTCTCGAACCGTTGGTGTTTTCAGGTCTTCGTGAAGGGTATGATTGGTTACGTAAAAAGGTGCGTTTGTCATTGCTCTCAGTGATTTTGATTGGTGTCGTTGAAGAATATTCAGTGTTGTATTGTAACAGGCTCAAAAAATTAACCACCCAATTTGATTGCTGTATTTTTGAGGTGGATTAGGCATGAGTTTGAACAGGGACGCCACGGTAGAGTTTAATCACGAATGGTCACCATACAAAGTGGCTTTCCCAACCGGTGTTACTTCACAACTTTCTAACATCTGACTGTTGGGCTGGCCCGAAGGCCTTGTAAATATTAGTATAGTATTTTTCAAACTGGGTGTCACGAGAAGGCAACATTCTGGTTATGTTCTCCTTATGATTAATTGAATAGTATAAAATATAATTAAAAATTTGGTGTGAATTTTTATTGTGAAAATGCGTAGGTAGTCAAAATTATTATTGTAATTAAATAACCGATTTTATTTTCTTTAAAGGTATTAATTGAAGTACACATCAGAAATGCTACAGATGCAGTTGTATTTCATACGGAAAAATTGAAATTCAGTAGTCCAGTATTTTTAGGACCATATCATCCATTGATTGGAAAGGTAAGTGAAGCATTTTCAATTCGTTTTTTTACTTTCTCTTGCCTATATGAATAATTATAATATAGGAAGGAAAGTATTGTTTTCATGTAAATTTTTCGAAATCGAGTTTTCACCGGATCTACACGTTTTCAGACCCCCTGAACCCAAAAAACATGTTTTTAGCGATTGGTCTGTGTGTGTGTGTGTGTGTGTGTGTGTGTGTGTGTGTGTGTGTGTGTGTGTGTGTGTGTGTGTGTGTGTATACAAAATATCTCAAGAACGGAACGTCGTACGAACTTGAAACTTAAAACTTAAGTTACATACCACTACCGGACCCGACACGAACATTTTCATCAAAATCGGTCAACCGGAAGTAGTAGTTTATTCGTGTAATTTTTCACTTTTTTGTGATTTTCTCAAAAACTGGTCCTACGATTTTTTTAAAATCGCCTCATTTACTAAATTTTTTATTCTCTACAAGATAGGGTAGGCGTCATGTGTGCTGAAATTCTCGGTGAGGCTGTTTCTACGTAAAAAAATTGTTTTTTTAAGATTACGGCTTTAATATGCATTTAGCGCAAAAGGTTATATAATAAAAATTGTAGAGAATTTAAAATCCTTCAACTTTTATTTCAAACATTTTTTTGCATAACGCTTAGTTTAGCGGTAATTTGCGATTTTCTTTTTTTCTCACGAAAATGTGTGAAAAATTAATTTTTTTAAGATTTCAGCCTTAGTATTCATTTTATGACAAAAGTGTATATAATTAAATTTATAGAAAATTAAAAGATCTACAACTTTTATTTAAAGCATTTTTCTCTACAGAGCCTAGTTTAGAGAGAAAGAATGATTTTCCGTATTTCTAAGCCAAACTGAGGTTGATTTTCATTTTGCGTCTTTCACTCATGATTAAAATTAGGTTATGTTTATTGAGGTTAGTTTTTTGTTTATTTCTTATGTTTTATTACTAATGTTAGGTTTATTGTTAATTAATTGCACTGGCAAGAGAAAGTTGTGTGAGTGTTTCACACCAGATTTTTATTATTAAAAAATTAGACGTGCTTGTAGTATTTGCTCATTTATACATGACTAGTAACCCCCGCTCGCTTCGCTTCGCAACAGCTAATGTAGGTCTCATTAAATTATTTTAAAACCTCTCTATTTATACAATATTTGTGGTTTTGTTGCCCTGTGGCAGCAAAATAAATTGTTTTTCTGCACTTCCAGCTCTTGAAAGCCCGACATAAAGTTGTCCATGAGTGAAGGAAGCACTCTATCTCAAATCGATGCCCACCGTTTTAAATGTTTGTCCCTGCGATTTAACATAATTGAATAGAATGCATAGAAGATTACCGATGGAAAAGAAAGAGACAGTTGATATATGGCTGAGATAAGAGACAGTAATAGGTGGGTGCGGTACGCAGAGTAATTGGAAATACTATGTGACTCATTCACTACCTGTCGAATGAAAATAAATAATATGAAATACCGGACAAAAATTACAATTTTGAATATTTCCGAATTTTTAATGTTTTTGGAATCGAATGTTATTCTTCACGTTTTTCTTGTTGTTGTTTAGGTCATTAGCCAAAAGGCTGGTTTGAACCTCTAGAGGTTTTACTAAGTAAAACGAGGAGTGAGTTGGTTTACAATTGCCTTCCTCACTGAGTGGAAAAGTACGCTTATCAGCATGCCGGGCCCTCTGAAAAGCACATATTTCCCACTCTGTAAATGACATTTTCACTTCATTCACCACAGGGTCTGGCTGTACAATTAAATTCATTACTTTCAGAGAAGATAACTCTAAATAGTGTCTTTTACACCTCTACCTCTTCTGTTCTTAAATGATTCAATCATTTAATTGGCTGACCATGTGATAAGAAACAGAACTATTTATTTTAGCCCTGCAACGAACAGATTGAGTGTAAATAATTTGACACTCCACCTGTCCGTCATGGGCAGACGTTTTTCTATGAAATATAATAGTTAAATCGTGCTTCTAGCCCAAAAAATACACCATCCAGAAAACTTGGAAAAAATAAAAGTTCCTATGCATCCGATAAACTAAAACATGCGACATCGTCACAGTTTAAATTGCTTAACCACTTAATTAAAGTTACTTAAAGTTGCAAAATAGCCTATATTGATCAGGAAGCTCTAAGCTATGCAACAATGAAAGATTTTTTAAAATCAGTTCAGTAGTTTCTAAGATTACCTCATACAAACAAACAGACGTTTCTTCTTTATTATATTAGTATACAAGTATAGACTAGTATAGATAAAGCAAACTATTTTTTTTTTGAGGTCACATTGGACCACTTTCGGAGCCTTTCGGTTTTGCCAGTACTTTTTGAGACGGTCTGATCTTTGTTACCGTATCTTATCTGTAACCTTCACCGTGTGTCTTTCTGCTTTTCCTCAATAAAATCTGTGTGATTTGAGAAAACTATTTATTTTTTCCTTGTCAGAAGCGTCTTAAATTGCCAGTAAAATTTCATTGAGATCCCTCTTAAGGAAAGACTGTACTTTGTATCCCGCTAATGTTAAATTTACTATTTATAGGTACATTTTTCACAAAATTGGTAAAAGATAGGAAATTGAAACTTTTTATCTGTATAGTTGTTGAGTTTCTTCAGCTACTGATGTTTTTCCAATTTCATCTGTTGGACCATAAAATTTAAAAAAATCTGGTGTGAAACACTCACACAACTTTCTCTTGCCAATGCAAATGATTAATAATAAACCTAACATTATTAATAAAATATTAGAAATAAACGAAAACTAACCTCAAAAACATAACCTTATTTTAATCATGAGTGAATGACGCAAAATGACAATCGAACTCAGTTTGGCTTAAAAATACGGAAAATCACGCTTTCACGCTAAACTAGGCTCTGTAGAGAAAAATGCTCTAAACAAAAGTTGTAGATCTTTTAATTTTCTATAACTTTTATTATATACACTTTTGTCGTAAAATGCATACTAAGACCAAAATGTTAAAAAAAATCGATTTTTCTCACGTTTTCGTGAGAAAAAAAACAGAAAATCGCAAATTACCGCTAAACTAAGCGTTATACAAAAAAATGTTTGAAACAGAAGTTGTAGGTTTTTAAATTCTCTACAACTTTTATTATATAAGTTTTTGCGCTAAATTTATATTTAAGCCGTAATCTTAAAAAACAACGTTTTTACGTGAAAACAGCCTCACCGAGAATTTCAGCAGACATGGCGCCTACCCTATCTTGTAGAGAATAAAAAATTGAATAAAATAGGCGATTTTTAAAAAAATCGTAGGACCAGTTTTTGAGAAAATCGCAAAAAACTGAAAAATTATACGAATAAACTACTACTTCCGGTTGACCGATTTTGATGAAAATGTTCGTGTCGCGTCCGGTAGTGGTATGTAACTTAAGTTTCAAGTTTCAAGTTCGTACGATGTTCCGTTCTTGAGATATTCTGTTCACACACACACACACACACACACAGACACACACACACACAGACACACACACACACAGACACACACACAGACCAATCGCTAAAAACATGTTTTTTGGATTCAGGGGGTCTGAAAACGTATAGATCCGGTGAAAACTCGATTTCGAAAAATCGACATGAAAACAATACTTTCCTTCCTATATATTCATATAGGCAAGAGAAAGTAAAAAAACGAATAACATAACTTTTTTATATACAATTTTTTCTAAGTTTTTTGCATATTACTAATTTTTGAAGCAACTAAGGAAGTCATAAAAATGTCGGTATATGAGCATGTACAAAGTAAATAACTGGTAACAATTTAAGCCCGATAGGTTCAAAGGTTTGTGAGAAAAATGTAACTAAGTGTTTAAAATTTAAATTTACGGAAAAATAAAAAAAAAACAAAAAGGCGCAAATCAAAAACAAAATGTACAAAAAGTAAATTACCTATCTACAGTTAGAAATATGAACTAACAGCTGAAAATTTTAAAAACAGTAATGCAGATATTTAAAAAAATTAAAATTCCCTTTGCACTAAAACGAGCAGTATAAACATTTATGGAAATATTCGTTTTTGGTGACGATAATTTTTCTGGGTACACCTGATAAAAAGGTAATTTCTTCATTAAAAAATTGTTTAACATAATATTTTTTGGTAAATTCAGGTATAAACTATTGAAAAAAACAAAAAACCCAAAATTTCAATTTTCAGTCAAAACTATCATACAGTCTCCCCTTAATCTATTCGACGAATCTTCCCGTCATCTTCCTGTTCAAGTTCCTGAAGATCAGTTGTTTCAATATTCTAACATTCGGCATTCTTAAAATGTGGAAAAAGTAGGAAATCCTCCTCTTCTTCATTACGCTAATAATCGGTCCAATTTCCTTCAAAAACGTTTCATTAGAAGGCATTCGCTGTACCCCATTTTTTGATAATTCTTGTCAAGGCAGTTTCTAGTAATTCTGCGTGCTGTTTTAAGAAGTTGGTCAGTCCTAGCTTCATTCTTAATTTGGAAAATATTCTCACTGGCGTAAAGTGCCTCTGGTAGAACAACTGTTTTGTAGTAGCGGATTTTGGCATGCATTGAAAAGCATCCACCGCACTTAAAAAAAAAATCTGGTGTGAAACACTCACACAACTTTCTCTTGCCAATGAAAATTATTAACAATGTAACCTTACATTAGAAATAAAACATTATAAATAAACAAAAAACTAAACTCAATAAACATAACCTGATTTAAATCATGAGTTAAAAACGCGAACATGAAAATCAACTTCAGTTTGAACTTAAAAATACGGAAAATCACTCTTGCGCTCAACTAGGCTCTGTAGAGAAAAAATGCTAAATGCAAATTTCCTATAAATTTGATTATATACATTTTTGTCGTAAAATGCATACTAAGGCAAACAATTTAAAAAAATATAAATTTTTCACGTTTTCTTGAGAAAAAACAGAAAATCGCTAATTACAGTTGAACTAAGCATTATACAAAAAAACGTTTGAAATAAAAGTTATAGGATTTTAAGTTCTCTACAACTTTTATTATATACATATTGCGCTAAAATGCATATTTAAGTCGCAATCTTAAAAAAACAATTTTTTTTCCAAAAAAAAACAGCCTTACCAAGAATTTCAGCAAACATGGCGCCTACCCTATCTTGTAGAGCATAAAAAAATTAGTAAACCAGGTGATTTAAAAATAAATAGACCAGTTTTTGAGAAAATCGCAAAAAAGTGAAAAATTACACGAATAAACTACTACTTCCGGTTGACCGATTTTGATGAAAATTTTCGTGTCGGGTCCGGTAGTGGTATGCAGCTTAAGTTTCAAGTTTCAAGTTCGAACAATGTTCCGTTCTTGAGATATTTTGTATAAACAAACACACAGACACACACACACAGACCAATCGCTAAAACATGTTTTTTTGGGTTCAGGGGGTCTGAAAACGTGTAGATTCGGTGAAAACTCGACATGAAAACAATACTTTCCTTCCTATATATTCATATAGGCAAGAGAAAATAAAAATAGCACCAGCAAAAACACGAGGGTGAGATTTTATAAAACATTAGCAGTGCCGACTCTAGGCTACTCTATGGCAGTGAAACTTGGGTGCTATCAAAGCGAGAGGAGAGTAGATTGCAAGCATCTGAAATGAAATGTCTTCGACATACGTATGGGTGTAGTAGAAAAGATTGTTACAGGAATACCGAGTTACTGAAAGTAGTGAAGTTCATTATTTTCAGAGATAATAACTGTGACTAGAGTCTTTTACACCTCTAGATCTTCTGTTTTTAAATGATTCAGTCATTTAATTGGCTGATCATGAGATTAGAAACAGAATTATTTTTTGTAGCCTTGGAAAAATAGCAGATCGAGTGTAAATAATTTAACACTATCTGCCTGTTATGGGCATCATTAACTTATTTAGTAACAAATTATTAACAAATATATATTATTAACATATTTATTTTAATTTTATCAAACATCCTATGTAGGATTTTAAACAGCCATATTATTTAAAATTCAAATATGTATTTCTAACCACCAGAATATGGTAACATAAAACACTTACCAATGTTTATAGCGGTTTCGTGTATCTTGTACACATCTTTAGTAAATTAAAATTCATTAAAATTTTTCTTCACCAAAATTTAAAACTTCCTATTCCTACCATGGTAGATAAGGACTATAGGTAGATAAGATCCTTATCTACCATGGTAGGAATAGAAAGTTTTAAATTTTGATATAGAAAAATTTTAATGAATTTTAATTTACTGAAGATGTGTACAAGATACACGAAAGCGCTATAAACATTGGTAAATGTTTTCTGTTACCATATTCTGGTGGTTAGAAATATATAATTAACAAATTTAGTAACTAATTAAACATTTTTGTTTATAGGTATCAGAGAGCACAGTCTGGACCGATATTGATGAATTATTTACATCTATTAAAGAATCAGGAAGGAAAGGAAATGTAAAGATAGATAATGAACATTTGTTGATAAGAGAACATGATAACAGTACTTTTGAGTATGGTACTTATTTATTTTATTTTAACTACACCGGTTCCTTGGGTGATATTTTACAAGGCGATGGTTTATACAAAGATTACCATGTCATCGAATCAGAGAATAAAACAGAGTAAGTTACAAATCTTAATAATTTTTGTAAGTTTCAGTAAATAATTTTGTAGTATATTCAACACATCTCAGAATTAATCATGCAGGGGAAGATGAAGGGCAAGCGGAATGTTGGCATCCTGGTTGAAGAACCTGAGGGGCTGTTTTGGTTGGAATTTTACAGAACTGTTCCATGCAGCAGGGAATAAAGTCTCTATAATGATGATGCTGCCCATAACAGACAGGTGGAGTGTCAAATTATTTACACTCAATCTGTTCGTTGCAGGGCTAAAATAAATAGTTCTGTTTCTTATCAAATGGTCAGCCAATTAAATGACTGAATCATTTAAGAACAGAAGAGGTAGAGATGTAAAAGACACTAATCAGAGTTATCTCCTCTGAAAGTAATGAATTTGTACAGCCAGACCCTGTGGTGAATGAAGTGAAGGTGTCATTTACAGAGTGGAAAATATGTGCTTTTCAGAGGGCCCGGCATGCTGATAAGCGTACTTTTCCACTCAGTGAGGAAGGCAAATTGTAAACCACCTCACTCCTCGTTTTACTTAGTAAAACCTCTACAGGTTCAAACCAGTCTTTTGGCTGATTACCTAAACAACAACAAGTTTCAGTAAATAATTTTGTAGTATATATTCAACACATCTTAGCATTAATCATGCAGGGGAAGATAAAGGGGAAGTGGAACATTGGCTTCCGGTTGAAGAAACTGAGGGACTGTTTTGGTTGGAATTTTACAGAACTGTTCCATGCAGCAGCGAATAAGGTCTCTATTATGATGATGATTCCTAACCTCCAATAGGAGAAGGACTTTAAGAAGAAGTATATTAAAATTCATTCATATTACATTTTTTTTTTTTTTAATTCCTACTTAAATGTGGGTACGTTGCAATCTGTTCAATTCAGAACAATAAGCAATCCCATGATTCAATGAGATGAGGATGATATGTATGACGTGTTAATGAGATGTAGTCTTGTACAGAATCAGACCGACCATTCCTGAGAGAGTATGGTTAATTGAACCCCAACCATCAAAGTGCACCGGTAACCACTGTCTAGAATTCAAATCCATATAAAAGTAACTAACTGTACTAGGATTTGAACCAGGAACCATTGTCTCCGAAAATCAGCTGTTAAACAGCTGATTTTGGCTGTTAATCAGCTGTTAAATTGGAAAGATATAAAAAATCCATCTGCAATCAATCTTTTTGACAATAACGACATTTACCAGCTAAAAAGTTTCAAAATATTGGATTTACATACTCAATTCACTTAACCAACAATCATCACAGTCATCTTAATCATCGTATTTACCATTGTCTCTTTTTTTTAACAAGATCAAAATTTAATTAAATACTAAGTTTTTTATCTTTTTAAAGCACACTACTTGGGTGTTGTGTTTGACTACTTTCAATGTTAAATTTACATACTGTTATAATTTTTGCTTTAAGTTTTTGTGTTTAATATGTTACACTGTTACAAAAAAGTTGTTTAAAAAAATATATTTATGGTTTTTTGGTCTGTGAGGGCATCAAATGGAGTAGCTTGTACAAGAAATGGTTGGAGGAATATACGAGGTGTGGCTATTAAATAACGAGACTGACGTTGTAAAAAATATTATTTTTATATATATATCAAGCGAGTTATTCTACAGCTCTGGCCGTCTCTCGCATCCCATACGCCACCCCTCTCTATCCATCCAGTCTCCTCCCTCCAATTGTCTAGCATGCATATCTTTCGATACTTGCTTTATCCATGCTTCAGGTGGTCTACCACGCTTATTTCGTCCCCAAGGGGTCCAGTTTATTATTTTCTTTGGCCATCTCTCATCTCCCATTCTTTGCACATCATGTCCCAGCCATACCAGACGTCGTTTTTCGATTTCCTCCATTGTGGTGTCTTGTTTTTGTGTACAAGCTCTAATTTCGGTGTTTCTAACCCGGTCTACCCTAGAAACCAGACAACTTCTGCGTAAGAAGTCCATTTCTACCGCATTTATTTTCTGCTGATCTCTCTTGGTCATCTCCCAGGTTTCTGATCCATATGTCTAAATACTTTGCACAACAGTATTATATAGACGAACTTTTGTGCTATTCCTGATACTTTTTGACCAGAGTACCGGGTTTAATTTTTGTGTTGCCTGTCTAGCCTGTCCAATCCTGTTTGTTATTTCTTTCCTAGAGTTTCCTTCCGACGTTATTACACTTCCCAGGTATTTATATTGATCACATACATGAATAGTGTGTCCATATATCTGCAGATTTCTTGCCTGCCCTGCTACCACTAAATATTTGGTTTTTTGGTAGTTAATCTTCATCCCATTTTGCTCATAAGTCTCAGCCAGGTTTCTCATCATGTATTCAATATCGTGATCATCTCCTGCCATTATTACCTGGTCATCAGCAAATAACAGCGAATACATGTAATCATCATTTATCTTAATACCCATGTATCTACACTTCCTTTTCCACTCATGTAATGCGGCCTCAATATATATTTTGAACAAGGTTGGTGATAGGCAACACCCTTGACGTACCCCTTTATTTGTTACAAAGGGAATTATTATTTTTATTTTATACATAATCACTTATTGTCACCTTCAATATACACTCTTTCTCTATCCCTACAACGCTCCATGCGAATTTTACATTGTTGGAAATAGTGCTGGAACAGTCAGGACACGTGCCGCTTTCTCTTTTACAGATTCCACAGACTCAAATCTTGTCCCTTTTAATCCAGATTTCACCTTAGGGAACAGGTAGAAGATAATAACATGTGATGAAACGTGGTGTTTTACTTATGATCCCGAAACGAAGTGCCAATCCATGCACTGGAAGAGCCGAACTTCACCGAGAGCCAAAAAAGCTTGAAGGAGCAAGTCATAATTTAAAGCAATGATGATTTTTTTTATATCCATGGGATTGTGTACCTTCACTGGGTTCCTGAAGGTCAAACAATTAATCACTATTACTGCCTTGAGGTACTTTCTAAACTACGTCAAAGAGTAAGGAAAAAACACCCAGAAATGTGGAAGGACAAATCATGGGTTCTCCACCAAGACAATGCACAAGCTCATTCCGTGTTATCTGTCAAGAGGTTCCTAGCCAAGTACAGCATCTCAGTGTTAGAAAATCCACCTTATTCACCAGATCTTGCGCTATGTGATTTCTACCTGTTCCGTAAGGTGAAATCTGCATTAAAAGGGACAAAATTTGAGTCTGTGCAAGCTGTAAAAGAGAAAGCGGCACGTGTTCTGAAGGAGCTGACAGAAGATGACTCCCAGCACTGTTTCCAACAATGGAAAATTTGCATGGAGCATTGTAGGGATAGAGAAGGAGTGTATATTGAAGGTGACAATAAGCGATTATGTATAAAATAAAAATTAAATTTTTTACAATGTCAGCCTCGTTATTTAATAGCCACACCTCGTACACTACAATAAACTTTACTTCCTAGTACAATAATACTTTGACTTGTTGAAAATTGTCATAGAACACTGTTCACATTTATCAAGGTAAACATCAAAGTGACTTTGAGATACTTTGGTAAGTGTGAAAAGGCCTTAACTCTGATTAATGTCACTTACATCTGTCTTCTTTATTCTTAGATATCATAGTTATTTGATTGATGAAACAATCAAAAGATAAGAAAAAACAGAACTATCTCTTATAGCTCTAGAATTAATGGAACATGTAACTGATTTTCTACTCCAACTTTTCCTATGATAGAAACTGTTTTATGTAAGCTTACTCTTTAAATGTAACAGTAACAGTTTACAGGTAGATGCTCTTGAAGTAAATACACATGTTAACATAGAGTCCGTAGTACAGTTCTTGAATCAAATGAGGCGTTGCGGACCAGAAGGGCGAACTCAACAAAGGGTAGTTTTGAGAAAAACGCATATTAAACTTTTTGATCCAAGGGCAAACTCAACAAAAATTGCAGAGTGTATGATGCATAGCGATAGGAAGGGGAAAGAGTAGAATTGGGGTGGGATCAGTAGTGTAGAGGTGACAAGACTCACGTCTTCCTGTTGAGTTTGCCCTTCTGGTCCGCGCAACTATCGTTCAAAGTAAACTCCCTGATTTTTTCTAATTCTCTTTTCATATAAATTAAAAGGTGAACTCAACAAAATATACCTATAACATTGAAGTTTGTAACCCAAAGATGCCAAATAAAAAAAAAAAATGACCCTATGTTGAGTTCGCCCTTCTGGTCCGGGGAGGCCTCAAATGTTATTAACAGTTAATTGAAAAAAGTGTCAGTACTTGCAGTTCAAAAACAAACATAACATTAAAGAAAGTAGAGAAGTGGATGTATTTATTCATAATAATAGTTTAGAGCATGTAGAAATAGTGAAGTTCCTAGGAGTATCTCTAGATAGATTTTTGTCTTGGGACTTCTGTACCAATCAAGTTTGTAGTAAAATATCATCTGGGGTATTTGCATTAAAACAAATTGGCAGATTAAATGATAAAAAATTACTAATGGCAGCTTATCATGGCCTCATTCTGTCTCATATCCGTTATGGTATCTTAGTATGGGGTAGTTCTAGCATGGGTAATATGAATAGGGTTTTTAAAATTCAAAAGAAAGCTATTAAGTGTATGGTGGGAGCTAACCAGCAAACCTCATGCAGGTCACTATTTAAGGAGCTTAAATTACTTATAGTTCCCTTTCTCTACATTTTTGAGGTGATTATGTATGTTAGACAAAATAATTTTATGTAGAATTTCAATGTTCACAATCATAACACAAGAAACAGGAATGATTATTTTGTGGCTAATCACTCCACAAAATTGTTTGAACAAAAACCTACTTATGCAGGGAGAAAATTCATTAATAAATTACCCCAATTTTTAAAATGTCGTGATAATTTGCATTCCTTTAAAAAAAATCTGAAAAATTACTTGATCGGTGAAACGTTTTATAGCATACAAGAAAATTTCTTTCTTGATAGTAGTGATACATTGTGTGATTCTTATGTCTATTTCAGGTGTTATAACTGACATGTCCTATACTCCTCCTGGAGTCTCCAGGACGCAAAAAAATCTGTGATAATATTTTATTTTTCCAGATGGCTTGCCAGTACTGTATTTGAAACATCAAGAGCAAGGAGGGCTTTTCCATGTTTTGATGAGCCTAATATGAAATCAAGATTTAGGATTATATTATCAAAACATGAAACTTGTGTGGCGTTATCAAACATGCCTTCTGCAAGGACTGAGCCAATGTGAGTATGGGCTGTGGATTATTTTAATATCCGCACAAATTAACATTATGAGGTTATATACCATTTAGTAAATCCCCTGCACCATGTTTCTAGCCAACTTATTCTGTTTTCTACCCGTGTCTTAATTACTTGATAACTCTTACCCCATTTAGAAATCTTCAATAATCTTTTTCCATTACAGCCAGGTGAACTGCTAAATTATTTGCACTTGATCTGCTAGTTCCAGGGCTACACAATATGGTTCTGTTTCTTATCACATGGTTAGCCAATTATATGTCTGAAGCATTTAATAATAGAAAAGGTAGTGGTATAGAATACACCAGTCACAGTTATCTTCTCTGACAGTAATGAATTTCATCATTATACAGCCAGACCCTGCACTGAATGAAATGAAGGTGTCATAATTTGCCGGGTGGAAAGTTGGTACTATTCAAAGTGTCTGGCATGCTGATAAACATAGTCTTTCAACTCAGTGAGAAAGGTAATGGTAAAAACCACTTCACTCTTCAATTTACTAAGAAAAGCCTCTACAGAGGGTCAACCCAGCCTTTCAGCTGATGACCTGAACAACAAATCTTTCTCCTTCAATGTCATATTTTCTTTTTGCCTTTTAACTGAACTGTCTACTATTCCAACAGTTAAAATTACTACCTCATCTGAAAGTACTTCTTTGTAAAAAAAAACAAATAATAATAAATATATATTTATTTCCCACTTACAGTTACGTAAACAAAATACAAAAGAAACATAATAATAAATTACTGTTATTATTAATACAATTACTATTTACACAAATTGATAATAATTATGGTGCAGGGAATCATAGTAAAGGTAGTTACTTTTATACAAATTTGAATACTAGACAGTGGTTACCGGTGTACTTTGATGGTTGGGGTTCAATTAAACATAATTTCTCAGAAATGGTTAGCCGAGGTCTGTACAAGACTACAACTCATTTATTTTTATTTTATCAAACATCCTATGTAGGATTATACACAGTCATATTATTTAAAATTAAAAAAAATATTTCTAACCACCAGAATATGGGTAACAGAAAACGCTTACCAATGTTAATAGCGCTTTTGTGTATCTTGTACACATCTTCAGTAAATTAAAATTCTTATTAAAGAAAAGAATTTTATTTTATTTTATTCTTATTAAGGAAAAGAATTTTAATTTATTGAAGATGTATACAAGATACACAAAAGCGCTATAAACAGTGGTAAGTGTTTTCTGTTACCATATTCTGGTGGTTAGAAATATGTATTTCAATTTCAGTACAACTCATTTATATGTCATATGTATCATCCTCATCTCATTGGGTCATGAGGTTGCGTATTGTTCTGAATCGAACAGATTGCAACGTACACTGTTAGGGTTAAAAAAATAATGTTGGGGAAATGAAAGTAACCAACTATTGCATAGGCATGTTCTAGTGGTGACTTGATAAGTGCTACCCCTTAGGGCAGTAGTTTGTTTTTATGGCTCGTAAGTAAAGTAAGTAAACCAGTTAACGATTAAAAGGAGTCAACATCCGGTAGATCTCTTCTCTATCTTGGCTAAGCAACCATAGACTGAATGTTTTTAAACTTTATGATGTTCGGCAGATTTCTGATACAGGGTGATTCACGAAGATATGCAGAAACTTTGGGAGCTCATTGTACATGTCAAAATAATGAAAAAAGTTTATATAAACATGGGTCCGGAAACGCTTCGTTACCGAGTTACGGCTAGCGAAAGATTTTGCCCGGATTTCAGCTCACCAGGTGAAATGAGGTATTCCTGAAATTTTGGTAAGGTAGATTAAGAGGCGAATTCAATCATTTCTTATGGTTTTTGACCTGATAAATCCAATAAAACAGGTCCCAGAACTGTGAGTTAAGTAGTTTTTGAGAAAACCAGTGTCAAATGCAAAAAAATGGAGTGAAAAATCATTTTTTAAAATAACATTAATACTTAGACGTATTAATGAAGCTTTTACACTGTTAAAGGAAAGCAACAAGAGCTATCCTTAAACGAGCAGAAAAATGCATTGAAGTCGGCGGAAAACCTTTTGAAAATTTACAGTAATTTGGTTGAATAGGTTTAGATTAATGTTTTTCCGGTTAATTTTACTTTGTACTGTTATGAATAAAAATTCATTTAATCAAACATCTATTCGCTTTCTGTGTACTTTATAGATAAAAATTTTGAATAAAGCTTGTAGAAAATTTTATTCAAAATTTTTATCTATTTCTTGGTGAAATAACATAGTTATTGTTGCCCAAAGATGAAACAATGTGTTTTTTCACTCCATATTTTGCATTTGACACTGGTTTTCTCAAAAACTACTTAACTTACAGTTCTGGGACCTGTTTTATTCAATTTATCAGGTCAAAAATCATAAGAACCGATTGAATTCGCCCCTTAATCTCCTTACCAGAATTTCAGGGAGACCTCATTTCACCTGGTGAGCTGAAATCCGGGCAAAATCTTTCGCTCGCTGTAACTCGGTAACAAAGCATTTCCGGACCCATGTTTATATACACTTTTTTCATTGTTTTGACATGTACAATGAGCTCCCAAAGTTTCTGCATATCTTCGTGAATCACTCTGTATCAGTAGGCATACGATTTAAAAGTTTACAAGCTAATTAACTCAGTTGCGTTTGGTACAATTAGATGGAAGCTCTGGGGGTTGGAACCAAGTGCTTATTTTGGGTATTGTACTGATGAGTTGTTGAGAAGAAGGTGTTATTTTTTTAAATGCCTGAATAAGAACTTCTCATGCATAAAGCTGTCATAAATCTAGTACTTGAAAATCCTTAAAACGTTCATTAGATTGAAAGGATTGGTGAGTTTTGGTATTACTTTCAATATTGTTTTTTGCACTCTTAATAGTGGCATTACATGAGTGGATATGCTTCTCCGCAAGAGACGATACCATAGAAAAGCGCTATTTGAACAACTGAGTAATAAAACATTTTTAATGTTTTTAAATCTAAAATTTGCCCATAATAGGCAGGTGGAGTGTTAAATTACTTGCATTCAATCTGCTAGTTCCAGGACTACAAAAATAGTTCTGTTTCTTATCACATGGTCAGCCAATTATAAGATTGAAGCATTTAAGAACAGAAGAGATAGAGGTGTAAAAGACACTAGTCACAATTATCTCTTCTGAGAGTAATGAATTTCATTTTACAGCCAGATTCTATGGTGAATGTAGTGAAAGTATCATAGCTGGGTAAAAAGTAGATGCTTTTCAGAGGGCCTGGTTGCTAATACGTATACTTTTCCACTCATTAACCCTTTGGAAACGGACTGTTACTCGTTAAACAGAAGACTTGCAAAATTCAAAATGCGCTTTCAAAACAACTGTTTCATCTAACTGATGAAAAATTCTGAAAATATTACAGTTTATTCATATCATACGTACGCGCCTTTTGAATATCATTACAACAAAATCGCTCGATAATTCTTTGCGTTTTCGGCAAGCAAAATTTTCAACCGTGAAAATTTTTGTTTACTTTATATTTTTTACTATAACTTTCTTAAATTTCAGTTTAGCAAAAAATTTATAAAACATGTTTTGTAGACAAGAGTTTACTGGAATAAATGTTATTTTTTATCTAAATTTCCGTAAATATTTGACAAAGTTACAAAATGTTCAACATGAGTCCATTTTCACATTACAGGGAAGCATGAAGGGATGGTATTTTACAATCTTTACGGTGATGTCACAGAGACATTATTATATTTAGGTTACAGCTGTAAGCAAAGTAATGTAGAAAATTCTTTCCCTACGACCATGTGTTTTGAAAAATTCTGTTGGTGCGGTGAAAATATGATATTATGGTGTGAAAATATTAAAAAAAAATTTAATTTACTGAAGATGTGTACAAGATACACGAAAGTGCTATAAACATTGGTACTGCCCATAACAGACAGGTGGAGTGTCAAATTATTTACACTCAATCTGTTTGTTGCAGGGCTAAAATAAATAGTTCTGTTTCTTATCACATGGTCAGCCAATTGAATGACTGAATTATTTAAGAGCAGAAGAAGTAGAGGTGTAAAAGACACTAATCAGAGTTATCTTCTCTGAAAGTAATGAATTTCATTATACAGCCAGACCCTGTGGTGAATGAAGTGAAGGTGTCATTTGCAGAGTGGAAAATATGTGCTTTTCAGAGGGCCCGGCATGCTGATAAGCGTACTTTTCCACTCAGTGAGGAAGGCAATGGTAAACCACCTCACTTCTCGTTTTACTTAGTAAAACCTCTACAGGTTCAAACCAGCCTTTTGGCTGATGACCTAAACAACAATAAACATTGGTAAGTGTTTACTGTTACCGTATTCTGGTGGTTAGAAATATATTATATTTCAATTTAATTGTTATAATATTAATATTAATTTAATATCAATCATGTAACATTTAAATGTTCTGTAATAATATTGAATGTTAAAACATTTAAACACGAGGATGCTTCTAATAAGTGGAGTTGCCAAAAGTGTTGAAATTATATAAAAATATAAGAAGTAGAATATAAAAATATTTACTGGTTGTGCAGAGCTGCACAGTTATAAATTTAAATTAATAATGTGAAAGAAATTATTTTTGATTTTAAAAAAAATGTGTGTATTGAAGTTAAGTAATCTTAATAATAGTACTACAAGGTAACTTACAAAAACCACTGAATTCTTTTGAGTAGAATATTACACACTGAGGAACTAATTTTTGTTTTGTGGAGTCATTAGCCATTTAAATTATAGTTAAAAATAGAATCGGATTAAAATAAAATGTAAAATAAATTTTTTATTTATTTTCAGAGCAAATCGTGAAGGATGGTACTGGGAATATTTTCATGAAACTCCACCAATGTCAACATTCCTTCTGTCATACTTTATCGGTGAATACGGATATTGGGAATCTGGTAATGGTTTGAAATTATGGGCAGGAACTTCAAAGTTAAATTCATCAGTCGACTGGATTCTTGAGAAGGGTGATATTGCTTTTGATGAAATTCAACGTATTTTGGGACCAAATCCATTACCAAAACAAGATCTTCTTGCTATTCCACATTTTACTATTGCTGAGGCAGTTGAGAATTGGGGATTACTTACTTTCAGGTAATTTAATCATATATATATATATATATATATATATATATTTTTTTTTTATTCCTAATTTGTGTACATTGCAATCTGTTCAATTGAGAACAATAAGCAACCCCATGACCCAATGAGATGAGGATGATGAGTATGACGTGTAAATGAAGTGTAGTCTTGTACAGGCGCAGGTCGACTATTCCTGAGAGAGTATGGTTAATTGAACCCCAACCATCAAAGTACACCAGTAACCACTGTCTAGTGTTCAAATCCATATAAAAGTAACTGCCTTTACTAGGATTTGAACCAGGAACCTTCGTTTCCGAAAATCAGTTGAACAGCTGACTCGCAGCGACGACTTTACCTCTAGACTAACCTGGTGGGTTTAATCATATTTAACATATTATTAAAATGAAATACTGATCATCTGCATGGAATAGTGACTAGCGCACAGCCTACAAAGTGAAAGGTTCCAGGTTCAGTTCCCAGCTAGGGTCTGAAAATTTTAACACGTTAAAACCCACCATTAGAATACCAAAACCCACAATAGTTGTTAAAGACCAAGCTGTTGATGGGACTTTAAATACAATAAAAATAAAAAAAAATAAATAAAAAATAAAATACTAAAAGTATTTATTTAGTAAATCCTCACTGACTGACTCATTCCCATATCACTTCCTTATGAACACACATTATTAGTTTTTCCAACCTGTACTATCTTTAATGGTGCTTTAATCTCTTTCGCCAGCAACACACTTATCCCAACATTGATTCCATGATTAAAAACATTCCTGGAAGGCTTCTTTCGGAAGGGCTTTCAGCTGCTCTCAATCATGGCTGTCTCAATGTTGGAAATGGAGTCAAAATGTTTTCCTTTTAGCATGGTTTTTATTTTTGGGAGAAGCCAGAAGCTGCATGGTGCTAAATCGAGAGAGTAAGGTGGATGTGGACAGACAGGAATCTCTTTTACAGCCAAAAACTTGTGGATCAGAAGCAAGGTGTGTCATAGGACATCAAAAGTCTGGGAACAAATTTTTCACTCATTCATCTCATTTGAAAATTATTGGTTAAGATGTTTTACACGGACCTGTAAAACATGCTCAGTTCTTTGATAAGCTCTCGAATAGACAATCGCCTGTTTGAACAAACCAGTTTTGCCACTTTTTGCACATTTTTGTCTGTTTTTGAGGTCAAAGGACCTCCTGACCATTGCTCATTTTCAATTGACTCATTCCCATTTTTAAATCATGCATACCACTTATAAACAGTCTTCAGAGCTACTACATATTCTCATACACTAATTTTAACATTTTGTAAGCTTCTCTGGCACTTTTTGTAACTTAAAACAAAAATTTATGTTAACCCGTTGTTCGAAATCCATGATGCATGACAGACACGGTAAACACGACCTCACTCTTTTGGCTCTGGAAGCCAAATCACAAGTCACAACTTGACTCTGAAAATCTCAAAGAATCAGACTATTGGACCTTTTACATCAAATGGATGTAGCGTCAGCAGTTTGTTTGTAATAAAATGATTCTCCATATTTTTTTATCACTACTCGGCTGTTGGCACCATTGCTTATACTGGCAATGTTCAATGTACAAGGATTAGTTCACCTCAGATATTTGATTTCTCTGGTACCCAGCTTATCTGAAGAGTGTCTTTGATTTGCCACCGGGGAGGCGCCCCATTGAGGACTAATAACCCTGATGGGATGTAAAGTGACATGAAAGAATGTATAAATACAATAAATTGGAATCTATTCATGCAAAACATGTTAAAGATACAGGACACAATTTTGGTGAAATAGAAGATTTATATAAATATTAGAAAAATGTACATAAAAAAATGTACATATTTTTTAAATATAAAATTTAAAAAATGAAATATTTCAAATATTTATGTATATATAAATTTAAATGTGATAAAATAGTACATATTAATGAACAAATAAAATTCAAAATAAAATAGTATTATGAAGAAATAAAATTCAAAGATGATAATTTAATCAGAGAAACTGCTGCCATCTACAGCAATAAATATAAACAAGAACAGAAATGATAAATTTAAGCTAGTTTTATTGATATGACTGAATGGAACAACCATTATGAATTTTAATTTTTTTAAATACTAAGATCGTAAGTTTTTAAGCATAAAAACTAAATAGCAACCAAAAGAGAGGTAAGAAATAATCATTTATAATTGTAATTTATAAATTAAATGGTTGGCAGGTCGCATTACAAGAATTTGTTGTTTCCATTATATCACATTTTTCTTTTCTTTATATTAAACTCTTGTTTACATTAGTTAATGTAACCTCCTTAAATTAGTTAACCCACCGGGTTGGTCTAGAGGTAAAGTCGTCGCCAAAATCAGCTGTTTAACAGCTGATTTTTGGAGACGAAGGTTCCTGGTTCAAATCCTAGTAAAGGTAGTTACTTTTATACGGATTTGAATAATAGACAGTGGTTACCGGTGTACTTTAATGGTTGGGGTTCAATTAACCATACTCTCTCAGGAATGGTCGGCCTGGGTCTGTACAAGACTACACCTCATTTACACGTCATACATATCATCCTCATCTCATTGGGTCATGGGGTTGCTTATTGTTCTAAATTGAACAGATTGCAACGTACACAAATTAGGAATAAAAAAAAAAAAAAAAATAGTTACCTATTAACTGGTGATCCAACTAATACCACCTATTGTGCCCATGTGCAGCGCAGTTGTAATTTCTAGTTACCAAACAAATATTTATTTGGTTTTTTTATTTCAGGGAAGGATTGATTCTTGAAGGAACCACTGGTAGACAACGTCGGCATAAGTTATCAGTTCTGGTACATGAATTGGCTCATAATTGGTTCGGTAATTTAGTGACACCAAAATGGTGGAGCGATGTATGGTTTAGTGAAGGATTTGCAACTTATTACTCAACCGTTGTGACTCAACTGGTCAGTTTTATGAAATATCTGTATTCTAGATGTATTTATAATAATATTACAATGAAAAACATTTTATACACGGGTTTTTAAATTTTATTATAAACTAGAAGTCCCTGTGAGCTTCACTGCAAGTGCAGATATAAAATAAACCAAAAAGGAAACGCTGGGAATAAAAGATTACACCATGTTTTTCTCACTTGTATGAACAATCCATCGTCCAGAAAGACGTTCATCCAGATAATATTTGATCTGTGAGTGCCATTGAGGCGGAGTACCATCTTGTACAAAAATGAAGTTGTCACAATCTTCCTGGAGTTGAGGAATTAGCCATTCAAGTAACATGTGTCCAAATAAATTACTCCGGTTACAGACACTTCGTAAAAAAAGAACGGCCTGTTAACTTTTTCACGAGATACAGGGCAAAGTACATTCACTTTAGGGGAATCGCTTATATGTTGTAAACTTGCTCTTGGGTTTTCTGTGCTTCATATTCTTACATTATGTCTATTAACTTTTCCACTAATGTGAAACGTACATTCATCACTGAAAATTAAGCGATGAAAGAAGGCATCATCATTTTCAGCACAATTCTGCAACTCTATACAAAACTTTTTACATAAGACTTTATTACCGATATTTACTTTGCACTAACTGTAATTTATAAGGTGTCATTTTCAAATGCTGTACCAACATAAACTTTAAAAAATTCCCTGTTAACCTTTATCATTTACTGTATTCAAATACACCAGTTTAATTTTTCAGAGGCTACCCAAAGTGTCTATTTCATTTGTAATCACCCGGTATTATAGACAGAGTTATCTCCTCTGATAGTAATGAACTTCATTATACAGCTAGACCTGTGGTGAATGAACTGAATATGTCATTTGGAGGGTGAAAAGTAAATGCTTTTCAAATTAGAAAATCTACAACTTTGATTTCAATCATTTTCTTCTACAGAAATTGATTTTCATTTAGTATCATTAAATCGTGATTAAAATTAAGTTATGTTTTTTTATTTTACATTGTTTACTCATGATTAAACATAGGTTATAAATTTCATTATTTACATTGGCAAGAGAAAGTCGTGTGAATGTTTAACACTAGATTTTTATTATAAATAACTCTGTTTTTCTTTGTGAAGTAAAAACGTTTTATACAGTAAAACTTTTTAAGATTTACTGCAATAAAATTATCAATAAAAAATGTTAAGTATAATTTTTTTTTTAATAATAGGTGATGCCAGAATGGGACGTTAAAACATGGGATACTATTGACAATTTCATTTTGACTTGGGCTTTGGATGCACAGCCTGGAGTACGAAGTTTATCACAATCAGTTGAGTCTAGAGATGAATTAGATTTTGGTCCTATTGTTTACTGTAAAGGTATGTTCAAATAAACAAAATAATTTAATCTTTTATTATTTTTACTTTCTCTTGCCTAGGGCCTATATGAATGTACAGGATAGTACAGGAAATAAACTTCCCCTGTATAGGAAGGAAAGTATTGTTTTCATGTCGATTTTTCGAAAGTGAGTTTTCACCGGATTCACACGTTTTCAGACCCCCTGAACCCAAAAAACATGTTTTAACGATTGGTCTGTGCGTCTGTCTGCGTGTCTGTGTCTGTGTGTGTGTGAACAGAATATCTCAAGAACAGAACATCATACGAACTTGAAACTTAAGTTACATACCACTACCGGACCCAACACAAACATTTTCATCAAAATTAATCAACCGGAAGTAGTTATTTATTCGTGCAATTTTTGCACTTATTTGCAATTTTCTCAAAAACGGCTCCTACGATTTTTTAAAAAAATCGCCTCATTAGCTACTCTTTTTATGCTCTGCGTCTACAAGGTAGGGTAGGCACCAAGTCTGCTGAAAGGAGGCTGTTTTCTCGTAAAAAATTGTTTTTTTAAGATTGCGACTTTAATATGAATTTCACCGCAAAAATGTTTCTAGTAAGTTGTAGAGAATTTAAAATTCTACAACTTTTTTCCAAACATTTTTTTGTATAACGCTTAGTTTAGCGGTAATTAGCGATTTTCTTCTTTTTTTCTCACGAAAACGTGTGAAAAATCGATTTTTTAAGATTTCGGCCTAAGTATGCATTTTACGACAAAAGTGTATATAACCAAATTTATAGGAAATTAAAAGATATACAACTTTTATTTAAAGCATTCTTCTCTACGGAGCCTAGTTTAGCGTGAAAGAGTGATTTTCCGTATTTTTAAGCCAAACTGAGGTTGGTTTTCATTTTGGGTCTTTCACTCATGATTAAAATTTAGGTTAATTTTTCATTTTACATTGTCCACTTATGATAAACATTGGTTATATACATTGGCAATAGAAAGTCACGTAAGTGTTTCGTACCAGAATTTTAACCTTGTACAGTAGTCGAGGAAATTTTAAAAATAAAATGATAGTGTAGTAATTAAATTTTATAACAAAATAATTAATAAAAATATGATTTAAAAAAATTAACATAAAAATTTAACGATAAAAAAATTTCCTCCGGGCCGGATTTGAACCAGCGACCTATGGATGTCCGAATCATTATTAACACTACAGTCCACCGCTCTACCAACTGAGCTACCAGAGGAGTCGATAAATGAAGCGTGGCGCTAACTTCAAAGGTTTAACCTAACCCTCATTGTGGATATTGCGCAAGTTATGTAAATGAAATTATTGAATTGACTTATTTTATAATTGTTCTAAATGAATAAAAGTAAATTTCGCATTCTTCATCACAATTTTACAATAAATTAGTTATATTTTCTTATTTATTTCACGGAGATCTATTTGGAAATCGTTCGAAAGTGTTACAATGTTATAGAAGTTACCGATCGATAATGTTTTGTAGGTTAGTGAAAGTTGCGGGTTGCAGACTTGCCCCTACTTTCGTCTTCCAAATGAAATATAAAATAATAATTTATTTTATATATTACTCAGCAATAATTATTATTCCCGAGTAAAATTAATATTGCGATAAATCACATTTTAATTTTTATTGTTTTCTCGTAATTCTGTAACGTACGAGAGAAGGGAATTATGTTAGCGAAAAATTCGTTATGAAGTTAAGGTTTTAATTTGCTTCTTGTTTCATGACCAGGGACGTATCCAGAAATTTTTTTGGGAGGAAAAAATAAATTATTGTATACAAAAGCGTGCGCGCAGACACACGCAGATATTTTTTCTCGTTTATGGCCAATTTTAGACCATGTGGGTAAATCCTGAATCCTGAATCCTGGTTGAGAGGGCTGGGTAATTTTAATTTGATAATTAAACGTGATAATTAAAAATTGAGGGCTTATACAGATTTTTACTCTCTTGCCTACCTATATGAATAAATAGGAAGGAAAGTATTGTTTTCATGTCGATTTTTCGAAATCGAGTTTTCACTGGATCTACACGTTTTCAGATCCCCTGAGCCCAAAAAACATGTTTTTATTGCGATTGGTATGTGTGTGTGTGTGTGTGTGTGTGTGTGTGTGTGTGTGTGTGTGCGCGCGCGCGCGCGTGTGTGTGTGCATATACAGAATATCTCAAGAACGGAACATTGTACGAACTTGAAACTTAAGTCACTACCGGACCCGACACTAACATTTTCATCAAAATTGGTCAATCGGAAGAAGTCGTTTAATCGAGTCATTTTTCACTTTTTTGCGATTTTCTCAAAAACTGCTCCTACGATTTTTTTAAAAATGGCCTGGTTTACTAAATTTTTTATGCTCTACAAGATAGGGTAGGCGGCGCCATGTTTGCTGAAATTCTTGGTGAGGCTGTTTTTTTTAAGATTGCGGCTTTAATATGCATTTTAGCGAAAAAATGTCCCTAGTAAAAGTTGTAAAGTATTTAAAATTTTACAACTTTTATTTTTAACATTTTTTTGTATAACGCTTAGTTTAGCGGTAATTAGCAATTTTCTGTATTTTTCTCACGAAAACTTGTGAAAAATCGATATTTTTAAGATTTCGGCCTTAGTATGCATTTTACGACAAAAGTGTATAATCAAATTTACAGGAAATTAAAAGATCTGCAACTTTTATTTAAAACTTTTTTCTCTACAGAGCCTAGTTTAGCGTTAAAGAGTGATTTTCCGTATTTTTAAACCAAACTGAGGTTGATTTTCATTTTGTGTCTTTTACTCATGATTAATATAAGGTTATGTTTTTTGAGGTTAGTTTATTTCTAATGTTTTATTACTAATTTTAGGTTATATTGGCTATTATTTGCATTGGCAAGAGAAAGTCGTGTGAGTGTTTCACACCAGATTTTTTTTCTCGTTTATGGCCAATTTTAGACCATGTGAGGTAATTTTAAATTGATAATTAAACGTAATAATTAAAAATTGAGGGCTTATACAGATTTTTTTGAATAAATTTTCACTAGAAATACACGTTTTCAGCCTGCATATGTATTTTCTGCCTGCACAAGTAAGTTTTTTTAGCAAAATTTAATGTTGTGATTAGTAATATAGTAAGGATCTTGTTACTTGTGAACATTATTAATTACTTTGTAAAAGCACATAATTTGTTTTCAGCTTTACCTTTTGAGTCCTTTGTTATTTCTCATAAACGACTCCCTCTATCAGAACTATAGACTTAACAATATTTTTTATTCGTAAATAATTATCTGTTAGTTGCAGGGTTAAAATAAATAGTTCTGTTTCTTATCACATGGTCAGCCAATTAAATGACTGAATCATTTAAGAACAGAAGAGGTAGAGGTGTAACAGACACTGATCAGAGTTATCTCGTCTGGAAGTAATGGATTTCATTATACAGCCAGATCCTGTGGTGAATGAAGTGAAAGTGTCATTTGCAGAGTGGAAAGTATATGCTTTTCAGAGGGCCTGGCATGCTGATAAGAGTACTTTTCCACTCAGTGAGGAAGGCAATCGTAAACCACCTCACTCCTCGATTTACTTAGTAAAACCTCTACAGGTTCAAACCAGCCTTTTGGCTGATGACCTAAACAACAAATAATTATCATAATAATATATTTGTGATTTAATATCAATATTTGTGATTTCAGGTTTTGCGATTGTAAGATTGGTGAATTCAACAATAGGAGGAGAGAAAATTTTAGGAAAAGGTGTCAGTCAGTATTTAAAAGATAATGAATTTGGATTGTTCTCAGAAAGTAGTTTATGGAATACACTGGAAATGGTTGCAGCTAAAGAGCAAAACCTTTCATTGCCAGTTCCTTTGGAATCCATTATGAAAACTTGGGTTCAGCTTCCTGGAATGCCTCTTATAAGAGTTCAAAGAGAACAGAATAATAAAACTATCATTATTACACAGGTAATATTATTACATATTAAATATTTCAAAAAATTTTTGTTATTTTTTAATATTTCCAGCTAACAAGGACCACAAAAAATAGCCGGCCGCATTGGCATAGTTGGTAACATGCTGGCCTCTCATCATGCGGTCTTGGGTTCAAATCTCATTCAGGCATGGCATATTTTCAAACGTTAAAAAAAATCATTTCATCCTTCACCGTCTGCATTAGCAGTAATTGCGCAAGAGTCGGACGTTAAACAAAATAAAAAAAAATAACTTCACTTTTAACGGTTTTTTCCATCAATAATCTTTAATTTTATCCGTTATAGGCAGGTGGAATGTTAAATTGTTTGCACTTGATCTGCTACTTTCCATCCTGCAATGTGATTTGCACTTCAATACTCTGAGAGAAGATAACTCTGACTGGCATCTTTTAGACTTCACCTCTTCTGTTGTTAAATGCTTTAGTCATATAATAGGTCATTGTGATAAGAAACAACTATTTTTTTGTAGCCCTGAAACTAACAGAATGAGTAGAAATAATTTAACACTCCACTTGCCTGTTACGGGCAAATCAAAGTTATAGGAATTTAATAAACCCACAACTTTTATTTTAAGCACTTTTCTCTACATAGAGCCTAGGTTTAGAGGCAATTACTGATTTTCTGTATTTTTAAGGAAAGACTGTACTTTGTATCCCGCCAATGTTAAATTTGCAATATTTAGGTACATTTTTCATAGGATTGGTAAAAGATAGGGAAATTAAACTTTACACACCATAGGTGTCGGGTTTCTTCTCAAGCTACTGACATAATTTCAATTTAATCTTTGGACCATAACATTTTTTAAAAAAATTACAAATAAAATAAAATTTTTACAAATTGTTTTCCACGTGTTTTGCGTATTACTAATTTTTGGAGGACCTGAGGAAGTCATAAAAATGTCAGTATATGTAGATGTTGTTGTTTAGGTCATCAGCCGAAAGGCTGGTTTGAACCTCTAGAAGCTTTACTAAGTAAAACGAGGAGTGAGGTGGTTTACCATTGACTTCCTCACTGAGTGGAAAAGAACGCTTATCAGCATGCCGGGCCCTCTGAAAAGCACATATTTTCCACTCTGCAAATGACACTTTCACTTCATTCACCACAGGGTCTGGCTGTATAATGAAATTCATTACTCTCAGAGAAGATAACTCTGATCAGTGTCTTTTACACCTCTGCCTCTTCTGTTCTTAAATGATTCAGTCATTTAATTGGCTGACCATGTGATAAGAAACAGAGCTATTTATTTTAGCCCTGCAACGAACAGATTGAGTGCAAATAATTTGACACTCCACCTGTCTGTAATGGGCAGATATGTAGATATACAAGATAATTAACTGGTAAAAATTTCAGCCTGGTAGGTTTATTGGTTTCTGAGAAAAATGTACCTAGTGTAAAAATCTAAATGTACGGGAAAATGCAAGAAACAAGAAGGCATAAATCAAAAATAAAATGTACACAAACAAGTAAATTTCCCATCAACAGTTGTTAAGAAAGCTGAACCAACAGCTGAGAATATTAAAAACCGTGATCCAGAAATTTGAAAAACTAAAATTCTCTTTGTACTAAAACGAGCAGTATAAAAATTTGAAAATTATTCATTCTTGGTAACATAATTTTTCTGTGTAAACTTGATAAAAACTTAATTTTTTCATAAAAAAATTATTTTTTGACGTATTTTAATGTTTTTTCTGGTAGATCTAGGCCTAAACTCTATTGAAAAACATAAAAAACCAAAAATCGAAATTTTGAGTTAAAACCATCGTGCCATCTCGCCTTAAGTTTTACAGAGGTTAATTTTTATATTTGCGTCATTCACACTCATGATTAAAATTACGTTAAGTTTTTCATTTTACATTGTTTACTCATGATTACACATAGGTTATATTGTTCATTATGTACACTGGCAAGAGAAAGTCGTGTGTGATTTACACCAGATTTTTAATTATTAAATGATTCAAATTGTATTTTCATTTCACTGATTATGCCGGTCCCCTTATGGTGCGACCTGAAGCTTTTGTTTCTCACTGGCCTATAGTCCACGCTGAATAAATTAAATTAATCTTCTCTTATAGAGAGTGAGACACGAGAATGCCTATTGTGTATGGATGGGTTGGAAGGAAGGGAAGAGAAATCTGACAGTGCTGCCAACCTTAACAGTGAGACACTATATTTTACTACTGTGCAATTGCACCGTTTGCTAACCACATGTTGCCTTTCAATTAATATACTTTGTTGTGACTTGACACTTTTTCCACTTGAACCCCATTTTCTTTAAAATTTTTCTTAACATACAAAGTTTCCAAATAAAATTTAGCCTTTCTTTCAGAACCGGTAATAACTTATTACATGTTGGCATCACTTTCTTATTGATATAATCATTTCTTTTTTTTACCAGGAAGCAAAAAACGTTGATAAAGAATTATCTTCTTCACTGTCTTTAACTTTCTTCTTTATTTTTCAAATTGTGGAAAGAGAAACATAACAGTAGTTAGCCGCTCACTCATGGCTTTTGTTAAGAGGCACGGAAAGGTATTTTGTTTACCTTCAACTTCACGACATTTTATTACATTGCATATTAGATTTCTTTCAGCACTGTAAACAGTTTGATTGCGTTTCGAGAAACCAACATTTCCTTTACGGTAACAAACAGTTATATTTGTACAGTTAACCTTCAAAAACCCACCCGGTTGGTCTAGAGGTAAAGTCGTCGCCAAACAAGCTGTTTAAAAGCCAAATCAGCTGTTTAACAGCTGATTTTCGGAGACGAAGGTTCCTAGTTCAAATCCTAGTAAAGGTAGTTACTTTTATACGGATTTGAATTCTAGATAGTGGTTACCGGTGTACTTTGATGGTTGGGGTTCAATTAAACATACCCTCTCAAAAATGGTCAACCTTAGTCTGTACAAGGCTACACCTCATTTATACGTCATACACATCATCCTCATCTCATTGGGTCATGGGGGTTGCTTATTGTTCTGAATTGAACAGATTGCAACGTACACATATTAGGAATTTAAAAAAAACCTTCAAAAGGTTCCTCAATATACTGTATGTTTTTTAAGTATAGTTTACGTTGTTGTGGTGGTGAACTGATACCAAAGCAGTCATGCATGCTCACTGATTCTTTCCCCCTTTACCCCTCGTTAAAACGAAAGGCAAACACTCATGATTAAAGTACTACCTATAGTAGATGATATATTTTATGAGACCTAGTTAAATTATCAATTATTACTTTATGAACTAGTTAAATTTGCCCACTAAATAAAATTTAATTAGTACCACTAATAAATATTTAAACCCACCGGGTTGGTCTAGAGGTGAAGTCGTTGCCAAAATCAGCTGTTAAACAGCTGATTTTTGGAGACGAAGGTTCCTGGTTCAAATCCTAGTAAAGGTAGTTACTTTTATACGGATTTGAATACTAGACAGTGATTGCCGGTGTACTTTGATGGTTAGGGTTCAATTAACCATACTCTCTCAGGAATGGTCGACCTGAGTCTGTACAAGACTACACCTCATTTACACGTCATACACATCATCCTCATCTCATTGGGTCATGGGGTTGCTTATTGTTCTAAATTGAACAGATTGGAACGTACACAAATTAGAAATTTAAAAAAAAAAAAAAAAAAATATTTATATTGTATTTTATTGATTTAGGAACGGTATGTTAAAAGATCAGTTAAAAATATTATACAGCAGAAAGAAGAGATTTTCAATAATGCAAGCAATTGGTGGATTCCAATTAATGTGATAACCAATGAAGATGATTATTTTAATAAGGATAATGGTAATGATCCTATAACTCCACAGCATTGGTTAAAGCCAGGAGAAAAGCTTATCATAAATGATGAAAAACTAGATCACGCGAGTTGGCTTTTAATTAATCCTCATATACCAGGTATGGTTACACTTTTAGTATATACTTTTTACACTTTTAGTATATATTTAGTATATAGTTGGGAGCTGACTTGTTTGATAGTGCGGGATGAATTGCAAGGGGGACTGGTACTACAGTAGTTATTCCAAATGGTTTGTGACTAATATTTTTAGAACAGCGTGTACTATAGTCCATGTAATTTCAATAGAAGCTTCCGTAATAAGTATTTTCACTCCCACACATGTAAAGTGGTTGCAGCAGTTTGTATAGTGTGGTGCAAAACGTACTACTTCCATACTCTTGATTATAAACAAATGAGTAATAGGCAAAAATCACCATCTATTTTTAATTTTTACTTTTATTTATATATTACTTTAATGTCAAAATAAATACTTTATAAATCAGAATGTCAAATTCTTTTAGTTAATTAACTACAGATTGTATAGGGTGATTCAAAAAGAGCGCCGGTTTTGATATATCAAATTAAGAGATTTATTTTATTGAAAAACTGAAAATAAATACATCAACAAGTTCATCTTACCTTCCGATTTCATGTATGAAAAATGATGTCATGCATGTGTCCTCCTCTACTGCGCTGGCACGCATCAACTCTGTCCATGAAATTGGATATTACTGCACGACAAGTTTCGACTTCCATTTGCCCGATAACCCGTCGAATTTCCTCCTTCAAGTCATTGATGTTTCGGGGTTTATTGGCATACACCAATGACTTCAGATGACCCCAAAAATGAAAGTCACAAGGCGTCAAGTCACACGACCTTGGTGGCCATTGATGGTCGGAATTACGAGAAATGATGCGATCCTGGAACCGTTCACGGAGCAACAACATTGTTTCTCGTGCAGCGTGACAGGTGGCACCATCCTGCTGAAACCACAACTCGTCAATGTCCATTCCATCCAAATGACGCCACAAAAACTCCCTAATCATCGTACGGTATCGGTCTCTATTTACTGTCACGGCTTGTCCTTCTTGATTTTCAAAAAAGTAAGGGCCGATGACACCGCCCGACCAAAAGCCGCACCAAACTGTCACTCGCTGTGCATACATTTCCCTTTCATTAACCATGCGAGGGTTTTCTAAACCCTCGCGAAGTCTTACCGCGAAGTCGCCTGACAGTAGCCGCATAACTCTCTCCACTCTGGTAAAATGTTTTGACGATTAACACTCGTTGTGCAATAGTAAACTTCTCCATGGTTAGACACAGACTGCGAGAGTACTACACTGCGAACAAGAGAAACTACAACTGAATCGTCAATCGGAATGTTCTCCGAAATAGAAATGAGGTCTAACAATGTTGCCAACCGATAAACAAAAATTTACCAGCCGTTTAAAAACCGGCGCTCTTTTTGAATCACCCGTTATTATACTCTGGAGTGTTTACTTTTATTACTGTCAACACAAAATGTAAGGCTGTTTCTTTTAAAAACATATATAAAAATATACATAGTCTTTTATAAATGTATATGATTATATTATAGTACAAATAAATTCACCAGTTTAGTTTGAGTTTCCATTCAGTGCACAAGAGATTAAAGTGTACGCAATACCAATCAACGATGAGTGAAAAAAGTGATTTACGAAGCAAATCCAAAATCATTATTTACAGTGTGTATAATTACTTTAAAGAACTTCTGTACAGTAATCCTGAAGCAACAATTTGTGAAATGTTTTCATCAACCCACGAAGTGACTGCAACTGCTTGCTCATGTAGTCGTAGCACTGTGCAAAGAATATGTGCCGAAGCCCGTGAGAACATAGCTGCATCAGCTGCCATCAATGAAATCTGTGGGACCAATGAAGAACAACCCGTGTCGTTTACGTCTCCTCATAAAAAGATACCTCACAAAAAATGGTCACGGTGTTGACAGTTTCGATGAGCAATGCATTCGCAGAACAATAACCGAGTTTTTTGAACATGGGGAGTACCCTACATGCGAAAAAATTAGAAAAATTTTAGAAGAAAAAATTGGGTACATGGGGTCCGTTAAGTCTACATGGAGAATAATTAAAAATTTGGGGTACAGTTACAAGAAAGGTAATGACGGTAGAAGGTTTTCCATGGAGCGTGCGGACATTGTGTCATCTCGGATTAAATTTCTTCTGAAGATGCAATCGATACTAAAATACGATTATACAATTAAATACAATGAATTACTTAAAAAGAATTAAATTCATACGAAAGTATTAAACACTGGTAACAATTTAGAGGCATACTTTTCTAACAACCAGTACATATTCTGACTACTCGGAATAAACGGAGGAGGCAAGTAGAGAGAACGTGTACAGTGCAAGCTTCTATTGAAATTACATGGACTATAATGGTATTATTACTACTACTAGGTTATAGGAGGAGGGGAATTGTACAAACAATCCTCCTCCACCCAAATTCCTTACGCTAGCAATCAAATGAGCTCCCATCTATACAGTATTTCTCTCTGTTTATCGTTTATGTAATGGCCAATTTCCACACGATGCTAGTTTACTAGCTACTACTACTAGCATGACTTACTAGCGCAGATGCGACGGTTCCCACTGAGTTAATTAATACCAGTGATCTGAAGACATATATGTGAGTTGTGCTGTGAACTAATGTATAAAGTACACCTTACTCGCAACTAGCAACGTTTCCAAACATTTACACCGAGCTATTTTACTAGCGCTAATATATCACATGACGTTTTCTCCCCCTACTAGTGCTAGTAAAATCAAACATGTTCAAAGTTACTAGCACGCTAGTGAATACTAACGCTTTAACTTAACTAGCTGCTTTAATGCTGCTGATGAGCTCTGCTGTTCCATGCGTTTAAACCAATCAGAATGTTTGCCAAAGTTGTCACATTGTACAAATGTATCAGCCTAACAAACATTACTAAACACGTCAATTATAGAGTGCGTTAACATACAATACTTTGTAGTATAATCAGCTGGTTGTACATTCATTGGTTATAATTCTTATTGAAAGACCAAAAAAAAAAATGGCTAACGAAATATACAACAGAGCTACAAGACCAAGTTTATTGGCTAGCTATGAAGTGTGTAGGGGGCAATGCAAACGTTCAGAGCTCATCAATGTTGAAAAATAGTATAGTTGTTCGTTCCCATTATGCTATTTTGGTAGCTCCTCGTCAACTAGCAGCTAGTTCTAGCATTGTGGAAATCGGCCTTAAGAGTTCATAACTCTTGTCTTCTTTTTTCAAATGTTGTTGTTGTTCAGGTCATCAGCCGAAAGGCTGGTTTGAACCTGTAGTGGTTTTACTAAGTAAAACAAGGAATGAGGTGGTTTACCATTGCCACAACTAACTGAGTTGAAAAGTACACTTATCAGCATGCCAGGCCCGCTGAAAAGCACATATTTTCCACTCTACAAATGACACCTTCACTTCAATCATCATAGGGTCTGGCTGTATAATGAAATACATTACTTTCAGAGCAGATAACTCTGATTAGTGTCTTTTGCACCTCAACCTTTTCTGTTCTTAAATGATTCAGTCTTTAATTGGCTGACCATGTGATAAGAAAAAGAACTATTTATTTTAGCCCTGCAACAAACAGATTGAGTGTTAATAATTTAACACTCCACCTGTCTGTTATGGGCAGTTTTTTGAATATTGTAATAGAGTAATTAACTGCCCATAACAGACAAGTGGAGTGTTAAATTATTTGCTTTCAATCTCTTGGTTCTAGGGCTACATAAAATAGTTGTGTTTCTTATCACATGGTCACCCAATTAAATGACTGAAGCATTTACAAACAGAATAGGTAGTGGTGCAAAAAAGACACTAGTCAGAGTTACCTCCTCTGAGAGAAATGATTTTCGTTATACAGCCAGACCCTGTGGTAAATGAAGTGAAGGTGTCATGTAGGTGTTGTTTAGGGTGGAAAGTAGATGCTTTTCAGAGATCCTGGCATGGTGATAAGTATACTTTTCCACTCAATGAGGAAGGCAGTTGTAAAACATCTCAATCCTCGTTTTACTAAGAAAAACCTTTGAAGATTCAAACCAGCCTTTTGGCTGATGACCTAAACAACAACAGATATTTTACTACAGGTTTAATTAGTGTAAAAATCTACAGTCAAATACCTATCCAGGGGTACTTCTGGGATCTTCATTGTTTCCTGATGGCAATGGTCAGGTAATGATTTTTCTCCAATGTGAACAAATGCTGTTAGGACTTTTTCTATTTAATACTTGATGTCCAGTGAATGATACCTTAGAAAACTGACTGGGATTTCTTAATTTATACGAGGTGTGGCAATTAAATAACGAAACTGACATTGTAAAAAAATTTATTTTAATTTTATACATAATCACTTATTGTCACCTTCAATATACACTCCTTCTCTATCCCTACAATGCTCCATGCGAATTTTCCATTGCTAGAAACAGTGCTGGAAGTCATCTTACGTCAGCTCCTACAGGACACGTACCGCTTTCTCTTTTACAGATTCCACAGACTCAAATCTTGTCCCTTTTAATGCAGATTTCACCTTAGGGAACAGGTAGAAGATAATAACATGTGATGAAACGTGGTGTTTTACTTATGATCCCGAAACGAAGTGCCAATCCATGCACTGGAAGAGCCGAACTTCACCGAGAGCCAAAAAAGCTCGAATGAGCAAGTCAAAATTTAAAGCAATGATGATTGGTTTTTTTTTATATCCATGGGATTGTGTACCTTCACTGGGTTCCTGAAGGTCAAACAATCAATCAGTATTACTACCTTGAGGTACTGTCTAAACTACGTCAAAGAGTAAGGAAAAAACACCCCGAAATGTGGGAGGATAAATCATTGGTTCTCTACCAAGACAACGCGCCAGCTCATTCCGCGTTATCTGTCAAGAGGTTCCTAGCCAAGTACAGCATCTCGTGTTAGAACATCCACCTTATTCACCAGATCTTGCATCATGTGACTTCTACCTGTTCCCTAAGCTGAAATCTGCATTAAAAGGGACAAGATTTGAGTCTGCGGAAGCTGTAACAGAGAAAGCGGCACGTGTCCTGAAGGAGCTGCCAGAAGATGACTTCCAGCACTGTTTCCAACAATGGAAAATTTGCATGGAGCGTTGTAGGGATAGAGAAGGAGTGTATATTGAAGGTGCCAATAAGTGATTATGTATAAAATTAAAATAAAATTTTTTACGTCAGTCTCATTGTTTAATAGCCACACCTCGTATATGTAGACTAAACCAATAAGCTTACTGGCAATTACCATCTATCATTTTTCTTTGTTTGTACGTCCATCTCAACCAGATGTCAGAAACTACAAGAGATAGTAACAAACGGTTTTCGGATTCGTAATCTACACAAAAAGTTAGTGGACCTAAATAGGGTTTGAAGTTCTGGTTTCAACCAGAAGTGGCCCAAAACCGGAAGTCAAGAAATCAAAATTGGAATTTGGAAACATAAATAGTGTCATTCGATTCCTCTTAAAAAGTAGTTACAGAAATTATTGGGTTTGAAGTTCTGGTTTAGACCGGAAGTGGCCCAAAACCGGAAGTCAAGAAATCAAAATTGGAATTTGGAAACATAAATAGTGTCATTCGATTCCTCTTAAAAAGTAGTTACAGAAATTATTGGGTTTGAAGTTCTGGTTTAGACTGGAAGTGGCCCAAAACTGGAAGTCAAGAAATCAAAATCGGAATTTGGAAACAAACATATAGTGTCATTCGATTCCTCTTAGAGAATAGATACAGAAATTTTTAATGGTTTTTGCCATAAGTCAAAGGTAAGCCTTTTTAAAAATTTCCACCAGGCATGAGACATAAATCATCTCATGAAAGGGATTTTTCTATCTCTTATTCATTCAACAGAATATTTCAGGAATATCATAAAAATTTAAAAAATTTGAACAAACGAATCACAAGAGATTTAAAAAAAATTGCCTCTATACCGTAATGGTAGCGAGCTAGCCTAAAATACGGAGGACCCAGGTTCAATTCATGGCTACGGTCTGAAAATTTTCACATGTTAAAACCAACTGTTTTATAACCCACCACTGTAGTCACTTATTTTTTTTTTTTAAATTTATTTAACGTTGCATCAACTGCAACGGTCATTAGCGACGACGTTGGGGTGGAAGTTTATGCAATGTAGGATGAAATAATTTTTTGTAACGTATGTAAATATGCCGTGCCTTAGTGGGATTCGAACCCAGGACCGCATGATGAGAGGTGAGCACATTACCAACTGCACCAATGCGGCCGGTAGTCACTAATTACTGAGCTGTTAATGCAACTTTAAATAAACTAAAAAAGATATAAAATAATATTTTGTTTGTTGACAGTGCCGTGTCATATTTTGTATGATAACTGGAATTATGAAGAATTAACGGCACTTGACTTTATTAGTCTACCTGAATTAATGCAATCACAAATGTTGAATGATGTATCAAGATTTGCGATGGATGGTCTAATACCTGTACCACTGGCATTAAATATTATTAGAAAAATATTGAATGTGAATCGGAATTATTCATCGTGGCGCATCGCTCTTCTCAATTTAAACCAATTCTTCATTCTTTCTTATGGTACAGAAACTGAAAAACCTTTCCAAGTAAGTATGTTTCATATAAATAAAATAAATCTTATAATGGATCCTGCACCCTATATTCATTTCTATTGTAAAAATAATTAATCTTTCACTAAAAAATAAAAAAAACCAAAGAAATAATAAAAAGCTGACCTGTTACAGCTACTATAACATGTTTTACCATTTTTTTATGTAATCTTACTTTCATCAGAAAGGAAGGTGAGAAAACTGCAATGAACTGAGAAAATTTAATGAACCAAACCCCATTCAGATAACTAATTACAGACTTTAAGGGCTTCCATTAACATCAAAAACAGAACACCGGGTGGACAGAGGAAAGGAGAAAAACCTACAGTGAGCAAATGCTGAGAATTTAGGCTGCAAAACGAGCTTTCAGAAATGTCTAAAGTCACCTCATGTGGTCTAAAATTGGCCCTATATGAGGAAAAGCCTTTGAAATGAAAAACAGTTTATTGACTACAAACATTGATTTACAGATTAAAAAAAATTTCTTAAAACACTATGTTTGGAAAGTAATATTATATGGGAGTGAAACACGTGTGATACGTGATAGGGGCTGTAGAAAGGAAAAAGATTGAAGCTTTTGAAATGTGGTGTTATAAGAAAATGTTAAAGATTAGTTGGGTGGACAAAGTAAGTAATTTAGAGGTTCATAGGCAAGGGGATGAAAAAATAAGTGCATGGAAACATCTTACCATAAGAAGGGATAGGCTAGTGGGGCATATCTTAAGACATCCAGGTATTAGTCTATCAATAATGGAGGGTAATATGAGGGAGTGAATTGTAGGGGGAGGCAAAGGTTAGAATATATAAAGCAAATTACAAAATATGTAGGGTGTTAAAGGTATGTAGATATGAAACAACTTAAGCAAGATAGATAACTTGGAGAACTGCATCAAATCTGTCGAAAGACTGATAACAAAAAAAAAATGAGAAAAAAATCCTACTTTCTAAGAACATGTTTCGGTGTATCCACCATCATCAGAAAACACAAAATTGAAACCAAACTTTTTAAAAAATGTATAAAAATTTACAGAAGATGTACGAGGGCTATTCAGAAAGTAGGGAACGTTTTGTAAATAAACAAAAACTATGTAAAAGAAAAATTTTTTATTATATACATCTGAAAGAGTGACCAAAATACTACTTTTCTACATAGTCACCAAGCAAATTGAGGCACTTGTCATAGCGGTGGACAAGCTTCAAAATTCCTTCGTCATAGAAATCCGCCGCCTGCGACCGCAGCCACTCAGTGACGCGCGCCCGGAGTTTCTCGGGACAGGCAAGGTGTGCTGCTCATTGACTTTCTCCAGCGTGGTGCAACAATAAACTCTGATCGGTACTGCCAAACATTGCGCAACCTTAGGAGAGCAGTTCAAAACAAGCGCCGAGGAAAGTTGTCGTCAAAAATTTTGTTTCTTCATGACAATGCCCGACCTCACACGGCAAACCGCACAAAAGAACTCCTTGATTCATTCAAATGGGAGGTTTTCCTCATCCACCCTATAGTCCTGATCTTCCACCGAGTGATTTTCACTTGTTTCCAAGAATGAAGAACTGGCTAGCAACACAGCGCTTCGACGACGACGAGGAACTCCGGGCGCGCGTCACTGAGTGGCTGCGGTCGCAGGCGGCGGATTTCTATGACGAAGGAATTTTGAAGCTTGTCCACCGCTATGACAAGTGCCTCAATTTGCTTGGTGACTATGTAGAAAAGTAGTATTTTGGTCACTCTTTCAGATGTATATAATAAAAAATTTTTCTTTTATATAGTTTTTGTTTATTTACAAAACGTTCCCTACTTTCTGAATAGCCCTCGTATCTTCTGTGATTTGTGTAAAATTATAAGTAGCTAGAGTAAGTTTTATAAAAATGACTAAAGATACAATATATTTTGTAAATTTTAATACATTTTTAAAAAGTTTAATTCCAATTTGTGTACTCTGGCTGTTGGTGGATGGATTACCAAAAAAATTATTTAAAAACACCAGAAATGATCAAATAATGAGTAAGAACACTTACAGATTAAGTAGTACTTTTGTGGTTTTACCACATTGTTAGCTTATCACAATACTTAAAACCAGACAGTTAAAGATACTGAAGTCATGAGATTGCCTTTTGTGTATGGATGGGCTGTGAGGAAGGGAAGTGAAAATTTGACAGTGCTGCCAACCTCAACAGTGAGACACTACTCGTACATTTCACTTCTATACAGTTTCTACCTACATCTTGTAAGCTGCGGTTTATTCCGAGAAAATGTTTTCTTCATAAACCTTTTAAGAAATAAATGTGACCTGTAATATTGCCTGTAGCTTAATTTATACGACTAGAAATATTTTATTTACTGTAATTACCTTATTCAATTGGAACACAATTTTGAATTGCCTTCTTTACTATCGCTGTCACCAGCGTCTTTACTATCAGTTTCACTAGTATCTTCCTAACTATTTCCTTTTTTTACCAGGTGTCAACAAAACTGTTGAAGAATAGCTTCTTCACGTCTTTAATTTCCTTTTATATTTTTCGAATTGTAGAAAAAGAAACATCACAGCAGTTAGCCCCCCGCTTATGGCTTTTGTTAAGAGACAGGGAAAGGCATTTTTGTTTAGCTTCAACTTCACAGCAGTGTTCCGTACTGTGAATAGTCTGTTTATGTTTTCGAGAAACTAACATTTCTGTTTACGGTAACAAACAGTTATATTCGTATAGTTAACCTATAAAAGGTTCCGCAATGTATTGTACTGAGTATAGTATAAGTTTTTGTATTTGTTATACTGAAATAAAAGCAGTCGCGCTTGCGCACTGATGATTTCCCCCTTTACCCCTCGTTGCAAACAAGGGCAAACTCGTGACTCAAGTAACTAAAATAACATTAATTTTTTCAGAGATGTAATCCTTCTCAGTATTTATCCTGTAATTGTCATGATATACTGTAGCGTCTGTAAATAAAAGGTTCATCCTTTAATTGTCATGACATGCAGAAGAGGTTTACTTCTCCGAAAGTATAAATGTTATAATTATGTAATTTTAAGTGTAGCGATGAGTTGACAATGTGGTAAAGCCATGAGAGTTCTACATACTCAATTGATTAGTGTTCTTACTCATTCTTTGACCATCTCTGGTGATCTATAAAAATTTTTTTATAATAAAATTAAAAAAAAAATGTAACAACAATTTCAACATAATTTGATACAGGATTTTTTAGACAAATTTTAATAAGTTTGAACATAAATTCATAGATTTTTGATGCTAAATTTAATTTAATGATAGGAATAATAAAAATGTACAAAGATAATTTTTTTTTCTTTTATTGCATCAAATAGAAAATACTTTATTTCCACAAACTAACTACGAACATGTACACTTGAACAAGACACCAGATTTTCAAAAATTGATTTCTGCGGGTATTAAAATAATTCATTAATAATTTAAAATTGTTTTTCTTGTAGAAACTATTTTGTTTTACTTTAATACTGACCCACCAAGTTAATCTAGAGGTAAAGTCGTCACCGCGAATCAACTATTGAACGCCTGATTTTCAGAGACGAAAATTCCTGGTTCAAATCCTAGTAAAGGTAGTTTACTTTTGTTGTTGTTTAGGTCAACAGCCGAAAGGCTGGTTTGAACCTCTAGAGGTTTTACTAAGTAAAACGAGGAGTGAGGTGGTTTACCATTGCCTTCCTCACTGAATGGAAAAGTATGCTTATCAGCATGCCGGGCCCTCTGAAAAGCACATATTTTCCACTCTGTAAATGACACCTTCGCTTCATTCACCACAGGGTCTGGCTGTACAATGAAATTCATTACTTTCAGAGGAGATAACTCTGATTAGTGTCTTTTACACCTCTACCTCTTCTGTTCTTAAATGATTCAGTCATTTAATTGGCTGACCATGTGATAAGAAACAGAACTATTTATTTTAGCCCTACAACTAACAGATTGAGTGTAAATAATTTGACACTCTACCTGTCTGTTATGGGCAGAGTTTACTTTTATACGGATTTGAATACTAGACAGTGGTTGCCGGTGTGCTTTAATGGATGGGGTTCAATGAACCATACTCTCTCAGGAATGGTTGACCTGGGTTTGTGGAAGACTACACCTCATTTACACGTCATACACATCATCCTCATCTCATTGGGTCATGGGGTTGCTTATTGTTCTGAATTTAACTGATTGCAACGTAAACAAAATAGTAATAAAAAACAAACAAAAATTAATACTATGTATTGTAAGATTTATTAAATGATTTGATAAATTGTTATAAATTTTGATAGAAGCGTACAGTCCTTTTTTACTTTCTCTTGCCTATATGAATATATAGGAAGGAAAGTATTGTTTCCATGTCGATTTTTCGAAATCGAGTTTTCACCGGATCTACACGTTTTCAGACCTCTGAATCCGAAAAACATGTTTTTAGCGATTGGTCTGTGTGTGTGTGTGTGTGTGTGCGTGTGCGCGCGCGTGTGTGTGTGAACAGAATATTTTAAGAACGGATTATCGTACGAACTTGAAACTTAAGTTAGACACCACTACCGGACACGACACGAACATTTTCATCAAAATCGTTCAGCCGGAAGTACTAGTAGTTTATTCGTGTAATTTTTCACTTTATTGCGATTTTCTAAAATTTTTAAATCCCCTGGTTTACTAAATTTTTTATGCTCTACAAGATAGGGTAGGCGCCATGTTTGCTGAAATTCTTGGTAAGGCTGTTTTCAAGTAAAAAATTAATTTTTTACGATTACGGCTTTAATATGCATTTTAGCGCAAAATTTTTTATAATAAAAAATGTGGAAAATTTAAAATCCTTCAACTTTTATTTCAAACATTTTTTGTATAACGCTTAGTTAAGCGGTAATTAGCAATATTCTATTTCTTTTCAAGAAAACGTGTGAAAAATCGATTTTTTTCAGATTTCAGCCTTAGTATGCATTTGACGACAAAAGTGTATATAATCAAATTTATAGTAAATTAAAAGATCTACAACTTTTATTTAGAGCATTTTTTCTCTACAGAGCCTAGTTTAGCGTGAAAGAGTGATTTTCCGTATTTTTAAGCCAAACTGACGTTAATTTTCATTTTGCGTCTTTCACTCATGATTAAAATTAAGTTACGTTTATTGAGGTTAGTTTTTTTGTTTATTTCTAATGTTTAATTACTAATGTTAGGTTTATTGTTAATTATTTGGATTGGCAAGAGAAAGTTGTGTGAGTGTTTCACACCAGATTTTTGTATCTGGTAGTTCTGTTGTACAATTTTAGAACAATTTTTTTGTCAGGTCGGGTGCTAAACCCCTGTGAGGATAACAATAAGCTGGTGAACTGCGCTGGCGCAATTGCTAGTATATAAATAAACGGTTTATATGAATTGAACCGACCTTCAATTTAAGCGAACTGAAGAATAATAAATTGAAGGCTAAATTTCAATTAAATTAATAATATTTTTAGAAGTTGGTCATTGAAGGGTAATGACCAGTATTGTTTCGAGGGGAGGGGGAGGTGTAAGACTACTCAACTGTTACGATCATTGATTGCATTGATTCACTTTCCATTCAATCGGCGGCCTTCCCATTTATTACCTATGCCATTCTAACTGTACGGGAGATTACACTGTTGATTTCAGTTTTTACTTTCTTACTGCGAGTCTGGAGTCTTTTTTTTACATTTTTTATTTATTTATTTTTTTGCGCCCTGGAGACTCCAGGAGGAGTATAGGACATGTTGTCAGTTATAACATCTGAAATACATATAAGAATCACACAATGTATCACTACTATCAAGAAAGATTATTCTTGTACGCTATAAAAGTTTCACCGATCAAGTAATTTTTCAGATTTTTTTTAAAGGAATTCAAATCCTCACAACATTTTAAAAATTGGGGTAATTTATTCATGAATTTTCTCCCTGCATAAGTAGGTTTTTGTTCAAACAATTTTGTGGAGTGATTAGCCACATAATAATCATTCCTGTTTCTCGTGTTACGATTGTGAACATTGAAATTCTGCATAAAATTATTTTGCCTAACATACATAATCACCTCAAAAATGTAGAGGGAGGGAACTGTAAGCAATTTAAGCTCCTTAAATAATGTCCTGCATGAGGTTAGCTGGTTAGCTCCCACCATACACCTAATAGCTTTCTTTTGAATTTTAAAAACTCTATTCATATTACCCATGCTAGAATTACCCCATACTAAAATACCATAACGGATATGAGACAGAATGAGGCCATGATAAGCTGCCATTAGTAATTTTTTATCATTTAATCTGGCAATTTGTTTTAGTGCAAATACCCCAGATGCAGTCTATGCAGTCTGGATCTATAATACAGAGCGAAAAAGTGTACTAACTGGGCAAAACATTTCATAACTTTTCTTCAGGAATTTCCGGACTATCTGTATATCTTGGGTTCGAATCCCATTCAGGCACGGCTTATTTTCATACGTTACAAAAAATTCATTTCATCCTTCACCGTCTGCATTAGCAGTATTTGCAGAACAGTCGAACGTTAAAAAAATATATCTTCCAGTGCCGAAACAGTATTTAAAAGTTCGATCTTAAAGCCGTTTAATTTGAATAAGGGTGTACAAAAAGTGCCAGCCCTTTATTTCGAAAACTTGCAGGCATAAGCCTGCCATTTCCGACCAGAATTTTAACGTTACAGAAAAATAAAATTTCCTGTTAAAAATTAATTTTTATTGCGTTCATAAAAAAAATAATTTATTTACTCTCAATCTGTTCGTTCCAGGGCTTCAAAATACAGTTCTGTTTCTTATCACATGGTCAGCCAATTAAATGACTGAATCATTTAAGAAAAGAAGAGGTAGAGGTGTAAAAGACACTAATCAGAGTTATTACCTCTGAAAGTAATGAATTTCATTATACAGCCAGACCTTGTGGTGAATGAAGTGAAGGTGTCATTTGCAGAGTGGAAAATATGTGCTTTTCAGAGGGCCTGGCATGCTGATAAGCGTAATTTTTTCACTCAGTGAGGAAGGCAATGGTAAACCACCTCACTCCTCGTTTTACTTAGTAAAACCTCTAGAGGTTCAAACCAGCCTTTCGGCTAATGACCTAAACAACAAAAAAAAGGAATCGTTCTAACTCTAAAAATATTCAAAATATTTTTTTTTTGTTTATTTTACCCTATAGCCGGCAATAACATTTTTCTAGACCGGCAGAGAATTTCTAGCAATATGGGTCAGCGAACCGTAAAGAAATCATTTAATATTTGTTATAAATCAGAAACCTTCACGTGACGTATTAAAATAACAAAAAAACTTAGTAAAATGGAATAAATACCTTATTGAAATTTTAATCTGACAGTCAGGGATGCTGAAGCTATTTGAAAATCATTTTTAGACAATTATTTTTTAAAAATTTCAGATGATACTACGGTTTAAAACTTTCTTATGGTCTACTTTCAAAATTCATTATACGAATCGTTACTTATAATGTAAATAAAACAGAATTTACATTACTTAATGTAAAAATAAAACAAAAAAACCGATTTTATGTTTAAAACTGAAGGAAATATATAGAAAAACATTCATGTAAAGCAAGAAATAACTAAATTCAGCTGTAGGATGGCGTGGTTTCAACAGAAAAACACAGGCAGAATATGCAACTAAAACTCTTGTATTGTACTTAAAAATTTACTTTATATAGGGTGATTCAAAACTATACGGTAATCTCTTGGGATCTCATTCTATAGCTAAAAATAAGAAAAAAGTTCATATAAACATATGCATGAAAACGCTTAGTTAGCGAGTTACGGCTAGCGAAAAATTTCAACTAGAACTCTGTACCCGCGGTGAAGTAAGGCCGTATAAAAATGTTAAAGGTAGTTACAAAGATACAAATACGATTGTTTCTTATGCTTTTTAATCTGAAAAATTGAATAAAATTGGTTCCAGAGCTGTAAATGCAATACTTTCAGAGATATCTTACATAAAACACAAGAATTGGTGCAAAGAAAACACATTTTTGTGTTTAACGTAAGATTACTTCCATAAATGGTAAATAAAGATGTAAGTATTTTTTCTTAAATAAATTTGTAGAAAATTTAATTCTGAAAAGATTCATGTGAATTACTCAGGAAAAAAATGAATAATAGATATTGAAATTTCGCTTTATTTAAAATCAAAACAGATGCACATAAAACGCACATTCTTAACTGCATAAAATATTAACTAATATTTAGGTAGGCCTTCGGGCCAGCCCAGTCAGTCAGCTGGTAGAAAGTCGCTATTATTTGTTAAGTAACACCAGTTGGGCAAGCGACTTTGTAAGGTGACCAGTGACAGCCATTCCTGAACAAACTCCACTGGGGGTCCCTGTTCAAAAATTCATGCCGAATCACGTCAAAGAATGCAGCAAAAAGCAGCGATCAAATTGGGTGGTTGTCAATAAGTACAGTTCCCGATAACAAATAAAAGCTAAAAAAAAAACAATATTTAGGTTCGGAGCAACAGCTGATCCCCCAACTGCTTATCAGCTGTTACTCCCAACCTAAATATTAGTTAATATTTTATGCAGTTAAGAATGTGCGTTTTATGTGCATCTGTTTTGATTTTAAATAAAGCGAAATTTATTTTGTATTATTGTAACTACCTTTAATATTTTTATACGGCCTTACTTCACCGAGGGTTCAGAGTTCTAGGTGAAATTTTCCGCTAGCCGTAACTCACTAACTAAGCGTTTTCAGGCATATGTTTACATGAACTTTTTTTCTTATTTTTAGCTATAGAATGAGATCCCAAGAGATTGCCGTATAGTTTTGAATCACCCTGTACTTAACTGTTGTACAACACAGCAACGCTGCCTGCATATTAATTTAAAACTAAAACGACAACATTGCAATGCTACGAAGCAAATCCGATTTTGCGACGCGATGGTTCAAGAAACGGTAACATCGTCTCAAAATCGACGATTACCGGCTTTAGGGTAAAAGTCGCATCGATAGCTTGGTCATTAGCAACTAATGTGCGTTTTGGTACCTTAATGGTGGTTTTAACATGTTAAAATTTCCAGACCTTAGCCGGGAATTAAACCCGGGACCTATCGTTTTGAAGGCTAGCGCGCTAGTCTCTACGCCACGGAGGCGGTTTCAATAAACATTATTCCATTAATTTTTGTTTAAAAGTTTTTTTTAAATGTTCGTTATCCAGACGTTGGCACTTCATGCATAACTTACGGACCTCCGGTAAACCGGACGTTATTACTACGTAAAATATATCGACGTCCTGTTTTCCGGACGTTGGTACTGAAAGGGTTAAATTCTTGAAGTGACTACTGCTTTTGGCGCGCTTGGAACTTAAGCTATAAATCATTAGGGGATCGATATGAACATTTTCATCAAAATCGGTCAACCGTAAGTAGTAGTTTATTCGTGCAATTTTTCACTTATTATTATACGATTTTTTAAAAAATCACCTCATTAACTACATTTTTTATGTTCTCTACAAGATAGAATAAACGCCAGGTCTGCTAAAATTCTTGGGGAGCCTGGGAGGCTAAAAACAATATTTTAGGAACGTGGGAAAACGTAAGAAAAAATTAATTTTTTTTAAATTGCGGCATTAAATATGCATTTTAGGGCAAAAGTGTATATAATGAAAGTTGAACATTTAAAAACCTACAACTTTTATTTCAAGCGTTTTTTGTACAACCCTTAGTTTAGCATAAATTAGTAACTTTCAGTATTTTTTTCGTCAAAATCGGTAAAAAATTAAGTTTTTTGATATTGCGGCCGGTGAGTATACTAATATGCACTTACGACAAATGTGTATAAAATTACTTATATAAAATAAAAAATCTACAATTTTTACCTTCTCTTGCCTATATGAATATAAAAGAAGGAAAGTATTGTTTTCATATCGATTTTTCACCGGATCTGCACGTTTTCAGACCCCCTGAACCCAAAAAAAATGTTTTTAGCGATTGGTCTGTGTGCGTGTGAACAGAATATCTCAAGAACGGATCATCGTACGAACTTGAAACTTGAAACTTAAGTTAGATACCGCTTGAGGACCCGACAAGAACATTTTCATCAAAATCGGTCAACCGGAAGTTGTAGTTTATTCGTGTCATTTTTACTTTTTTGCGATTTTCTCAAAAATGGCTCATACGATTTTTTTAAAAAATCGCCTTATTTACTAAATTTTTTATGCTCTACAAGATAGTAGGCGCCATGTCTGCACTTATTATAAAAGCTTATTTTTATGCATTTTACGACAAATGTGTATGTAATTAGTTATATAAAATAAAAAAATCTGGTGTGAAACACTCACACAACTTTCTCTTGCCAATGCAAATATTTAACAATATAACCTAACATTAGTAATAAAACATTAGAAATAAACAGAAAACTAACCTCAACATAACCTAATTTTAATCATGAGTGAAATACGTAAAATGAAAATAAACCTCAGTTTGGCTTAGAAATACGGAAAATCACTCTTTCTCTCTAAACTAGGCTCTGTAGAGAGAAATGCTCTGAATAAAAGCTGTAGATCTTTTAATTTTCTATAAATTTAATATAAACTCTTTTGTCGTAAAATGCATACTAAGGCCGAAATCTTAAAAAAATCGAGATTTCACACGTTTTCGTGAGAAAAAACTCAGAAAATCACTAATTACCGCTAAACTAAGCGTTATACAAAATAATATTTGAAATAAAAGTTGTAGGATTTTAAATTCTCTACAACTTTTAATATTCATTTTTGTGCTAAAATGCATATTAAAGCCGTAATCTTAAAAAAACAACATTTTTACGAGAAAACACCCTCATCAAGAATTTCAGCACACATGACGCCTACCCTATCTTGTAGAGAATAAAAAATTTAGTAAACCAGGCGATTTTAAAAAGAATCGTAGGACCAGTTTTTGAGAAAATCACAAAAAAGTGAAAAATTACACGAATAAACTACTACTTCCGGTTGACCGATTTTGATGAAAATGTTCCTGTCGGGTCCGGTAAGGGTATGTAACTTAAGTTTCAAGTTTCAAGTTCGTACAACGTTCCGTTCTTGAGATATTTTGTACACACACACACACACACACACACACATATATACACACACACACATACACGCAAACGTACACACACACACACACGCACGCGCGCGCGCGCGCACACACACACACACACACACACACACACACACACACACAGAGGCACACACACACCCAGAGCAATCGCTAAAGACATGTTTTTTGGGTTCAGGGGGTCTGAAAACGTATAGATCCGGTGAAAACTCGATTTCGAAAAATCGACATGAAAACAATACTTTCCTTCCTATATTCATATAGGCAAGAGAAAGTAAAAATCTAAATTTTTTATTGAAGGATGTTTTTCTATGGAGCTTAGTTTAGCGTCAATTAGTGATTTCCAGTATTTTTAATTTCGTCATTGAGGTTGATTTTCACTTTGCATTGTTTAATAATGTTAAATTTATGTTTTGTTGTTCATTATTTACATTGACAAGTGAAAATCGTGTGAGTGTTTCACATCGATTTTTTTTATTTTAGGAATACATGCAGAAATTAATATCGCCACAATTTAACCGACTTCAGTTGTCATCCAATACACAAAATGAATCAATGGAAATAGAACTTCTTACGCCTTATATTGCTGAAACAGCTTGTTCAATTCATTTAAAAGAATGTCTGAAAGAAGCATTGACTATTTTCAAACAATGGAAAACCAAACAGCAATCCGATTTGAAAAATATGTAAGTATGTTTTTTTTACAAAATTATATCGCTGTAAAAGCCTGAAGTTTTTCTTACTTAATTAATTAATTGACAATTGAGGAGGTCCACGTAAAAAGGGTTGATATTAAGAAACCGAGATTTGAGGTAGATAAGATACAAGAAATCTTTTATATTTCTGTTGTTTAGGTCATCAGCTGAAAGGCTGGTTTGAACCTGTAGAAGTTTTACTAGGTAAAACGAGGAATGAGGTGGTTTACCATTGCCACACAACTCACTGAACAAAAAATTACGCTTGTCAGCATGCCGGGCCCTCTGAAAAGCACATATTTTCCACTCTGCAAATGACACCTTCACTTCATTCACCACAAGGTCTGGCTGTATAATGAAATTCATTACTTTCAGAGGAGACAACTCTGATTAGTGTATTTTACACCTCTACCTCTTCTGTTCTTAAATGATTCAGTCATTTAATTGGCTGAACATGTAATAAGAAACATAACTAATTATTTTAGCCCTGCAACAAACAGATTGACTGCAAACAATTTGACACTCCACCTGTCTGTTATGGGCAGTTTATATTTCTAATACGACAAAAGTATATATTAAAGTTTTAGAAAATTACAAAACGTTCAACTTTTATTTTAAGCATTTTTTACATTCTCTTGCCTATATAAATATATAGGAAGGAAAGTATTGTTTTCATGTCGATTTTTCGAAATCGAGTTTTCACCGGATCTACACGTTTTCAGACCTTCTGAATCCAAAAAACATGTTTTTAGCGATTGGTGTGTGTGTGTGTGTGTGTGTGTGTGTGAACAGAATATCTCAAGAACGAAACATCGTACGACTTCGAAACTTGAAACTACATACTACTACCGGACGCGACACGAACATTTTCATCAAAATCGGTCAACCAGTAGTAGTAGTTTATTCGTGTAATTTTTCACTTTTTGCAATTTTCTCAAAACTGGTCCTACGATTTTTTTAAAAATCGCCTGGTTTACTAAATTTTTTATGCTCTACAAGATAGGGTAGGCGCCATGTTTGCTAAAATTCTTGGTGAGGTTGTTTTCACGTAAAAACTTTTTTTTAAGATAACGGCTTTAATATGCATTTTAGCACAAAAATGAATATTAAAAGTTGTAGAGAATTTAAAATCCTACAACTTTTATTTCAAATATTATTTTGTATAACGCTTAGTTTAGCGGTAATTAGTGATTTTCTGAGTTTTTTCTCACGAAAACGTGTGAAATCTCGATTTTTTTAAGATTTCGGCCTTAGTATGCATTTTACGACAAAAGTGTAATAATAAAATTTGTAGGAAATCAAAAGATCTACAACGTTTATTTAAAGAATTTTTCTCTACAGAGCCTAATTTATCGTGAAAGAGCTATTTTCCGTATTTTTAAGCCAAACTGAGGTAGATTTTTATTTTACGTCTTTCACTTATGATTCAAATTAGGTTATGTTTATTGAGGTTAGTTTTTTGTTTATTTCTAATGTTTTATTACTAATATTAGTATTTACGATTATTATTTGCATTGGCAAGAGAAAGTTGTGTGAGTGTTTCACACCAGATTTTTTTAATAAGATTAAGAAGAGACTGTACCTTGTATCCCGCCAGTGTTAAATTTGCTAATTTCAAGTACATTATTCGTAGGTTTGGTAAAAGATAGGAAAATGAAACTTTACACACTTAATCGTTGTCGAGTTTCTCTAGCTATTGACATTTTTTCAATTTAATCTGTTGAAGTAGAAAATTGAAAACAAAATAATGAATAACATAAAACTTTTACACAATTTTTTCTACGATTTTCGTATATTGGTAATTTTTGGAGCACCTGAGAAAGTCATAAAAATGTGGGTATGTGTGTATGTACAAAATAAATAGCTAGAAAAAATTTCAAGCTTCTAGGTTTAACGGTTTCTGAGAAAAATGTACCTAAATTTTAAAATCAAAATTTACGAGAACAGGCAAAAAGAAAAAGGCACAAATCAAAAACAAGATGAACACAAACAAGTAAATTTCCTAACAACAGTTGGTTAGAAATCTGAACCAACAGCTGAGAATATTTAACACATTCAGTGCTAGAGACTCGCCTAGCGGGTTCTGTTTTGTTATCATTTTAAATAATTCCGGAGGGACATTACCTGTCTGATATCAGTTTCTTGCTATTATATAGCCCTCAGAAAGGGTTTTCTTCTTTGAAACCATACAGTTCGTTTTTGAATTTTCGTTACACGGTCAAAAATCCTCGTACAGTATACTCGTTCAGTACTTTTTACGGGTTTTCAGGGTACAGTTGAAGCCGTGAATTTAGTATGCAGGTATCGATTCAAAATAGCTTACACTTTTAGATTTAGGTACTTTAAAAGTATATTATTTGCTGTTTAAAATTACATAAGAATTTACGCGTAAATCGTAAAGGTAAATGGAAAAATTTTAACAACAAGTTCATTTATTATACCAGGCGAAAATTAACCTAAAAAACATTGAATTGTTTACTTTTACCTTATAAACAAACATAACTCAATGTATAAGTCGCAAATAAAATAAATCTACAAAAGCTTTACTAACATAAGTTGTAGGTCCTACATAAAGCAAGCGGAGAACACGCTGCACGAGGAATCAGCCCAAAGGGCACAATGTGCACATTCATACCTCATAATTGCTCAGCATTAAATGTGTTAATAAAATAACAGATATTTAAAAAAACTAAAATTCCCTTTGCTCTAAAACGCTAAGTATAAAATTATGAAAAATATTCGTTCTTGGTGACATAATTTTTCTGGGTAACCTGCTAAAAACTTAATCTTTTCATTAAAATAAATTTTTTGACGTAATTTAATGGTTTTTTTTGGTATATCTAGGTCTAAACTATTAAAAAATATCAAAAACCAAAAATCGAAATTTTTGAGCAAAATCATCATACAGTCTCACCCATAGGTTATAGATGTTTTTAGTTTACATTGGTAAGATAAAGTCGTGTAAATGTTTCACACCAGGTTTTTTTAGAAGTAGACAAAATTAAGTGTAGTACCTTACTGAAATTTTTGTTTTGCAGGATTAGAGATGATGTAAGAACAATAATCTACTGTACAGCTGTGGATCGTGGTTCCAACCGAGACTGGTTATTTTTATGGGAAAAACTCAAGAATACAGTTGACAAGACAGATCGAAAGTCTATAATCGATGGACTGGCATGTACAAAAAATATACAACAATTAGAAAAGTAAGGATATAGACTATCACTAAATTATTATTATTATTATGATCTAACGTCTAAGGGTAAGCGCACAGCGAACGCTGGTTGCAGGTCGCTGGTCTTAGGGCAAGCGCACAGTGAACGCTGGTCGCTGGTCTTAGGGTAAACGCACAGTGAACGCTGGTCGCTGGTCTTAGAGTAAGGGCACAGTGAACGCTGGTCGCAGGTTGCTAGTCGCTTACAAGCGGGAGCCTGATAGTAGGAATAGGTCATTACATTTTAATCGGACGTCTCACAGTAAACGCTGGTGGAGAAAGCTGCGCGCTGGTCATCTGCGCATATCAGCTCACTGGTTTGTTTTGAATAAACCTGCCTGCTGCTTCCTGGCAGGTTGCTAAATGTACTTGCCGTCGTATAATACGTATTCATAAATAATAACAACTTGTTAATTAATTTTTAACATATATTTATTAATAGCGAGCAGGTTTTTTTCAACACGATTTTAACCACCTGAACCTTCACCGATTTTCCCCGACGTGGGCTCAAATGAATCGTCTGTTCGAGTAGATTTGCAGAAAACTATCCAAAATCAAAACTATATTTCGTTTTATGACCGTAAAATAGGAGGTCTAAAATGGATTGGAGAGGGGGCAAGTTCAACGAACTGAAGTATAGGCCTCTTTCTCTCTCTTTCTCTATCTATCCCTCCCACATCTCGCACAGCTATTTCAGTTTGGAGAGGGGGCTACAATCACTATTTTCTTCAGGCAACCACACTGATATCATTTTCTTCATTTTAATTGGCCTGCCTCCTCACATTTTAAAATTAAAGGTTGGTGCCATAGTAATTATGTTACGTAACATCAACGTAATCAGTGGGTAAATGAATGGCACAAGACTGGTGATGAAAAGAATGTACGAAAATTTTCTTGATTTAGAAGTCATAACAGGGGCAGCCAAAGGCAGAAGGGTTTTACTACAGCAGTTAGATCTAACCCCTTCGGATAGTACTTTGCCATTTACATTTAAAAGAAGACAGTTCCCAATCCGTTTAGCATTTTTGCGATTACAATAAATAAATCCCAAGGCCAAACATTCAACAAAGTTGGCCTTTATCTGCCACAGCTGGTATTTTTACATGGACAATTGTACGTTGCTATGTCACCTGTTAGATAATTTTTGATAGCCTAAAAGTTCAAATGATGCCACACAACAATAAAACAAAAAATGTTGTTTACAGAGAAGTTCTATAAAAACAAATTTACACTTTTGTGCGGGTTTCGGGTTTCACCTACTAGGTGAACCTAGTAGGTTTATAAAACTAACTTTAAATGATTATTAGTGGCCAAACGATGCTCTATAATATTGAATATCGGTTACCAAAAAGTTCAAAATACGTTTAAAATGTTCAAAGTAATCACAAATCTTTATTCCGGTAATATTGGTTGCTTTCGCAAGATGCACCATTATTTTTGAAAACGAGTTGTACTTTAGACAATATAAAATTAAACGTTTCCAGAGTCATTCTCAGGCATTTAAAAAAACCTGTCTCTATCATTTTTTTAATTACGGAAAAAGATGATTATGCCGAACAATTTTCTGTTCTTATTAATGTCACTAACGGTATCGTCTTTATATTATAATAATTTCGTGGAAACCTTTTTCATAAGAAATAATTAATCATCTCTGCTGGTACTGGAACTCAACTTGAATACCGACAACTACCATTTCCCATCCTACCCTACCATTCCACCATTTCCCTAAGGTGAAATCTGCATTAAAAGGGACATTTGAGTCTGTGGCAGCTGTAAAAAAGAAAGCGGCACGTGTCCTGAAGGAGCTGACAGAAGATGACTTCCAGCACTGTTTCCAACAATGGAAAATTCGCATGAAGCGTCGTAGGGATAGAGAAGAAGTGTATATTGAAGGTGACAATAAGTTATTCATTATGTTTGGAGTGTAGCATTATACGGAAGTGACACGTGGGTGATAGGGGCTGTAGAAAAGAAGAGGATAGAAGCTTTTTAAGTGTGGTGTTATAGGAAAATATTAACGATTAGGTGGGTGGACAAAATAAGTAATTTAGAGGTTCTTAGGCGAGTGGATGAAAAAATAAGTATATGGAAGCATCTTACCAAAAGAAGGGATAGGCTAGTGGGGCATATCCTAAGACATCCAGGTATTGGGCTATTAATAATGGAGGGTAATATTGAGGGAGTAAATTGTAGAGGGAGGCAAAGATTAGAATATACTATAAAGCAAATTACAGAAGATGTAGGGTGTTACAGGTATGTAGATATGAAATGACTTGCGCAAGATAGAACAGGTTGGAGAACTGCATCAAACCAGTCGAGAGACTGATGACAAAAAAAAGTTATTATGTATAAAATTAAAATTAAATTTTTTATAACGTCAATCTCGATATTTAATAGCCACACCTCGTATATCTACCTAACTATTTAAAAAAATAAGGTTGGATTCAATATGGCGGATCTAAGATGGCCGACACCATTGTCAAATACAACCCAGAATAGTTTCTTTGATACAGTAACCAGCTGCAATTGACGTAGCTACCCTGTGAATCTCAGTTAGCTATAATGAAGCCGTTTCCAGACTTTATGGATACTCGGTACAACGTTAATCGACATAACTACTTGTACTAGTTTGATAAAAACCTTCATAATTTATAATTCAAACACAATTAAAATAAAATAATCAAGAGCTTTGAGCGTTGATTAAGGGGGTAGTCAACCCAGAAAATGAAAATCAAAACTTCTGGGTATAATTTATCATTATTTATTTTAAATGAAAGTAATTTACTAGTAATGATCTACCACTTAAACCAAGCCGAAAAATTAATTACAGCCCCTAATATAAGGGTAAGGTTGGAAAAGCGGGCTTTTACTGGGAATCAAATATCTCAGGAACCAAGAAAGATATCAACATGATTCTTATGCTACAAAATACAGAAAATTGCTGTCTATTATCTGTTGTATGCGCTTTTATGTATTATTTCTTACAAGAAATGTATTGAAGAAAAACCATATTTTCAAAAACATGTATTTTATGTATTCACAAATTATTTTTTAACTAAATCCCTATTAAGGTTTTTGTAGTAATAATTCCACAAATAATAGAGCAAGAAATTATGAACATTTGAAAGAAACATCATCCAAATATCTTCAAAACAAACCAAAATATTTAATTCCCAAGAATCATGCTAAAACCATATATCCGGAAAACTTGAAGTTGAAGAAATAATATCACTCGCCTTGCTAGTGGCTTTATTTTAAACAGATGTTTTTATAACTTTTTATCAACGTACAAACAAAGTAAACAAATGTTGTGATTCAGAAAATATTAAACTTCAAATAAATGTAAAAAACAGGCGAAATTAAAAAAAATCATCTTCTTGAGTTGACTACCCCCTTAAGGTTTTTGCTCCCAACAAGGAACGAGTCAGTTTTAATTTTTGCTGATTAATTCCTGTTTTGTAGACAGCCTTCATGATCAATAAAAATATAAATTAATTATTGTTTTTCAGGTACTTAATGATATCGGTAAATGGAACGAATGAATTCAAGAGTAAAAAAGAAAGAAAATTGGTGCTTAATTCAGTAGTAAAAAATCCAGCGTCTGTAGACGTAGTACTTAACTTCATAATGAATCACAAGGACGAAATCAAGAAAGCGTAGTAAGTCTTTAATTATAGTTTAGTACGTCATAAAATTTTAAATTTATTACTGCCATAAATATTACGGATGATTGTGTAATTTTTATTTTATAATTTTTTAGTTAATAAATTAGTTTTATAATTGATTAATTTTTATACTTTCTCGAGCTGTCTACAGCACAGTAGGGGCAGACTAGCGTAAGATTCATTCCGTGCAATCAATTTACCGAAGGGCCGTACGAGACCAAAAATAAATTTTTTTAATAAAATATTTTATAACGACCGCTGTTCAGCTAAAGTAAAAATCTGGTGTGAAACACTCACACGACTTTCTCTTGCCAATGCAAATAATGAACAATATAACCTAATATTAGTAATAAAACATTAGAAATAAACAATAAACGAACCTCAAAAACATATCCTAATTTTAATCATGAGTGAAAGACGCAAAATGAAAATCAACCTCAGTTTGGCTTAAAAATACGAAAAATCACTCTTTCACTCTAAACTAGGCTCTGTAGAGAAAAATGCTCTAATAAAAAGTTGTAGATCTTTTTATTTCCTATAAATTTTATTATAGACACTTTTGCCGTAAAATGCATACTAAAGCTGAAATCTTAAAAAAATTATTTTTTTACACGTTTTCGTGAGAAAAAAACAAAAAATTGCTAATTACCGCTAAACTAAGCGTTATATAAAAACATGTTTGAAATAAAAATTGTAGGATTTTAAATTCTCTACATATTTTATTATATACCTACATCTTTGCGCTGAAATTCATATTAAAGTCGAAATCTTAAAAAAACAATATTTTTACGAGAAAACAACCTCTCCAAGAATTTCAGCCGACATAGCGCCTACCCTATCTTGTAGAGCATTAAAAATTCAGTAAATGAGGCGATTTAAAAAAAATATCGTAGGAGCCGTTTTTGAGAAAATCGCAAAAAAGTGAAAAAATACACGAATAAACTACTTTTTCCGGTTGACCGATTTTCATGAAAATGTTCGTGTCGGGTCTGGTAGTAGTATCTAACTTAAATTTCAAGTTTCAAATTCGTACGATGTTCCGTTCTTGAGATATTCTGTTCACATACACACAGACCAATCGCTAAAAACATGTTTTTTGGGTTCAGGGGGTCTGAAAACGTGTAGATCCGGTGAAAACTCGATTTCAAAAAATCGACATGAAAACAATACTTTCCTTCCTATATATTCATACAGGCAAGAGAATGTAAAAAGAAGACAAACATTTTACGGAGACCTTTTTATAATAATTGGATGACAACCGGTTGACAAAACAAATTTTTAATACAATTAACGATAGATATAAAGCGCCGGATAAATGATTTTAAAAAGTTATAAAGAATGTTAAGAAAACTAGAATAAACCAATAAAACTTAATGAGCCAAACCAAATTCAGACAATTACGGACTTTAGAGGCTCTCATAAAGAGCAAAAACAGAACACCCAGTGGATAGAAGAAAGGAGCAAAGCCTACAGTGAAAGAATGCTGAGAATGTGGGCTCCTTGAAACAGCTGGTCACCTCATGTGGTCTAAAAGTTTTCCTTTTCTTATTTTCTTTTTTTTTAGCCCAGAATCAACTACCAAGAGATTACTCGAAAATTTTGGAATGCCATGTAGCCTATAGTTACTGCTTCAGAACAAATTTTTATTTGTTCTGAAGCACACATATACATACAGACAAATACCCTTCTAAAAATCACTTTTTGGCTTCATGGGAACATGAAGATAATTTAAATCTGTGTATAGAAAATTTCAAACCATTGTAATACTATCTTACTCCACAGGTACGTATCCAGACATTTTTCGAGGGGGTAAATTAAAATATTGTATACAAAAGCGCGCGCGTATATACACATAAATATATTTTTTCCTCATTTATGGGCAATTTTAGACGTTTCTGGAAGCTCTTTTTGCAGCCCAATTCTCAGCATTCAGTCACTATTGGCTTCTCTCCTTTCTCTGGCCACCCGGTGTTCTGTTTTTGCTCTTCATGGAAACCCTTAAAGTCTGTAATAATTCTCTGAATTTGGTTCGTTTCATTAAGTTTTTTTCGGTTTACAATTTTCCGGTTTTCTCAATGTCCTTTTTGACTTCTTTAAACCATTTATCCGACAAGTTAGGTCTGTTGTTTAGTGTCTTCAAAATTTGTTTTGTCAACTGGTTATCATCCATTCGATAGCTACAGGTGTCCGTAAAATTTTAACCTTCTTTTTCTAATCGTTTCCATTAAGCGTTCGTTTTCCTTGTACAAACACAATCAAATACGGGACCATGAAGATAATTTGAATCTGTGTGTAGACAATTTCAAACCATTGCAATACTATCTTACCGCACAGGTACGTATCCAAAAATTTTTCAAGGGGGTAAATTAAAATATTGTAGACAAAAGCATTTTATTTTCGGGGGGGAGGTCCTCTTAGCCTCCTTAAGCATACGTGCCTGCTCTAAACTGATGATGGAATCCGTGAAATAAAAAATTGTTTTAAAATTCACTCTACCCACCGGGTTGGTCTAGAGGTAAAGTCGTCGCCAAAATCAGCTGTTTAACAGCTGATTTTCGGTGACGAAGGTTCCTGGTTCAAATCCTAGTAAAGGTAGTTACTTTTATACGGATTTGAATGCTAGACAGTGGTCACCGGTGTACTTTGATGGTTGGGGTTCAATTAACCATACTCTCTCAGGAATGGTTGGCTTGAGTCTGTACAAGACTACACCTCATTTACACGTCATACACATCATCCTCATCTCATTGGGTCATGGGGTTGCTTATTGTGCTGAATTGAACAGATTGCAACGTACACATATTAGGAATTAAAAAAAAACATTTTATTTTCGGGGGGGGGGCCTTAGCCTCCTTGAGCATACGTGCCTGCTCTAAACTGATGATGGAATCCGTGTAATAAAAAATTGTTTTAAAATTCACTCTAATAAAAAGAATCACTTAAATCGATTTGAATTTTAAATTTCCTCAAATAACTTGTGTTTTTATGTTTTGTTGTGTAAATTTTAATTGATAATAGAAGTCAAGTCACGGTTGACCCCCCCTAGCTACACTTTATTGGATGTACTTCCCCCCTGCTGTGTCTCATCTGGCAGTAAATATACAAGTAGGCGACATGAACAGCGTTTTAAATAGATCTGCCAACTGTACTACTGTACGGTAATTTTTTATCGATTTTAGTAGCATCTATTTTATATATATCAGGAACCGTTTGATTTTAAACAAACGATGCATTTTGATGTATTTTTTGGCTTGAGTAGACATAAGTTTTGAAAATGGTCACACAACGGTCTTTGCTCGTTTCAAGATAAGGTAAGCGCCATGTCTGCTGAAATTCTTGGGAGGGCCTGTGTTCTAGTAGAAAATGATTAAGATTGCAGTCTTTATATTCATTCTAGAGCAAAAAAGTATAGCTACATGAAATTTGTAGTACATGTAAAAGGCTATAATTTTTATTTAGAAAACTTTTTGAATTTTTACTTTCTCTTGCCTATATGAATATATAAGATGGAAAGTATCGTTTTCATGTCGATTTTTCGAAATCGAGTTTTAAGCGGATCTACACGTTTTCAGACCCCTTGAATCCAAAAAAACATGTTTTTAGCGATTGGTCTGTGTTAGTGTGAACAGAATATCTCAAGAACGGAACATCGTACGAACTTGAAACTTGAAACTTAAGTTAGGCACCACTACCGGACCCGACACAAACAGTTTCACCAAAATCGGTCAACCGGAAGTAGTTGTTTATTCGTGGAATTTTTCACTTTTTTGCAATTTTCTGAAAAACGGGCAAAGATTGAATTAAAAAATTGGCAGTAGCTCGAGAAGAAATCCGACACCTATAGTGTGTAAAGTTTTATTTCCCTATCTTTTACCAATCCTATGAAAAATTTACCTACCGAAAAATAGCAAATTTAACATTGACGGGATACAAAGTACAGTCTCCCCTTTTAATCGGAAATGCACGTTGCGCACCACTCCAAGTATTCATGATACAAAAATGGGAAGTTGTTGTGGACAGACTGGCGTAAGTTATTCATTGCTGGCCGCATTGGCGTAGTTGGTTACGTGCTCGCCTCTCATCATGTTGTCTTGGGTTCGAATCCCATTCAGGCACGGCATATTTTCATACGTTACAAAAATCATTTCATCCTTCACCGTCTGCATTAGTAGTAATTGCAGAAAAGTCGGACGTTAAACAAAAAAAAAAAAAAAAAAAAATATCTGGTGTGAAACACTCACACGACTTTCTCTTGACAATGCAAATAATGACCAATATATTCGAACATTAGTAATAAACAAAAAACCAACGTCTAAAAACATAACCTTATTTTAATCACGAGGGAAAGACGCAAAATGAAAATCGAACTCGGTTTGGCTTAAAAATACGGAAAATCACTCTTTCACGCTAAACTAGGCTCTGTAGAGAAAAATACTGTAAATAAAAGTTGTAGATCTTTTAATTTTCTATAAATTTAATTCATAAACTTTTGTCGTAAAATGCATACTAAGGCCGAAATCTTAAAAAAAATCGATTTTTCACTCGTTTTCGTGAGAAAAAACAGAAAATCGCTAATTACCGCTAAACTAAACGTTATACAAAACAATGTTTGAAATAAAAGTTACAGGATTTTAAATTTTCTACAACTCTTATTATATAGGCCTACATTTTTGCGCTAAAATGCATATTAAAGCCGCAATCTTAAAAAAACTAATTTTTTACGTTAAAACAGCCTGACCAAGAATTTCAGGAAACATGGCGCCTACCCTATCTTGTAGAGAATAAAAAATTAAGTAAATAAGGCGATTTTAAAAAAAAATCGTCGGACCAGTTTTTGAGAAAATCACAAAAAAGTGAAAAATTACACAAATAAAGTATTACTTCCGGTTGACCGATTTTGATGAAAATGTTCATGTCGGGTCCGGTAGCGGTATGTAACTTAAATTTCAAGTTTCAAGTTCGTACGATGTTCCGTTCTTGAGATATTCTGTTCACACACATACACACAGACATACAGACACACATACCAATCGCTAAAAACATGTTTTTTGGGTTCAGGGGGTCTGAAAACGTATGTTGTTTAGGTCAATAGCCGAAAGGCTGGTTTGAACCTCTAGAGGTTTTACTAAGTAAAAACGAGGAGTAAGGTGGTTTACAATTGCCTTCCTCACTGAGTTGAAACAGTATGCTTATCAGCATGCCAGGCCCTCCGAAAAGCACACACTTTCCACCCTGCAAATGACACCTTCACTTCATTCACCACAGGGTCTGGCTGCATAGTGAAATTCATTACTCTCAGAGGAGATAACTCTGACTAGTGTCTTTTACACCTCTACCTCTTCTGTTCATAAATAGTTCAGTCATATAAGTGGCCTGACTATGTGATAAGAAACAGAACTATTTATTTTTAGCCCTCTGAAAACGTATAGATTCGGTGAAAACTCGATTTTGAAAAATCGACATGAAAACAATACTTTCCTTCCTATATAGGCCTATTCATTTAGGCAAGAGAAAGTAAAAAATTCATTGCTAACAATTGCACACGGCTACCAACATAAATTTCAAAACTTCCCATTTCTTTGAATCACCCGGTACATTGATAAAGCTCATTCCCGTGCAGGGTTGCCAACAACTAACGATTAATTTAATTCAGTGATCAACAAAATACCAACCAAACAACAATCTTTTTTTTTTCATTGTTTTTGGACAACGACCGATACATTAATTTACGGTACTTTCTTCTTTACTACATAATTAATTAGGTTTTTAACCTTTCATTTGGTTTTTTTCTGAAAAAAAAGAATTAAAAAAAAATAAAAACTTTACGGGAAGTAAATAGTTAAACAGTTCGTTATTTATTTAAATTATTTTAATGGAAATGAATGTTGATTAATTTAATTATAGTACATTAATTGAATCTAATTTGAATGCATCCGTAACTTAATTAGTAACGTTTTTTGATTGTTAAGGTGAAGGTCCTTAATATTTTACGATACAAATTGAAAACGCGTTTTTATTTATTGAAACTATTTTTTTATTTTCTCTTGCCATACATAAAAAAAAAATCTAGTGTGAAACACTCACACTACTTTCTCTTGCCAATACAAATAATGAACAATATAATCTAACATTAGTAATAAAATATCCGAAATAAACAAAAAACTAACTTCAAAAAACGTAACCTAATTTTAATCATGAGTGAATGATGCAAAATGAAAACCAACCTTAGTTTGGCTTAATAAGCCGGAAAAACCACTCTTTCACGCTAACTAGGCTCTGTACCGTAAAATGCTTAGAACATAAAAAAATGTATTAAATGGGGCGATTTTTTTAAAAAATATCGTTGGAGCCGTTTTTGAGAAAATCGTTAAAAAAAGGAAAAAATGACTCGCATAAACTACTACTTCCGGTTGACCGATTTTGATGAAAATGTTCGTGTTGGGTCCTCTAGTAATACCTAAATTAAGTTTTAAGTTTCAACTTCGTACGATGTTCAGTTTTTGAGATATTTTGCTCACACACACACACACACACACACGCACGCCAATCGCTAAAAACATGTTTTTTATGGGTTCAGGGGGTCTGAAAACGTGTAAATCCGGTGAAAAACTCAATTTCAAAAAATCAACATGAAAACAATATGCCTACTTATCTTCCTATAGACTATATTCATATAGGCAAGAGAAAGTAAAAATGAAATAATAGGAGACCTGACCCGGGTTCGATTCCCGATCACGTCTGGTATTTTTTCATCACTCACTTTCATGTATCATCATTCTCCACCGTCTGCATTAGCAGAAATTGCAAAACAGTCACCCGTAAAACCCAAAAAAAAGTTAAAAAAATTGTTCTGTATGAATAAATAGGGTAGGAAAGTGTTTTCATGTCGATTTTCCGAAATTCAGTTTTTACCGATTTTACTACACGTCACATATCAGAGTGCGTAAAACACGTTTTTAGCGATGTGTGTGTGTGTGTGTGTGTGTGTGAACAAAATATTAGGCACAACTACTGGACCCGACACGAACATTTTCAACCAAATCTGTTAATTGAAAGTAGTAGGCCCTAGGTAGTTTATCGTGCGATTTTCACTTTTTTACGATTTTCTTAAAAAAACGGCTGCTACGATTATTTTTTAAAATCAGCTCATTTATTAATTTTTTTTATATTTTTATTGTAACCAGCTGAAATTATCAGCTGAAATTTTTGGGTGACCTGTGATCTCGTTGTAGAAAATTTTTCTTGTTTTAAGAATGCGCCCATAAAATGCATTCTAGAGTAAAAATGTATAAAATTATAGTTGTTAAACATTTAAAACCCTATAATTTTTATTTCGTTTTTATTTTTATTTCGACTTTTTTTGTACAACTCTCGGGTAAAGCGTCAATTAGTATTTTGCTAATTTTTTATTAAAATAGGTAAAGAGGAGATTTTTTAATATCGCCACTTTGGTGTGAATTTTAAGACAAAATGTATAGACTGTAATTTAAAAGTTGTAGGAAATTTAAAAAAAATACAACTTTTATTTCAAGCAGTTTATTCTACAGAGCTTAGTTTAGCATCAACTAGTAATTATCCGTATTTTTAAGTCGCACAGAGGTTACGATTAGCGAAAATTTACTCCGATGTACCGTCACCGGATAATCTACACGTTTTCAGAGCCGCAAACCCCCCCCCCCTACAAAAACACGATTTTAGCGATTGGTCTGTGTATAAGTGTGTGTGTGTGTGTGTGTGTGTGCGCGCGCGCGCGCGAACAAAATATCAGGTACCACTACTGGCCCCGACTCGAACATTTTCATGAAAATCTGTTAACCGGAATTAGTAGTTTATTGGTGCGATTTTTAGTTTTTTATGATTATCATAAAAAATGGCTGCTACTATTTTTTTAAAAATGGCCTAATTTACTACATTTTTTTATGTTAAGCGCCATGTCTGCTTAAATTCTTGGACGACCTGTGATCTCGTGGTAAAAAAAAATGTTTTTTTTTAAGAATGCAGCCTAAAAAGCACTCTAAGAGTAAAAATGTATAAAATTAAAATTGTTAAACATTTAAAAACCTGCAATTTTTATTACGAACATGTTTTTTTGTAAAACGCTTGGTAAAGTGACAATTAGTGTTTTGCTAATTTTTTCCTCAAAATTGGTAAAAAATGAGATTTTTTAATATTGCGACTTTGGTATGAATTTTAAGACAACAAATTTTAAGACTGTAATTAAAGTTATAGGAAATGAAAAAAAATACAGCTTTCATTTCAAGCTATATCTTCTAAAGAGCTTAGTTTAGCGTCAGCTAGTGAATTTTTTAAGCGCACACAAGTTGCGATTAGCGATAAAGTTACTCTGGTGTACCGTACCTTTTATTAATTGATTGAAATGCACCTTGAATAGTGTGACTACGTAATGGATTAAATGCATAAATTATTGATTATGAATTATTGTGTGTAGATGTCTATAAAAAATAAATTTTCGTACTGACAGAAAACAACTATAAAACGAATTTATAACCTTTGTTTTAGAAAGTGTGTTATGCATTAGACAAAGCAATTATAACATAAAGCAACGGTTCGTAATATTTTATTTTATAATAACAATAGAAATAATAGTTTTAAAATTTAAATAATTTAACTGCATGGTTCACCTGCGCCAGTTAATTCGCATAAATAAAATTCTCTCGAAAATCAATCTACATTAGAGTTAGTAGCTAGTGTTGTAAAAACAAGAATTCGAGCACAAATAACCAGAAAAATCCCAGCTTTCCCCGATTTTTCCGAAAACTTTTCCGGGAATATCCAGAATACTTAAAAAAATTTCCAGGATTATAAAAATAAACCTAATTTTACTAACCATTTTCTTGATTATTTCCAGTAATTTCTGGACAAACAATCGGGATAATAAACGGAATTCATGCCCCTAACAGGCAGGTGGAGTGTCAAATTATTTACACTCAATCTGTTCGTTGCAGGGCTAAAATAAATAGTTCTAGCCGGCCGCATTGGCGCAGTTGGTAACGTGCTCGCCTCTCATCATGCGGTCCTGGGTTCGAATCCCACTCAGGCACGGCATATTTTCATACGTTACAAAAAAAATCATTTCATCCTCATCACACACAGTTACACCCCCAACGTCGTCGCTAATGACCTTGATGTTGATGCGACGTTAAATAAATTTAAAAAAAAGTAGTTCTGTTTCTTATCACATGGTTAGTCAATTAAATGACTGATTTATTTAAGAACAGAAGAGGTAGAGGTGTAAAAGACACTAATCAGAGTTATCTCCTCTGAAAGTAATGAATTTCATTATACAGCCAGACCCTGTGGTGAATAAATTGAAAGTGTCATTTGCAGAGTGGAAAATATGTGCTTTTCAGAGGGCCCGGCTTGCTGAGAAGCGTACTTTTCCACTCAGCGAGGAAGGCATGGTAAACCACCTCGCTCCTCGTTTTTACTTAGTAAAACCTCTACAGGTTCAAACCAGCCTTTCGGCTGTTGACCTAAACAAAAACAACAGGAATTCGTAATAACTAATTTACTCTAAAATCATTTGTAAAAACCACTTGGGAATTCAGGGATAATATTTGAAATACCTTACTAATAATTTTTAGAAAAGCCTTTAAAATGAAAAACAGTTTACTGACTACAAACATTGATTTACAGATTATAAAAAAATTCTTAAAACACTATGTTTGGAGTGTAGCATTATACGGGAGTGAAACAAGGGTGATAGGGGCTGTAGAAAGGTAGAGGATAGAAGCTTTTGAAATGTGGTGTTATAGGAAAATGTTAAAGATTAGGTGGATGGACAAAATAATTAATTTAGAAGTTCTTAGGCGAGTGGATGAAAAATGAAGTATTGTATGGAAGCATCTTACCATAAGAAGGGATAGGCTAGTGGGGTATATCTTAAGACATCCAGGTATTGGGCTATTAATAATGGAGGGTAATATTGAGGGAGTGAATTGTAGAGGGAGACAAAGGTTAGAATATATAAAGCAAATTACAAAAGATGTAGGGTGTTACAGGTAAGTCGATATGAAATAACTTGTGCAAGATAGAACAGCTTGGAGAACTGAATCAAACAAGTCGAGAGACCGGTGATAAAAAAAAATTTTTTTTAGGAAAATTCGGGATAAAAAATTCACTACTGAAACGTTCAAAAGTTATGCTAAGAAAATAAATGATAACACTTTTAAATATAGAAGTTCTCCCTGGGAAAGTTTAATGTAATTTCGGAAAATTCGGATAACCAGTCTACATTAGTAACGTTCAGAAAAACAATAGTAAAATTAGGGACTTGTGATAAGAAACAGAACTATTTTGTTGTAGCCTTGGAACTAGTAGATCGAGTGCAAATAAAATTAACACTCCGCCTGCCTGTTAAAGGTAAACGTAAATAATATAGAAACATAAAATTACTTACGTAAATAAAGTGGTAATTAGCTTGTAAAAATATGTGATATGAATTTTCTATGTTCTCTCTATCAATTATTGTATACGAGTATATATTTGATAAAAAAATTACATACACGCTGTATTAGTATCTTTTATGTTTATCTATTTAAGTTCGCATCAACAATAAAGTCAATACCATTAAGTCTAATATTAAAGGAGTTTTTCGGAAACTTAGTGTGTTTGTTACTTAATTACTTACTGCTTACTGCTAACAGTAAGATAATTAGGTTACTTTTAATTAGCACGTAATTATATGCTAAACATTTCCTGCTATGCATAGATAAAATTAAGGGTCTCTTTAATCTTCGACTTTTTACAGCTGTTAATTATGTTGTTGTTTAGGTCAACAGCCGAAAGAATGGATTGAACCTCTAGAGGTTTTACTAAGTAAAAACTAGGAGGGAGGTGGTTTACTATTGCCTTCCTCACCGAGTTGAAAGATTATGCTTATCAGCATGCCAGCCCTCTGAAAAGTATCTACTATCGGTTTCATAATCATAGACACCCGAGTTTGAACCCTTGCATCTCCAAAACTATGAGTCGGATTTCAACATACTTCACATCAAAATTTAGCTCATTTTATTCTCTGCCGGCCGCATTGGCGAAGTTGGTAACGTGCTCGCCTCTCATCATGCGGTCTTGGGTTCGAATCCCATTCAGGCACGGCATTTTTTCATACGTTACAAAAATAATTTCATCATTCACACGTCTGCATTAGCAGTAATTGCAGAACAGTCGGACGTTAAACAAAAAAAAAAAAATCATTTTATTCTGCGTTCACCTATAATAGTCCTATATTTTTAATGTTGTTTAAAAACTACCATATCGAGGTTGGAAGAGAAAAAGACCCGGTTTTTTGACACCGCAACAAATTTCATGCGTTTAGAGGCGTGTAACTCAATAAATATTTGACCGAAAAATTTGAAATTTTAACACAACATAGAAAATTTTATTCTTACAGCATGTACGAAATTTCAAATTCATAAGTTTTTTAAATTTTGATTTATGAACAATATTCTGAACCCTTACTATCTCGGTAACCTCGATCGTTCGGCACGGGCAAACTATCGTTTTATACAGCGTAAAAAACTTAGTACAGATATGTTAAGAACATGAAATATCGATTAGCCAATGTTGTGGTAGAATTTTAAGAATTTTGAAAAATAGACTGGGTAAAAGCGAGGGGTTGGGCGCTACTATATTTTTGCTATTTTTTTTACTATTTTATTGGGCGCTACTATGGTTTCTGGTTCAAATCCTAGTAAAGGTAAAGGATACTGTTACACAGATTTAGTTACTAGACAGTGGTTACCGATATACTTTGATGGTTGGAAATCAATTAACTATACTCTCTCAGTAATGTTCGGCCTGATTCTGTACAAGACTACAGCTCATTTATACGTAATATACACATCATCATCATCATCTCATTGGGTTGTTTATTGTTCTTTTCTTTTTTTTACTCCTAATTTGTGTACGTTGCAATCTGTTCAATTTAGAACAATAAGCAACCCCATGACCCAATGAGATGAGGATGATGTGTATAACGTGTAAATGAGGTGTAGTCTTGTACAGACCCAGGCCGACCATTCCTGAGAGAGTATGGTTAATTAAACCCCAACCATCAAAGTACACCGGTAGCCACTGTCTAGCATTCAAATCCGTATAAAAGTAACTACCTTTACTAGGATTTGAACCAGGAACCTTCGTCTCCGAAAATCAGCTGTTAAACAGCTGATTTTGGCGACGACTTTACCTCTAGACTAACCCGGTGGGTCTTATTGTTCTTAAATTGAAAAGATTGTAACACAAACACTTTAGGAATTTTAAAAAACTGTTCAAATGACCAAATCAGAATAAATATTGGAGGTTCGGATTCGATTTCCGGTTAGAGCCTAGAAATTTTAACAAGTCAAAACCTACTATTTCAGTGGCATAAACCACCGAAGTTGCCAATAACCAAGCTGTTGATACGACTTTAAAAAAAATTATACTTTTTTATCTTTTATGCCCAGCATGGGGCACTTAAGTGAAACATAAGAAGGGTTTTTCAGCCACTTGTTTCCCCCAATATTTCTTCATTTCTTCATATCTTGCATGTCTTTTACTCCCTGAAATCACCCTTCCTACTCTTCTATTTATTCTCGGTTGTTACATAGTTAATTTCTTTTTCAATTCCTTGATTTTGTCTGTATTTACTTCCTCTTGCCCATATGAATATATAGGAAGGAAAGTAGGCCTATTGTTTTCATGTCGATTTTTCGAAATCGAGTTTTCACCGGATCTACACGTTTTCAGACCCCCTGAATCCAAAAAACATGATTTTAGAGATTGGTCTGGGTGTGTGTGTGCGCGCGCGCGCGTGTGTGAACAGAATATCTCAAGAACGGAACATTGTACGAACTTGAAACTTGAAACTTAAGTTACATATTACTACCGGACCCGACACGAACATTTTCATCAAAATCGGTCAACCGGAAGTAGTAGTTTATTCGTATAATTTTTCACTTTTTTGCGATTTTCCTCAAAAACTGGTCCTACGATTTTTTTAAAAAATCGCCTGGTTTACTAAAAATTTTTATGCTCTACACTACAAGATAGGGTAGGCGCCATGTTTGCTGAAATTCTTGGTGAGGCTGTTTTGACGTAAAAAAATTGTTTTTTTAGAATTGCGGCTTTAATATGCATATTAGCGCAAAATTTTATATAATAAAAAATATAGAGAAATTAGAATCCTACCCACTTTTATTTCAAACATTTTTTCGTGTAACGCTTAGTTTAGCAGTAATTACGAATTTCCGTTTGTTTTCTCACAAAAGCGTGTAAAAAATTTATTTTTTTAAGATTTCGGTTTTAGTAGCCTATGCATTTTACGACAAAAGTATACTATATAATCAAATTTATATAAAATTAAAAGATGTATTACTTTTATTTAAAGCATTTTTTACTGCATAGCCTAAAGTAGCGTGAAAGAGTGATTTTCCGTATTTTTTGGCCAAACTGACTTTAATTTTCATTTTGCGTCTTTCACTTATGATTAAAATTAGGTTATGTTTATTGAGGTTAGTGTTTTGTTTATTTCTAATGTTTTGTTACTAATGTTAGGTTTATTGTTAATTATTTGCATTGGCAAGAGAAAGTTGTGTGAGTGTTTCACACCAAATTTTTTCTTGTAGATCTTTTATTGTTATTCAAAATACTTTCAATTTTTTTCTGAATTCTGTGGTCCACTTAATGTTACTTTTACTCTACCAAAGTTTTTCTATAAAATTCGTCTTGACGATTTTTTTCGAGGTGTTCTAATTAAATATTATATAAATACTTTACTGTATTAAACGTGAGCATTTGAGCAAAATTGATCAAATAGTTATTGTATAAATAATATTTTTATTTTAAAAACACATATCAGAGTGCGTAATTGGGTCTACAACTAAGGCTTGACCTTAATTTTGATCAGTTTTCAGTTTGCCAGGCAGGCTGTTACTGGTGTGATTTTTTATGTTAAGATCGCCGCTTAGTACGATCAAAATTCCAGAGTATCAATGTGATCATATTAAGCAGCGGCAACTGTAGTTTAAATTAATTTAAAAGGATTTAAATTAATTTGATATGTTTGTCAGTTCCAGAACAGGAAGAAAATACAATTGGAGAAAAGTAACCAATAACATTGCGCCTCTCATAAGAAACGAACAACAGATGAGTAAGGTTGGTACACCATAAAAAAAAAATTATTAATTAGAACGAAAATATTGAGTTTCCTTGAAGTAGTTAACAGACATAACTCTACTTTTTACCTTTCCAGAAATTTTACTAAATGCCTGCCTCACTGACTGAAAATGACTGATTTATCAGTTTATCAAGTTCTTAAAAAACACGTTAAATTTTTTCACAGATATTTCACTTCATTCGTCACAGGGTTTAGCTATATGAAGAAATTCATTACTTTCAGAGGATATCCTATAAGTATGACGCGTAAACCTCTACTGTTCATAAATATTCCCTTTGTGCGACTGATCATGTAAGAGGAAAAGTCTAAAAGGAATTGAACTAAATTTTATAGTCCTCGAACTAGCAGTTAAGAGGAGACTGTACTTTGTATCCCGCCAATAATAAATTTTCTCTTTTTAGGTACATTGTTCATAGAATTGGTTAAGGGGATCGCGGATTCTTATCTTACTCAATGTTAACAATGGTACATGTTTCTCAGGAACAAATTTTGATGGAATCCTAAATATTTTTTTATATTAAAAATCAGTTCCTTTTACACATTTTAAATGTATAACTTTTTGTTCTTTTAGAAAATATAGTTTTGGTAATTTTTCACAAAAAAAAAATTTTTGAGGTCAAAATTTTTCAAAAAAAATTTCTTTCTCAAAACCTATTAAATATTTTTGAAAATTATACATTCAGCCGAAAGAGCATAACAAACTCTACAACCCAAAAAAACATTCACTGTTGTATCTTTTATGGGAGCTGAGAAACACGGACCTGAATATGAAAAAATAAAGTTTTGAGAAAAACGCATTTAAAGTTGTCCAATAAAATTAACTTTCTTACTAAACATACAATAACAAAACTAAACATACGATAACAAAGTAAATCATAAAAACATTTCTACACTACTACAAATCTGATAAATACGTCATTTTAAAGTGGGAATTTCAAACAATATTTTAAAGTTCAAAACGAAAAATCGAAAATTTTCATGATTTTTCGATCCACAGTCCCCTTAAAGATAGATATTGGTTTAGACAGAAATTGGTTAAAGATAGAAAGAAACTTCACACACTTATAGTTGTCGTGTGTCTCTAACTACTGACATGTTTTCAATTTAATCTTTTGGACCATAACATTTTTAAAAAAGTAACGAATAACATACAATTTTTACATATCTTTCTGTATATTTTACGCGTATTACTAATTTTTGGACCACCTAAGAAAGTCATAAAAATGTTGGTATAATGTGAATATACAAGATATTTAACTGGTAAAAAATTTCAGTCTGGTAGGTTTATTGGTTTCTGAGAAAAATGTACATAAGTTTTAAACATCTAAATTTACAGGAAAAGGCAAAAAGCAAGGTGACACAAAATCAAAAACAAGAAAATTTCCCATCAACAGTTGGTTAGAAAGCTGAGCCAACAGCTGAGAATATTAAAAACAGTGATACGGATATTAAAAAAAAAACTAAAATTTCCTTTGCACTAAAACGAACAGAAAAAAAATTATGAAAAATATTCGTTCTTGGTAAAATGATAATTTTTCTGGATAAACCTGATGAAAAAACTACTTTTTTGACGTAATTTAATTTTTTCTGGTAGATCTAGGCCTAAACTATTGAAAAACATATAAAAACAAAAATTCTTATTTCTCTTTTCTCTATATTTTCATTCACACTTCCTCCTTCCGCTCTTCGGTATTCTTTCATCATCATCTTCACACTTCTCTTCTTTCCTTCCCTTCATCTCACCCCTTTACTTTTCTCTTCCTCTTCCTCTTCATTTACCTTTCCTCTTCCCCCTATACTCTTCATTTTTTCTTTTTGCCCCTACCCCTTTCATCCTACTGGTCCTTCCGTTTTTCCTCTTTCTTTTAAGTAATTTTTCCTCTTTTTTTCTTTTCCTCGATCTCTTCACGACATTGCTAACAATGACGTAGTCTACACTACTCAGATCATCAACTCTTAGATCATCTGGTCGAACTGGAATGCACTAGCTGTTAAAATATTTCTCATAATCTGTCAAGGATTAGGCTCAATGGCCTGTTCCGGCATCCATCTCTTTTTAGGTCTTCCCAAGCCTTACTTCCCTCTAGGTTTATATTTTCATGCTCGTAGAGGAAGTCTATGTCCTGGCAAGCGAAGTAAATGGTTGGACAAGTTTCTCTTAAATATTCTTAACGTTTCCAACAGTGATTGAACATTTAACTCTGTGCGGATAGCTTCGTTACGTACTCTATCTAACCGGGTACAACCTTTGACTACCCGCAAAAAATCTCATTTTAGCAGTCTGGATACGAAGTTCATTCCTCTTTTATGACACCTGACACCCACGTTTCACTCCCATATGTTATGAGTGGTACAGTCATTGCTCTATAAAATTTCATTTGGGTGTCCTTTCTCGTTTTCTTTCCTATTGTCCTGCGAATAAAACCGCACACAGTGCTGAATTTTGACTCACGTTATCATCTTTGTCATAAGAAATTTTGCATCCTAAATATTTAAAATCTCGAACATTGTCTTTCATATAGTATTTCTATATTACATATTTCAATATTTCTCGCAGCATTATTTTTGTGTAATCACACTAGCAGTACTAATGTTGCTGGATGTTTTTCAATAAAAAATGTACAATTGTTTCGAAGTATTCAATACGCTACTCGTTTAACAAATATCTTGAATTTATTTTCTTTATTTATGTTTTTATCAAGGTCCTATAAATTTATGAAATTACTTAATTTATTTAAAATATCTTTAATAAAACTAACAAATCATAAATGTCAAGTAAATAGAATGTGAAACTATTTCTATTCATTTTATTTTAATATATAATATTTATTTTTAATTAACATAATTATTATGAAAAACTGCTTTACATATTTTATTAATAAAAATTTTCTTCTCTCTGTTAACAGTTACGTCAGCTACTAATAAACACAAGATCAACGGAAACAATGGATTTAATTATAAATGCAGCTCGTTGGGCGATACAATGGCGACAGAATAATGTAAAAATAATTAAAAATTGGTTACAACTCACTAAATAATAATAGATCATCATTCATGAATTTAATTTTTAATTATTTATTTTTTAGAATTTTGTTATAATGTGAATGAAAAATATATGGGTCTTCTGACAGTACAGATTAAAACCAATCTTTAATGAGATATAACTTTGTTTAGATTTTTCAATTTTTTTTTGTAATGAACTGTATGTAAATTGTTTTCTTATCAATCAAAAAATTTCTTCTTCTCTTCTAAGGGCGGAAAGTGGCTGCTTTTCAAAGGGCCTGGCATGCTGATAAGCATACTCTTCCAACACAGTGAGGAAGACAATAGTAACCCACCTCGCTCCTGGTTTTTACTTAGTAAAACCTCTAGAGTTTCAAACCAGCCTTTTGGCTGTTGACCTAACCAACCAGTAAGAAAAACTTAAGGGGAGACTGTACTTTGTATCCCGCTAATGTTAAATTTGCCATTTTTAGGTACATTTTTCATAGGATTAGTAAAAGGTAGGGAAATGAAACTTTACACACTATAAGTGTCGGGTTTCTTCTCGAGATACTGACATTTTTTTCAGTTTAATCTTTGGACCATACCATTTTTTTTTTAAATTACGAATAACATAAAATTTTTACTAATTGTTTTCCACGTGTTTTGCGTATTACTAATTTTTGGAGCTTCTGAGGAAGTCATAAAATGTCAGTATATGACGAGCAATATAAAATTGCTCGTCAACGTTGCTAAAATTGCTCGTCAAATAACTCGCCAACGTTGGCGTTCGCGTTGCGCGTTCGCCAACGCGCCAACCGGCCGCGTTGGCGATGTTGGTAACGTACTCGCCTCTCATCACGCGGTCTTGGGTTCGAATCCCACTCGGGCATGGCATTTTTTCATACGTTACAAAAAAATTCATTTCATCCTTCACCGTCTGCATTAGCAGCAATTTGCAAAACAGTCGGACGTTAAACCAAAAAAAAAAAAAAAAAAAAAAAAAAAAATAAAATTATGAAAAATATTAGTTCTTCGTAACATGATAATTTGTCTGTGTAAACTTGATAAAAAATTAATATTTTCATAAAAAATTTTTTTTGACATAATTTAATGTTTTTCTCTGCCCATAACAGACAGGTAGAGTGTCAAATTATTTACACTCAATTTGTTCGTTGCAGGGCTAAAATAAATAGTTCTGTTTCTAATCACATGGTCAGCCAATTAAATGACTGAATCATTTAAAAACAGAAGAGGTAGAGGTGTAAAAGACACTAATCAGAGTTATCTCCTCTGAAAGTAATAAATTTTATACAGCCAGACCTTGTGGTGAATGAAGTGAAGGTGTCATTTGCATAGTGGAAAATCTGTGCTTTTCAGAGGGCCCGGCATGCTGATAAGCGTACTTTTCCACCCAGTGAGGAAGGCATAGGTAAACCACATCACTCCTCGTTTTACTTAGTGAAACCTCTACAGGTTCAAACCAGCCTTTTGGCTGATGACCTAAACAACAACAATGTTTTTCTGGTAGATCTAGGCCTAAACTATTCAAAAAAATCTGGTGTGAAACACTCACACAACTTTCTCTTGCCAGTGCAAATAATTAACAATAAACCTAACATTAGTAATAAAACATAAGAAATAAACAAAAAACTAACCTCAACAAACATAACCTAATTTTAATCATGAGTGAAAGACGCAAAATGAAAATCAACCTCAGTTTGGCTTAGAAATACGGAAAATCACTCTTTCTCTCTAAACTAGGCTCTGTAGAGAAAAATGCTTTAAATAAAAGTTGTAGATCTTTTAATTTTCTATAAATTTAATTATATACACTTTTGTCGTAAATTGCATACTAAGGCCGAAATGTTAAAAAAATCGATTTTTCTCACGTTTTCGTGAGAAAAAAAACAGAAAATCGCAAATTACCGCTAAACTAAGCGTTATACAAAAAAATGTTTGGAATAAAAGTTGTAGGTTTTTAAATTTTCTACAACTTTTATTATATAAGTTTTTGCGCTAAAATTTATATTAAAGCCGTAATCTTAAAAAAACAACGTTTTTACGTGAAAACAGCCTCACCGAGAATTTCAGCAAACATGGCGCCTACCCTATCTTGTAGAGAATATAAAATTGAGTAAAATAGGCGATTTTAAAAAAAATCGTAGGACCAGTTTTTGAGAAAATCGCAAAAAACTGAAAAATTATACGAATAAACTACTACTTCCGGTTGACCGATTTTGATGAAAATGTTCGTGTCGCGTCCGGTAGTGGTATGTAACTTAAGTTTCAAGTTTCAAGTTCGTACGACGTTCCGTTCTTGAGATATTCTGTTCACACACAGACACACAGACACACAGACACACACACACACACACACACACACAGACAAACACACAGACCAATCGCTAAAAACATGTTTTTTGGGTTCAGGGGGTCTGAAAACGTATAGATCCGGTGAAAACTCGATTTCGAAAAATCGACATGAAAACAATACTTTTCTTCCTATATATTCATATAGGCAAGAGAAAGTAAAAATAAAAAATAAAAATTTTGAGTTAAAACCATCGTGCAATCTCCCCTTAATACCCGCAGTGGATTTACCAAAATTTAAGACATTCAAGTGTTTTAAGTTCTATTTTTTTTGTATTATAAAATATTATTTTCAAAAAAGTGTATCTGATAAATATAATTATATGACAATGACCTCTTATTTATTGATTGTAAATTGTAGACAAGTGCCATATTTAGAAATCAAATTATTGGTTTTATGTACTTAAATAAAGTAAATATTATGTTAAACGTAATGTGTTATGACTTTTGTTATCTTGTTGGCCTATTATTTTATCAATCCAAGAACAGCGGTCGTAATCAGGATTGCGTTTATAAATAATATAAATTTATAGTTTTGCCAGGTAAGTAGGGCGTCGGATTAACAACTTGTCTTGGAATTAATTCGTCGTAAATGCAAATAAATTGTCTGTAAACCGCTTTGAGTTTTTGGAAAATATACTGAAAAAAAATCTGGTGTGAAACACTCACACAACTTTCTCTTGCCAATGCAAATAATTAACAATTAACCTAACATTAGTAATAAAACATTAGAAATAAACAAAAAGCTAACCTCAAAAAACATAACCTTATTTTAATCTTGAGTGAAAGACGTTAATTGAAAATTGACCTCAGTTTGGCTTAAAAATACGGAAAATCACTCTTTCACGCTAAACTAGGCTCTGTAGAGAAAAATGCTCTAAATAAAAGTTGTAGACCTTTTAATTTTCTATAAATTTGGTTATATAAACTTACGTCGTAAAATAAGTACTAAGGCCGAAATGTTAAAAAAATCGATTTTTACACGTTTTCGTGAGAAACACCAGAAAATCGCTAATTACCGCTAAACTAAGCGTCATATAAAAAAAAGTTTGAAATAAAAGTTATAGTATTTTAAATTTTCTACAACTTTTATTTACACATTTTTGCGCTAAAATGCATATTAAAGCCGCAATCTTAAAAAAACAAATTCTTTAGTAGAAACAGCCTGACCAAGAATTTCAGCAAACATGGCGCCTACCGTATCTTGTAGAGTATAAAAAATTAAGTAAATAAAGCGATTTTTTGAGAAAATCACAAAAAATTGAAAAATTACACGAATAAACTACTACTTCCGGTTGACCGATTTTGATGAAAATGTTCGTGTCGGGTCTGGTAGTAGTATGTAACTTAAGTTTCAAGTTTCAAGCTCGTACGATGTTCCGTTCTTGAGATATTTTGTACACACACACACACACATACACACACACACGCACGCACGGACGCGCGCGCACACACGCGCACACACACACACACACACACACACACACACACACACACACACAGACCAATCGCTAAAAACATGTTTTTTGGGTTCAGGGGACTGAAAACTTGTAGATCCGATGAAAACTCGATTTCGAAAAATCGACATGAAAACAATACTTTCTTTCCTATATATTCATATAGGCAAGAGAAAGTAAAAAAATCTGGTGTGAGACACTCACACGACTTTCTTTTGCCAATGTAGATGATAAACAATATAACCAATGTTTATCATCAGTAAACAATGTAAAATGAAAACCGTGAATTAATATTTTAATCATCACTGAATGACGTAACATGAAAATTGAAATCAACCTTCTTAGAACTTAATAATAAGGAAAATCAGTAATTGCCTCTAAACAAGACTCTGCAAAAAAAATTCTTGGAATAAAAATTGAAAGTTTTTTAATTTTTTATAACTCTGATTATTAATAATACAATTTTATCATAAAATGCAAACTAAGGCCGCAATCCTAAAAATCCCACGTTTTTACCGATTTTTATGAAAAAAAAACAAAAACAAACAGAATATCACAATTACCTTAAAACTGCTGCATTGTACAAAAAATATTTTTATTTTTTTTGGCTTCAACTTTATTTTTGTTTACAACTGTACAATTTTTTAAAGCATAATTAGTAAATGAGATGTAATGAGTGAGGAATGGCGGAAATGTGACGTGAATGAGAATCGATCCAGTGACCGATTTCGGCGTGAAATTTTGCAAGGAATGTGGTGACAATATTTTTCAATGATATTGATTTATAAACTATGATGGATGATTTTTTTGTTTTTATGAAATGACACAGGCATGACAAGTTTAATTGAAATGTTTTTTTTATAGTGGTCGGAGAAGATCCCTATTCCACCTTCGTTTCAGTTGTCTGTTAACAGGGAGAAAAAATATTGAAAATAAAAGTTGAAGGTTTTTTAAATGTTCTACAACTTTGATTTTACACTTTTGTCCTAAAATACATATGAAGGTCAATATCTTAAAAACCCCATTTTTTTCTCTGAGAGCACAGCCTATCCAAGAATTTCAGCAGGCATGGCGATATCCTGTCTTGTAGAGCTTAGAAAATGTAGTAAATGAGGCGATTTAAAAAAAATCATAGGAGCAGTTTTTTGAGAAAATCGCAAAAAGTTAAAATCAATAGCAATAGTTGTGTTCCATTTTTTTAGTCTGTATTTTCTTTAAAGACATAAAATTAGTGCAGTTTGACTATATAGGTGATTCAAAACTATACGGCAATCTCTTGGTATCTCATTCTATAGCTAAAATTAAGAAAAAAAGTTCATATAAACATATGCCTGAAAACGCTTAGTTAGCGAGTTACGGCTAGCGAAAAATTTCCCCTAGAACTCTGTACCCTCGGTGAAGTAAGGCCGTATAAAAATGTTAAAGGTAACGGGTGATTCAAAAAGAGCGCCGGTTTTTAAACGGCTGGTAAATTTTTGTTTATCGGTTGGCAACATTGTTAGACCTCATTTCTATTTCGGAGAACATTCCGATTGTCGATTCAGTTGTAGTTTCTCTTGTTCGCAATGTAGTACTCTCACAGTCTGTGTCTAACCATGGAGAAGTTTACTATTGCACAACGAGTGTTAATCGTCAAAACATTTTACCAGAGTGGAGAGAGTTATGCGGCTACTGTCAGGCGACTTCGCGGTACTCTAGGACGTAATGAAGCACCGAATGAATCAACAGTTCGCAGGCTCATGAAAAAGTTTTTTGAGACGGGTTCAACAGTCGACCTTAAAAGTTCTGGACGTCGTCGTTCTGGCCGAACTGAGCAGAACGTTGCGTTGGTTCGTGACAGTGTGGCTGTTAGCCCAGCAAAATCAATACGTCGCCGTTCTCAACAATTGGGTTTACGATGTTCTTCTGTACGGAGAATTCTTCGGTACGATCTCCAATATCACCCGTATAAAATTCAGTTGCTGCACGAGAAACAATGTTGTTGCTCCGTGAACGGTTCCAGGATCGCATCATTTCTCGTAATTCCGACCATCAATGGCCACCAAGGTCGTGTGACTTGACGCCTTGTGACTTTCATCTTTGGGGTCATCTGAAGTCATTGGTGTATGCCAATAAACCCCGAAACATCAATGACTTGAAGGAGGAAATTCGACGGGTTATCGGGCAAATGGAAGTCGAAACTTGTCGTGCAGTAATATCCAATTTCATGGACAGAGTTGATGCGTGCCAGCGCAGTAGAGGAGGACACATGCATGACATCATTTTTCATACATAAAATCGGAAGGTAAGATGAACTTGTTGATGTATTTATTTTCAGTTTTTCAATAAAATAAATCTCTTAATTTGATATATCAAAACCGGCGCTCTTTTTGAATCACCCTATAGTTACAAAGATACAAATACGATTGTTTCTTATGTTTTTTAATCTGAAAAATTGAATAAAATTGGTTCCAGAGCTGTAAATGGAATACTTTCAGAGATATCTTACATAAAACACAAGAATTGGTGCAAAGAAATAACACATTTTTGTGTTTAACGTAAGATTACTTCCATAAATGGTAAATAAAAGTGTATTTTTTCTTAAATAAATTTGTAGAAAATTTAATTCTGAAAAGATTCACGTGAATTACTCGGGGAAAAAATGAATAATAGATATTGAAATTTCGCTTTATTTAAAATCAAAACAGACGCACATTCTTAACTGCATAAAATATTAACTAATATGTAGGTTGGCTAGTAACAGCTGATAATGATCAGCTGTCACTCCCAACCTAATTTTATGGTATGCAGTTAATAATGTACGTTTTATGTGCGTCTGCTTTGATTTTAAATAAAGCGAAATTTCAATATCTATTATTCATTTTTTCCCGAGTAATTCACGTGAATCTTTTCAGAATTAAATTTTCTACAAATTTATTTAAGAAAAAATACACCTTTATTTACCATTTATGGAAGTAATCTTACGTTAAACACAAAAATGTGTTATTTCTTTGCACCAATTCTTGTGTTTTATGTAAGATATCTCTGAAAGTATTCCATTTACAGCTCTGGAACCAATTTTATTCAATTTTTCAGATTAAAAAACATAAGAAACAATCGTATTTGTATCTTTGTAACTACCTTTAACATTTTTATACGGCCTTACTTCACCGAGGGTACAGAGTTCTAGGGGAAATTTTTCGCTAGCCGTAACTCGCTAACTAAGCGTTTTCAGGCATATGTTTATATGAACTTTTTATCTTAATTTTAGCTATGGAATGAGATCCCAAGAGATTGTCGTATAGTTTTGAATCACCCTGTATAATACTAAAAAACATTTTACATTTATAATTTCAGTCAAAATTCAATTATTTATAGTAAGGCTTACTATTATGATCGTAAGGGGGGTGGGTTGCGAAGTATTAATTTTATTTATTTTTACTATTTCGGGGTCGTGGAACAAAAAAGGTTTAGAATCACTGCTCTAGATAGAAAGAAAAGAAACAAAAAGTAATAATAAAAAAAGAAGCGAAATTTAGCCTAGACAACTTTAGAAAGTTCAGTATAACTTATTACTTTAGTTGGATACAGAATCTTGTACAAAAGTTTCAAAATGGAAAGCTTTGTATTCAGAGTAATACATAAGCGTACAATTTTAATTAAAGTTTCAAAGAATCTATTTTTTAATAAAAATTATTAAAATTTCTAACCCAATTCAGGAAAAATGGTACCACTTCCAAAAGTTTTTACGCATAATTTTGTACCGTTAAACAACTTTTAAAAATCTATCTCTAACTTTTTTTTACGTTTAGTTTTATTAAAACTTGTTGTACTCATCTGAAATGAAATTTGTTTAGACCATTTCTAATACAATGCGTTTTACCACAGGATCACAAGTAAATTTCTACTGTCTGTCTATAACTTGATGGCTTCCCGTAGGGGGAGTAATATGCGGATTGTGCCGGTGGCCGCATTGGCATTGTTGGTAACGTGCTCGCCACTCATCATGCGGTCTTGGGTTCGAATCCCATTCAGGCATGGCATATTTTCATAAGTTACAAAAAATCATTTCATCCTTCACCGTCTGCATTAGCAGTAATTGCAGACGAGTCAGACGTTAAACAAAAATAAATCTGGCGTGAAACACTCACACAATTTTCTCTTGCCAATGCTAATAATTAACAATTATCCTAACATTAGTAATAAAACATTAGAAATAAACAAAAAACTAACCTCTTAAAATATAACCTTATTTTAATAATGACTGGAAGACGCAAAATGAAAAACAACCTCAATTTGGCTTAAAAATACAGAAAATCACTCTTTTCACGCTAAAATAAGCTCTGTAGAGAAAAATTCTTTAAATAAAAGTTGTAGATCTTTTAATTTTCTACAAATTTGATTATAAACACTTTTGTCATAAAATGAATACTAAGGCAGAAATCTTAAAAAAAATCGATTTCTCACACGTTTTCGTGAGAAAAAACAGAAAATCGCTAATTACCGCTAAACTAAGCGTTATACAAAAATATATTTCTAATAAAAGTTGTAGAATTTTGAATTCTCTACATTTTTGCGCTATAGTAGGTCTACATATTTAAGCCGTAATCTTAAAAAACACTTTTTTAAGTAAAAACAGCCTCACCAAGAATTTCAGCAAACATGGCGCCTACCCTATCTTGTAGAGCATATAAAATTGAGTAAACCAGACAATTTTTAAAAAAATCGTAGGAACAGTTTTTGAGAAAATCGCAAAAAAGTGAAAAATTACACGAGTAAACTACTACTTCCGGTTGACCGATTTTGATGAAAATGTTCGTGCCGGGTCCGGTAGTGGTATGTAATTTAAGTTTTAAGTTTCAAGTTCGTACAATGTTCTGTTCTTGAGATATTTTGTAAACACACACACACAGACCAATCGCTAAAAACATGTTTTTTGGGTTCAGGGGGTCTGAAAACGTATAGATCCGGTGAAAACTCGATTTCTCAAAATCGACATGAAAACAATACTTTCCTTCCTATATATTCATATAGGCAAGAGAAAGTAAAAAATGTGCGGATTGTAAAACCATTACACAAAATACACATCTAATTTTTATCCATCCAATTTAAATACTTCTTTCACTAAAAGTTAATTGAAAATTTTCTCTTTATTTCATTTCCTGCATGTGTACAGTTATCTTTAAAGACTGAAAACTTTCTCGCTTGCTGACTTTTTTGTCGTATTTCGCGATTTTACAAAATTTATTTATGAAAATACCTCGTAACTTAAAAAGTAATGATTTAATGTTAAATTTTGTTGCATCATCGTTTTACATAATTATTACAGAACAAATCTGCCAAATATTATGTTAATCCGTGAAATAGTTGTTGAACAATAACGACGTATTTGAAAAAAATACAAGTTTTTCTTCAAAAACAAAACTTTTATTAAATTATAATTATCTCATTAAGCGTGTTTTTCGAAAAAAATTTACAGAACAAAAACATGCAAAATACTTTGTTTTATAAAAATACGTCATATACAAAAGTCATGAGATTGCCTTTTGCGTATGGATGGGCTGTGAGGAAGGGAAAAGAAAATTTTACAGTGCTGCCAACCTCAACAGTGAGACACTACTTGTACATTTCACTACCGTGCAGTTTCTACATACATTTTGTAAGCTGTGGTTTATTCCGAGAAAATATTTTCTTCATGAACCTTGTAAGATATAAATGTAACCTGTAATATTGCCTATAGCTTAATTACATGACTAGAATTTTTTTATTTACAGTAATTACCAGATTCCTTATTCCATTGGGACAAAATTTTCTATGAATGAATCGCCTTCTTTACTATCGCTGTCACCGGCGTCTTCACGGTCAGTCTCACTAATATCTACTTAACCGTTTTCTTTTTCTACCAGGTGTCAACAAAACTGTTGAAGAATAGCTTCGTCACGTCTTTAATTTCCTTCTTTTTTCGAATTGTGGAAAGAGAAACATTGCAGTAGTAAGCCACTCGCTTAACTGGCTTTTGTTAAGAGGCAGGGAAAGGCATTTTTGTTTCGCTTCAACTTCACAACATTTTATTACACTGCATATTAGATATCGTTCAGCACTATGAATAGTCTGCCCACGTTTTTGAGAGACTAACATTTGTTTACGTTAACAAACAGTTGTATTCGTACAGTTAACTCACAAAAGGTTCCGCGATATACTGCATATGCTCTGGGTATAGTATAAGTTGTGTTTGTTGCACTGAAATTAAAGCAGTCGCGCATGCGCTTCGAGGTACGGGTGACGTATATTGAATGAGTGACGCATGCTGGAAGAACGATGTTGTATTACTCTGATACGAGACATTCGTTTTCAAATTTTCCGTATTTAACATATTTGTTTGTATTTATTACATATATTTATTTACATATTTTGATATGAATTTGTAAGTTAAATATTATAAATCCGACGAAGTTAATAACCAGGTAGGTATTTGTTAAATTAATATGCCTCCGTGATAAAATTTTCGTTTGATCTTTGACGAGTGTATCGGGCGTTGTGCAGGGCGCGTTCCGAGCATTGTGTTGGTCAACGATTGTTATACTGTCTTTGTTTGTGCGTGCATTGTGAAAAGTTAATGTGATCTGTATTAAATTCAGTTTTTGTGTATTCAGTTTCATTTTGTAGGTATATTCTAGAAAATTGATTGTAAGTAGTGCCAAGTAAATTATTATTTATTTTATTTAGTAAAATATAGCTACATTAAAATTACAATTCATGACCATACTAAGCTATTAACAATATTTTAAACTAAATATAGCCTACTTATACGGAAAAACTCTTCTTCACAAAGAGTTCTGTCCGCGCATAGGAGTATACAGAACAAAAACATTAATTCACTTAAATACTTATAACTACTATAAAATTACTAAGTTAAATTACTACTGGTAGCTATAGGGTGATTCAAAAAGAGCGCCGGTTTTGATATATCAAATTAAGAGATTTATTTTATTGAAAAACTGAAAATAAATACATCAACAAGTTCATCTTACCTTCCGATTTTATGTATGAAAAATGATGTCATGCATGTGTCCTCCTCTACTGCGCTGGCACGCATCAACTTTGTCCATGAAATTGGATATTGCTGCACGACAAGTTTCGACTATGTGGGACAAGTTTCCGTATGTGGGGTTTTCTAAACCCCGCATACGGCAGTTCTGTTTATTAACAAAACCGTTTAAGTGGAAGTGCGCCTCATCACTGAAAATGATTTTGTTTGCGAAGGTGTCATCATCCTGCCGTTTTCTCAATACCCAGTCAACAAACTGTCGTCTCTTCTGGTGGTCTGCCAGTTTAAAATGTTGCGTCAACTGAATTTTATACGGGTGATATTGGAGATCGTACCGAAGAATTCTCCGTACAGAAGAACATCTTAAACCCAATTGTTGAGAACGGCGACGTATTGATTTTGCTGGGCTAACAGCCACACTGTCACGAACCAACGCAACGTTCTGCTCAGTTCGGCCAGAACGACAACGTCCAGAACTTTTAAGGTCGACTGTTGAACCCGTCTCAAAAAACTTTTTCATGAGCCTGCGAACTGTTGATTCATTCGGTGCTTCATACGTCCTAGAGTACCGCGAAGTAGCCTGACAGTAGCCGCATAACTCTCTCCACTCTGGTAAAATGTTTTGACGATTAACACTCGTTGCGCAATAGTAAACTTCTCCATGGTTAGACAGAGACTGCGAGAGTATTACACTGCGAACAAGAGAAACTACAACTGAATCGTCAATCGAAATGTTCTCCGAAATAGAAATGAGGTCAAACAATGTTGCCAACCGATAAACAAAAATTTACCAGCCGTTTAAAAACCGGCGCTCTTTTGAATCACCCTATATATTATAATAGCGATATTATAATTTTTATTTTATAACTATAACTACTTTGCAATAATATATTTTAACTAACACAACGTAAATATTTTAACTTTATATGAAATTAATTCAATAAATGAGCATAAAGAGACAGTTAAACTGTCGCAAAGAGACAAAAAAGAACTAATAAAACAGTTATTTTAAGACCTGGAAAAGTTTCTCAAGTTCTTGCTCACAGATCGATATTATATGATATTTTAGTTTATGTTTTAATAGATGTGGTGACATAATACTGTGTACATGGGGTGGAAGTACGTTAACGAATCGCCTCTCAAGATAGGGAAATGACTTCTGAAAAAATGTACTATTTGGTTTTCTAGTCTTCATTTTCCAGCGTTCCTAGTACCATAATTGGTTTTATTGGGATCAATTACTTTACGGTTCCAACAAGCCCAAAAAAATTGTATCAAAACCTTGAAAACAAATAAATGACTTAAAGGAAGGGCTCCAAATTCCTGGAACAGGCCCATACGATCGCACTTTTTGTAACCATTAATAGTGTATAGAAAAATTTTTTGTAGATTAATCACAGATTTAATGTGAGTAATGTAAGTACTACCCCAACATGCAATTCCATACGACAACCGTGAGTGTACAAGAGCAAAATAAATTTGCTTCAATAAAGATCTAAAGATATTAAGTTATTTATTGTTTATTATTTATTTTAAGTAAATTATTAAGTTAGTTATTGTATTACTTCCTTATAATTAGTTTGTTGTTTATTTTGTAATCTTTTAGTGTAATAAATATTTGTAATTGTAAACTTTAGTGTATTAATTATGTAATTACCTAGATCCCGAACGAACCTTAGCAATAAGTGTCAAAATATTATAGGTATAATTGGAGAAAGTATAATAATGTAAAAAAGATGGAAAAATTTAAAGGGATTCCTAAAGAGCTATCGTTCTATCTTTATCTAAAAACAAAAAAAAGTATGTATTCTAGAAAAGAAAGGTATTTTGTATATTTCTATATGATAATATAAAGGAAAGAAGATAAGGGCAAAAAATAATGATGTAACTCCGTCTTTTTTCAAGGTCTTGTTCTTATTGAGGAAAAATGTATAGATACAGAGTGTTCAAAAATAACGTTATTTATTTAAAGCAGTGTTTCCCAACCCGCAGTGGTCTGCGGACCACTCAGCCTGAAAGTGAACTACCACAGACCACCCATTACATTATTGCATTTATCTTATCAGTTGTAACCGAATTAAAAGGTGATTAAATAAAACAAATTTTCACAAACAAACTATTATTATTAATTAAGAAACTATTTTAACAAACAAATCATTGTTATTTTCAGAAAGTATGGTACATTGTACATCACAAAAAGTAAAAATATTTTAATTGTAAATTGTCTTTTAATAAAATAAGGAATACAGAATTTACTTAGTCGAAAATAACAATGAAAATTAAAAATGAAATGAAAATTTCAATGCGATTTTTGTGCACGAATCCTTCTGACTAGCTGAGGAATTAGGAACTAGGTTTTAGGCTCTTGCTAAGAGCTACTCTTAAATCACTGCTTATATTTAGAAGATTTCGTTGTTTGTTTTTAATTAACAATAAATTAGAGAACCCCTGCTCACACATACAAGTGGTAGAAAAAAAATCATAAGATACCGCAAAGCTACTTGCCGAATCTTGGGGAAGCCCAGGGCTTTCTTACACCACAATTCTTCTACTTTTACTTAATCTGAATCTTGAATGTATTTACTTAATCTTGTTCAATGAAAATCGTAACTTTGATTTAATCACGGGAAAATATTACTTTTTTATAAGTAGTCACCGGACTCTCACGGACCACCCCGAAGGCTCTCACGGACCACCTTTGGTCCGCGGACCACCAGTTGGGAAACACTGATTTAAAGGGACCCGGTCCCCGTAACTTTCGCCACACTAACATAAGGAACATTTTCTCAGTCTGTGGTGAAGATAATTGGATGAATTTATTATTTCCACACATTTATTGAACCTTCATACTCATTTTAACATATAATAAGGGTTTCTCAAATTACCGTTTAGTTCATCAGATTTTTTTTTCTTTATTAATCTCAATCGTTTCCAAAAATTAACAAATTGTTGTCACTATAAAACCTGTTTGAGCTATTTTTTTTGTTAGATTGCAATGTAAAAATGTGTATTCTTATGCAATAAATGTACCCTGAAAATCTCAAGTCATTGTTCCTAACTGTTTTTGAGAAAATGTTCCTTATGAATAAACTGAATTTTCTAAAAACGAAGATATGAAGGATTTTTTTGTTTTTTGTTTAACGACCGACTGTTCTGCAATTACTGCTAATACAGAAATGAAGGAAACGAACAAACAATAACCTCACTCTTAAGAAAAAATCAGCTGTAAAATAAATAAGAAGCAAGACAAAAAACATGTGTATGAAAAGTCACCTTTCTTTTTTTTTTAATTCCTAATATGTGTACGTTGCAATCTGTTCAATTCAGAACAATAAGCAACCCTGCGACCTAATGAGATGAGGATGATGTGTATGACGTGTAAATGAGTGTAGTCTTGTACAGACCCAGGTCGACCACTCCTGAGAGAGTATGGTTAATTGAACCCCAACCATCAAAGTACACCGGCAAACACTGTCTAGTATTCAAATCCGTGTAAAAACCCTTTCTTTTTAAAAAAATAAAACAAATTTCTAAACAGAGAGGATCAAACGTTATCCAACTAAAAGTTTGAATAGGTCCCTGAAAAACAGTATAAAAATTCGTAATGGTGTTAATTTAAAATATCAATAAAAATATAAAATCTTATCAAAAGTTCGCTTATTGTGTATCAACTTACTCAGAAAATCCAGTAAAATTAAATAAAAAATGAAACAAAAAATCGTGAAATATTGTTTTTTTAGGACCAAGTTCCCTTAAATCTAAATACACATGAACCTCACTAATCCGAACTAATCGTGAGTTTAACCTGTTCGGGTTATCAGAAAAAATGTGCATAGTAACAAAAAAAAACTGTCCATGAGAAAAACATTCTCAGCGCAAATCTAACCCGATGAATTCAAATGTTTGCCCTTGAAATTTAATATTTGTTATAGCGAAGGATAGCTTTAATAGGAAACTGAACTCTTTTAAATATGTGCACATTGTTTCATACACTTTACTGACATTTAAGTGAAATAAAATCACTTTTAGACCTTCAGCCTTTTTTTGATGGCGTGACAAAAAAGTGTGACACATAATATGTCACATTGGGCTTGATGGTATCAAAGTTCCCAACAATATGAATAAGTAAAATTCATGTGCAGGCTTCCTAAACAAAATTCTCTTGCTTAGATTTGTAGCAAAGCATTATTTAAGACTTAAAAAAGGTTACAATTCAAAAATATTGGTAAAATGGACAAAATCAGTATTTACAGCCTAAAAAATATACTTGTATGTACATTCAACATACTCGAAGAAATGCTACTTTATTTTAGTAAATGAACACGAATATTTAAAACTAAAAATAACTTTAAAAAGAAACTAATGGTCGCGTCCGTGGCGTAGTGGTCAGCATCTTACACTGCAAAGCGGAGGTCTCAGGTTCGATTCCTGGCTAGGGTACAGAAAATTATTACACTTCACATCCAGCGCTCTTTAATCAAAAGTAGTAGCTAACAATTAAAGTTTTTATGTCTGTTATTTCACTCCAATGTGACTTTTATGCCTCACTGGGTAAGAAAGGGTTAAGGGGAGACTGTACTTTGTATCCCGCCAATGTTAAATTTGATAATTTTACTTTCTCTTGCCTATATGAATATATAGGAAGGAAAGTATTGTTTTCATGTCGATTTTTCGAAATCGAGTTTTCACCGGATCTATACGTTTTCAGACCCCCTGAACCCAAAAAACATGTTTTTAGCGATTGGTCTGTGTGTGTGTCTGTGTGTGTCTGTGTGTGTGTGTGTGTGTGTGTCTGTGTGTGAACAGAATATCTCAAGAACGGAACATCGTACGAACTTGAAACTTGAAACTTAAGTTACGTACCACTACCGGACTCGACACGAACATTTCCATCAAAATCGGTCAACCGGAAGTGGTAGTTTATTCGTGTAATTTTTCACTTTTTTGCGATTTTCTCAAAAACTAGTCCTACGATTTTTTTAAAATCGCCTGGTTTACTCAATTTTTTATTCTCTACAAGATAGGGTAGGCGTCATGTTTGCTGAAATTCTGGGTGAGGCTGTTTTCACGTAAAAACGTTGTTTTTTTAAGATTACAGCTTTAATATGCATTTTATCGCAAAACTTTATATAATAAAAGTTGTAGAGAATTAAAAATTCTACAACTTTTATTTTAAACAATTTTTTGTATAACGCTTAGTTTAGCGGTAATTTGCGATTTTCTTTTTTTTTTTCGTTTTGCGTTTTTTTTCTCACGAAAATGTGTGAAAAATTGATTTTTTTAAGATTTCGGCCTTAGTATGCATTTTACGACAAAAGTGTATATAATTAAATTTATAGAAAATTAAAAGATCTACAACTTTTATTTAAAGCATTTTTCTCTACAGAGCCTAGTTTAGAGAGAAAGAGTGATTTTCCGTATTTCTAAGCCTAACTGAGGTTGATTTTCATTTTGCATCATTCACTCATGATTAAAATAAGGTTACGTTTTTGAGGTTAGTTTTTTGTTTATTTCTAATATTTTATTAATAATGTTAGGTTTATTGTTAATTATTTGCATTGGCAAGAGAAAGTTGTGTGAGTGTTTCACACCAGATTTTTAGGTACATTTTTCATAGGATTGGTAAAAGATAAGCAAATAAAACTTTACACACTTATATGTGTCGGGTTTCACTAGCTACTCACATTTTATAAATTTAATCTGTTGGACCATAAAATTAAAAAAAAAAAATCTGGTGTGAAACACTCACATAACTTTCTCTTGCCAATGCAAATAATTAACAATATTCCTAACATTAGTAATAAAAAATTACAAATAAAAAAAACAACTAACCTCAATAAACATAACCTAATTTTAATCATGAGTGAAAAACGCAAAATGAAAATCGACCTCAGTTTGGCTTAAAAATTCGGAAAATCACTCTTTCACGCTAAACTAGGCACTGTACAAAAATGCTCTAAATATAAGTTGTAGATTTTTTAATTTCCTATAAATTTTATTATAATACACTTTTGTCGTAAAATGCATACTAAGGCCGAAATTATAAAAAAATCGATTTTTCACACGTTTTCGTGAGAAAAACAGAAAATCGCAAATTACCGCTAAACTAAGCGTGTACAAAAAAATTTTGGAAATAAATGTTGTAGTATTTTAAATTTTCTACAACTTTAATTATACATTTTTGCGGTAAAATGCATAATAAAGCCGCAATCTTAAAAAATTTTTTTTTTACGTGACAACAGCCTCACCAAGAATCCCAACAAACATGGCGCCTACCCTATCTTGTAGAGCATAAAAAATTTAGTAAATGAGGCGATTTTTAAAAAAATTCGTAGGACAAGTTTTTGCGAAAATCGCAAAAAAGAAAAAAATGACACGAATAAACTACTACTTCCTGTTCACCGATTTTGATGAAAATGTTCGTGTCGGGTCCGGTAGTGATATGTAACTTAAGTTTTAAGTTTCAAGTTCGTACAATATTCCGTTCTCGAAAAAACTGAGTGAAAACTCGATTTCTTAAAATCGACATGAAAACAATACTTTCCTTCCTATATATTCATATAGGCAAGAGAAAGTAAAAAGGCTTATAACTAATTTCATGGTAATTTGCGGGGGAAAATAATTTCATATTCGGATTCAGCGCCCAAAAAAGTATCGATTTCAGAAAAAATCGTTACAATGGGTGACGCGCCCTGATTCTATATAATTACCGAAATTATTATGCAAACTGAACTATAGTTTATCCCACAGAACCGTCCAGCAGGTATGAACAGACTACGAGTTGAAAGTCAGTAAAAAGGATGCATTATCATGTTTCACTCTAGCAACGCCTTTAGTCAAAGCAACCGACGACAGACCGGATGTTTTATAATAGGCTTATTGGATGGATTTGTTCTACAGGTACCGTCATATTTTGTATTTAGTATATGTTTCAATTAGTGTATAGCAATTTTCATTTGATAAGCAAAGAATAATTTTTGTAACTTGAATGGTTCGCGCTTAGTTCAATAACAATTTTAATACATTTATGTTTTAACCCACCGGGTTGGTCTAGAGGTAAAGACGTCGCCAAAATCAGCTGTTTAACAGCTGATTTTCGGAGACAAAGGTTCCTGGTTCAAATCCTAGTAAAGGTAGTTACTTTTATACGGATTTGAATACTAGACAGTGGTTACCGGTGTACTTTGATTGTTTGGGTTTAATTAACCATACTCTCTCAGGAATTGTTGACCTGAGTCTGTACAAGACTACACCACATTTACACGTCATACACATCATCTCATTGGGTCATGGGGTTGCTTATTGTTCTAAATTGAACAGATTGCAACGTACACAAATTAGGAATATAAAAATAAATTGCTATTTTTAGGTACTTTTTCATAGGATTGGTAAAAGATAAGGAAATGAAACTTTACACACAGTAAGTGTCGGGTTTCTTCTCGAGCTACTGACATTTTTTCAATCTAATCTTTGGACAATACCATTTTTTTTCAAATATTACGAATAACATAAAATTTTTACAAATTGTTTTCTACGTTTTTTGCGTATTACTCATTTTTGGAGAACCTGATGAAGTCATAAAAATGCCGGTATATGTGGATATACAAGATAATTTACTGGTAAAAATTTCAGTCTGTAGGTTTATTGATTTCTGAGTAAAATGTACTTTAGTGTTAAAAATCTAAATTTACGGGAAAAAGAAACAAGAAGGCACAAATCAAAAACAAAATGTATGAAAACAAGTAGATTTCCCATCAACATTTGTTTAGAAAGCTGAACCAACAGCTGAGAATACAAAATACAGTGATGCAGATATTTAAAAAAACTAAAATTCTCTTTGCACTAAAACGAGCAGTATAAAATTATGAAAAATATTCGTTCTTGGTAGCATGATACTTTTTCTGTGTAAACTTGATAAAAACATAAAAACTTAATTTTTTTCAATAATAAAAATTATTTTTTTGACGTAATTTTATGTTTTTTCTGGTAGATCTAGGCCTAAACTATTGAAAAAACATAAAAAACCAAAAATCGAAATTTTACGTTAAAACCATCGTGCCATCTTCCCTTAATTTTATCGGTGACTATAAGTTCACTAAAAATATTTTTAATTCTTCGGCATAATGACAAGAATTCCAAGATTTTTATAAAGAATATAAAACTAAAATTAAAGATTAAAAATCATGAAGATGGCTTACTTGTGAAAAAATATTCCAGAATCCTTCTAAAGGCGATTAGAACATTTTTGAATGCAGCGTTTGAAATCATCATTTCACGTTTACTAGGTTATTTTTTTCTATTATGGGTAACAAACTTAAACCACTACATTGTTATTATTATATATAATACGACGATGCACTAAAGTATTAACTTATTACATCGTAAAACATAACTTCACGCGTAAAAAACACTAATAATTATCTTAATTAATTAATGTATTATCATAATTTCATGCTAACCTAACTAATCATGCAGTAACTGTACAACATTTATCAAGTTGCCCTAAACATGGCCGATGCGCGCGGATTGTTCAATTTTTAATACCGCAACAGCGCTCCTTGTGAGTCCAAGTAAAACTATTAAAACATCTTTGGTTGAAGCAGCGTGAAGATAATTTTTTATACTTGTATTCTTTATTTAGAAAGTATACAATACTGTACATCCAAAAACTTAACTTTTGACTAAACAAATGACGTGAAAAATAAACAGAATTTTTTTTTAAAGAATACATCCCAGTGGGTAGTTCAAAAGTTGAACAGTAAAAAAAAATATTAATAAAAATAGAGAACAAACGAAGGAACATCATATAATATATATAACAAGAACATAGACTACTTAGAATAAAAAGTAGCGTAGAAAGTAAAAAATAAACAAAAAAACTGTATGATAAACAAAATGAAATAAAGAAAGAAAAATATTTACAATAGTAATAAAATCTGAACAACGCATAACAAAATACGTATAAAATTATAGCCACCTCCTTAGCGTAGCGGTGGCGCGCTAACCTACAACGCGGAGGTCCCGGGTTTGATTCCCGGCTAGGGTTTGGAAATTATTACAAATAAAAATTCACCGTTTCCATTATATAACCTACCGTAGTCGCTAATAACCAAACTGTTGATGCGACTTTAAATAAACAAAAAAAAGTACAATTACAAAAGTGAAAAGTTAAAGTATTATGAAACCTATAAAATAATTTATAAGGATATTTTTATAGCATTAAACAGTCAACAGCTGGATCGACAATAAGGGAATAGTATGAATGCACAGGAGTAGGAGTAGGAGTACAAGCAGAGGAATTCTTTTTAAAATATAAAATAATAATATCAGAGTCTGAACATGGTTATAGAAAGGAGTTTATAATATGAATTAAATATTTCAAGAGTATAACTTTGAGATCTCCGATGTAAAGATAAAATTCATTGCTTTATGGGGGGAAAATTCCGTACGAACAAAAATAGTTATCAGTCTGGTTAGAGCAGCAGGTAAATCATTTTTACTTTCTCTTGCCTATATGAATATATAGGAAGGAAAGTATTGTTTTCATGTCGATTTTTCGAAATCGAGTTTTCACCGGATCTATACGTTTTCAGACCCCCTGAATCCAAAAAACATGTTTTTAGCGATTGGTCTGTGTGTCTGTGTGTCTGTGTGTGTGTGTGTGAACAGAATATCTCAAGAACGGAACATCGTACGAACTTGAAACTTGAAACTTAAGTTACATACCACTACCGGACGCGACACGAACATTTTCATCAAAATCGGTCAACCGGAAGTAGTAGTTTATTCGTATAATTTTTCAGTTTTTTGCGATTTTCTCAAAAACTGGTCCTACGATTTTTTTAAAAATCGCCTATTTTACTCAATTTTTTATTCTCTACAAGATAGGGTAGGCGCCATGTCTGCTGAAATTCTCGGTGAGGCTCTTTTCACGTAAAAACGTTGTTTTTTTAAGATTACGGCTTTAATTTAAATTTTAGCGCAAAAACTTATATAATAAAAGTTGTAGAGAATTTAAAAACCTACAACTTATGTTTCAAACATTTTTTTGTATGACGCTTAGTTTAGCGGTAATTTGCGATTTTCTGTTTTTCTCACGAAAACGTGTGAAAAATCGATTTTTTTAACATTTCGGTCTTAGTATGCATTTTACGACAAAAGTGTATATAATAAAAGTTATAGAAAATTAAAAGATCTACAACTTTTGTTTAGAGAATTTTTCTCTACAGAGCCTAGTTTAGCGTGAAAGTGTGATTTTCCGTTTTTTTAAGCCAAATTGAGTTCGATTTTCATTTTGCGTCTTCCACTCATGATTAAAATAAGGTTATGTTTTTGAGGTTAGTTTTTGTTTATTTCTAATGTTTTAATACTAATGTTAGGTTTATTGTTAATTATTTGCATTGGCAAGAGAAAGTTGTGTGAGTGTTTCACACCAGATTTTTAATACCTGGAATGTAACTTTACGTATGCTAGAAATGCAGATATGACGAATAAGTTGATTGTTTTCATTATACCCGTGGGACAATAACAAGATCTTACCCTCAACGGGCAGGAAGAGTGTTAATTTTTAGCACTCGGTATGCTAGTTCCAAAGCTACAAAAAAAAGTTCTGTTTATTAACACACAGTCAATCAATTATGTGACTAAATCATTTAAGAACAGAAGAGGTAGAGGTGTAAAAGACTCGAGTCAGAGTTATCTCCTCTGAAAGTAATGAATTTCATTATACAGCCAGACCTTTTGGTGAATGAAGTGAAGGTTTCATTTGCAGGGTGGAAAGTAGATGGTTTTCAGAGAGCCTGGCATGCTGATAAGCATACATTTCCACTCAGTGAGGAAGGCATGGTAAACCACCTCGTTTTACTTAGTAAAGCCTCTAGAGGTTGAAACCAGTTTTTCGGCTGAAAACCTAAACAACAATATGTAGAACACTGGATAAAAAGGTACGAAAAAATTTAGTCAAAATTCTACAAGATTGTGGGTGTTCTAGTATTGTTGTACGGTATTTAATCCTGGGAATTTGGAAGGAAAGATTGAATTCAGGCGGCGGAAATCGGTTCTTGAAAAGTGTTCAGTTGTGTAGTTTGATAAAAAATCCGTGCCCATTTAAATGTATCTTTTCTCTTGGAAAAAGTTGGTAAAGGATCATTTAATATAAATTAATGAGTCAGGATCGATGGGCGAAACTAGCATTGAACTACGTTACTGATGGACAAAGAGATGTGAGTAGGCCACGGAAAAGATAGCAGTGAATTTTAAAGGGTTGGAAAACCTAATCGGTGACCAGAGGAAATGGAAGAAGGAGGAGGAGAAGAAGAAGAAGAAGAGGAGGAAGAAGAAGAAGAAGAAGAAGAAAAAGAAGAAGAAAAAAAAAGAAGAAGAAGGAGGAGAAAATTTTTTTTTTTTTAACGTCCGACTGTTCTGCAATTCCTGCTAATGCAGACGGTGAATGATGAAATGATTTTTTGTAACGTATGAAAAAATGCCGTGCCTGAATGGGATTCGAACCCAAGACCGCATGATGAGAGGCGAGCACGTTACCAACTTCGCCAATGCGGCCGACAAGGAGAAGAAGAAAATGAAGAAGAAGAAGAAGAAGAAGAAGGAGAAGAAGGAGAAGAAGAAGAAGAAGAAGAAGGAGGAGGAGGAGGAGGAGGAGGAGAAGGAGGAGAAGAAGAAGAATACTTGGGAGAGTATTATTTCGGTTTACCTAAACCGTTTATAAATTTTTAAACACCCTGTTATATGTAGATACAAAAATTATTTGTATAGAATTTATCCTGTTAGATTTTTTATATTCTGATGTTTTTATATACCCTTGTGTAATAATAAATAAGACAGGAGATGTCCGATCAGTTTACACAGGGTTAAAAACATATTAAAGGGGTTGTTATTTTATACAAAAAAAAAGAAAAGAAAAAAGATACGATATAGAGTCCTATGTTTTATATTCAAGTAAACAAAGAGGGATATATCGTTGTTAGTCAACTTGCTGTGTCGTCTACAGTGGTGGAAAGACTACGGTGCTGCATGTTGTATTTTGTTAACAAATCTCTACACAGCTTTCAGTTTAGTTGGTTACCGGCTACCGTTGCGGTAGGACGGTGTTAAGTGTGTATTTATTTCCTTGTACAATTATATTATATTCGTGAACAATTTTGTTAAATATTATTTTAATCAGTCAACGACTTCAAAGTAATTAAAAAAAAGTAAGTGGTTTTTTTCACGTTAATTATTATTTTTGTGCAATACTGGATATGTATAGGTAATTTATTGTTTTCTTTTTTTAGTTTTAAATTAATAAGTATTTAAGTTCATTAATTACAATATTTTCATCCCTTGTAAGTTACACTTCTTAAGATTTTTATATTAAAATACCTAATACTGTAAAATTATACATAAATAAATTCAAATGGAAGAGAAAATAAATATTTCTTACGTAGCCTATATTTTATAAACACGGCACTATTTTCTTAAAATTTTACCGGTTTTAATGATTATTTTTCCAATAGAAAAATACATTTATGAACAATTAACTTAAATATAATCACTATTTAAAATATATTTTGTATTTTAGTTCTTTTTCCAATTTCACTATAGTAGACCTACTTTAATGATCTTTTAATTTCTTATAACGTAGAAATTTTCTGAATTCAAACCATTGTAAACAAATATTTTATATAATAATTTTTTTTTGTTATACTTTTTAGTTTGCCTTGCCTATATGATTATATAGGAAGGAAAGTATTGTTTTCATGTCGATTTTTCGAAATCGAGTTTTCACCGGATCTACACGTTTTCAGACCCCCTGAATCCAAAAAAACATGTTTTTAGCGATTGGTCTGTGTGTGTGTCCTTGTGTGTGTATACAGAATATCTTAAGAACGGAACATCGTACGAACTTGAAACATCAAAAAGTTACATACCACTACCGAACCCGACACGAACATTTTCATCAAAATCGGTCAACCGGAAGTAGTAGTTTATTCGTGTAATTTTTCACTTTTTTGCGATTTTCTCAAAAACTGGTCTTACGATTTTTTTAAAAATCGCCTGGTTTACTAAATTTTTTATGCTCTACAAGATAGGGTAGGCGCCATATGTGCTGAAATTCTAGGTAAGGCTGTTTTTACGTAAAAAAATTGTTTTCTAAGATTGCGGCTTTATTATGCATTTAAGCGCAAAAGTTTATATAATACAAAATGTAGAGAATGTAAAATCCTACAACTTTTATTTCCAACATTGTTTTGTATAATGCTTAGTTTAGCGGTAGTTAGCGATTTTCTGTTTTTTTCTCACGAAAACGTGTGAAAAATCGATTTTTTTAAGATTTCGGCCTTAGAATGCTTTTTACGACAAAAACGTATATAATCAAATTTATAGTAAATTAAAAGATCTACAACTTTTATTTAGAGCATTTTTCTCTACAGAGTTAGCCTAGTTTCGCGTGAAAGAGTGATTATCCTTATTTTTAAGCCTAACTGAGGTCGATTTTTAATTTGCGTCTTTCACTCATGATTAAAATTAGGTTATGTTTATTGAGGTTAGTGTTTTGTTTATTTCTAATGTTTTATTACTAATGTTAGGTTTATTGTTAATTATTTGCATTTGCAAGAGAAAGTTGTGTGAGTGTTTCACACCAGATTTTTTAAAATAATTTTCTCTTAACTGATCATTGATTATGTTTATAAAGATTTTGTTAATATTAGACAATTACTTTATTATTAAGAAACATTATAGTTAATTTCTTCGTGTAGGCTTAATTTAAGAGTTAAGTAATCTTTTTGTACGCAAATTCTAAGCCGTATTTTTATGTAAGCCCTACGAGTTATTAAGTAATGGTTGAGTAAGTTATTAAGTATGATTTTGGTTCGATTCATTAAGTTTTCTCAGTTTATTCCAGTTTTCTATTCTAGATATACGACACCGTAGGTATAGTATTTAGTGCCTTAAAAATTTATTTTTTTAACCGTTTGTCATCCATTCTGTCCTGGTATTGTAATATTTTTAATTTTCTTTTTTTCCCATTGATTCGTTTTTACTTCCTCTTGCTCTTGCCTCTTGCTCTTGCCTCCTGCCCATGAATCTAGTTTTACTTTCTCTTGCCTATATAAATATAAAAGAAAGGAAAGTATTGTTTCCATGTCGATTTTTCAAAATCGAGTTTTCACCGGATCTATACGTTTTCGGACCCCCTGAACCCAAAAAACATGTTTTTAGCGATTGGTCTGTGTGTGTGTGTGTGTGTGTGTGCGCGCACGCGCGCGTGTGCATGCATGCGTGTGTGTATACAAAATATCTCAAGAACGGAACATTGTACGAGCTTGAAACTTGAAACTTATGTTTCATACCACTACCGGACCCGACACGAACATTTTCATCAAAATCGGTCAACCGGAAGTAGTAGTTCATTCATGTAATTTTTCACTTTTTTGCGTTTTTCTCAAAAACTGGTCCTACGATTTTTTTAAAAATCGCCTAAATGTTTTATGCTCTACAAGATAGGGTAGGCGCCATGTTTGCTGAAATTCTTTGTGAATCTGTTTTTGCGTAAAAGAATGGTTTTTTAAGATTGCGGCTTTATTATGCATTTCAGCGCAAAAATGTAGCCCTATATAATAAAATTTGTAGATAATTAAAAAACCTACAACTTTTATTTAAAGCATTTTTCTCTACAGAGCCTAGTTTAGCGTGAAAGAGTGATTTCCCGCATTTTTAAGCCAAACTGAGGTTGATTTTCACTTAACGTCTTTCACTCATAATTATAATAAGGTTATGTTTTTTGAGGTTAGTTTTTTGTTTATTTGTAATGTTTTATTAGCCTACTCTTGTTAGATTTATTGTTAATTATTTGCATTGGCAAGAGAAAGTTGTGAGTGTTTCACACCAGATTTTTTTTTGAAATTTATTGTAAATAGCTTATTGTGACTAATTTATTGTAAGATTTGTTCTAATTAAATTTTTTTTTAGCTTTTATGTATTATTTGGAACGGCACATTGTTGACAACTACCCAATTTGATCGCTGCTTTTTGCTGTATTTATTTTTGCCGTGGATTAGACATGAGTTTGAACAGGGACCCCAACTAGAATTTGCTCATGGTTGGCTGTCAACTGGTCACCATACAATTTCGCTTGCCCAACCGGTGTTACTTAACAAATAATAGCGACTTTCTACCAGCTGACTGACTGGGCTGGCCCGAAGGCCTCTAACTTAATTGATCTAAGTACTAAATCTAAGAATTTACCAATAATAGTTCTAAGTACTAAGTCTAACTTAAGTTTTAAGTTTCAAGTTCGTACGAGGTTCCGTTCTTGAGATATTCTATTCACACAGACACACACACACACACACACACAGACCAGTCGCTAAAAACATGTTTTTGTGTTCAGGGGGTCTGAAAACGTGTAGATCCGGTGAAAACTCGATTTCGAAAAATCGACATGAAAACAATACTTTCTTTCCTATGTATTCTTATAGGCAAGAGAAAGTAAAAATCACCTCATTAACTATATTTTTATGCCCTACAACCCCTACTTTTTTTTATGCTCTACAAGATAGGGTAAGGTCTGCTGTAATTCTCAGGGAGGGGCGGGCTGTGCTTTATTGGTATATTTTTACTTTCTCTTGCCTATATTAATATATAGGAAGGAAAATATTGTTTTCATGTCAATTTTTCGAAACCGAGTTTTCACCGGATCTACACGTTTTCAGACCCCCTGAACCAAAAAAACATGTTTTTAGCGATTGGTGTGTGTGTGTGTGTGTGTGTGTGCGTGTGTGTGCGCGCGCGCGCGCGCGTGTGTGTGTATACAAAATATCTCAAGAACGGAACATCGTACGAACTTGAGACTTGAAACTTAAGTTACATACCACTACCGGACCCGTCACGGACATTTTCATCAAAATCGGTCTACCGGAAGTAGTAGTTTATTCGTGTAATTTTTTACGTTTTTGTGATTTTCTCAAAAAAAATTTTTTTTTGGTTTAACGTCCGAGTGTTTTGCAATTACTGCTAATTCAGACGGTGAAGGATGAAATGATGTTTTGTAACGTATGAAAATATGCCGTGCCTGAATGGGATTTGAACCCAAGACCGCATGATGAGAGACGAGCACGTTACCAACTACGCCAATGCGGCCGGCAAAGTCAAAAAAAGGGAAAGTCAAAAAAGAAAAGCTACTGGGGATTAGGGATGAACTAAGTCTTGTGAGCTTGAAAACTAGCGAGAAAGTAAATTAATTTTTATATTTAATTATGCTCTTTGAATAATAATTTAAAAAAAAAGTAAAAGGTAATAAAAAGGATTTAACTTTTTTGACACCCGGTATTCTGTAGTCGGTAAACGGTACTGCGTAAGGCACGCCCTCTGAAGTTACGACTTCAGACTACAATGCGTTCCATGTGGTCATATAAACTACAGGATAATAAGGTTAATAACTATCGGACTGTCTTTTGAATATATTAACAAAGAAGGCCTGATTAGATCTGATCACTTCTTGTCTTTCAGAAGATAAAGTAAGTGTTCTTAATTAGAATAAAAAGTCTGGTGTGAAACACTCACACGACTTTCTCTTGCCAATGCAAATAATGAATAATATTACTTAACATTAGTAATTAAACATTAGAAATAAAAAGAAAACTTACCTCAATAAACGTAACCTAATTTTAATCATGAGTGAAAGACACAAAATAAAAATCAACCTCAGTTTGGCTTAAACATACGGAAAATCATTCTCTTACGTCAAACTAGGCTCTATAGAGAAAAATGCTTAAAACAAAAGTTGTAGATCTTTTAATTTCCTATAATCTAATGAAACACTTTTGTCGTAAAATACATACTGAGGCTGAAATCTTAAAAAAGTCGATTTTTTACACATTTTCGTGAGAAAAAAACAGAAAATCGCTGATTATTTATTTACCGGTAAACGAAGCTTTATAAAAAAAAAGTTTGAAATAAAAGTTGTGGGATTTAAAATTCTCTACAACTTTCATTTTACATTTTTGCGCTAAAAGGCATATTAAAGTTACATTCTTAAAATAACCATTTTTTTTTACGAGAAAACAACCTTTCCAAGAATTTCAGCAGACATGGCGCCTACCCTATCTTGTAGAGAATAAACAATTTAGTAAACAAGGCGATTTTTAAAAAAATCGTAGGACCAGTTTTTGAGAAAATCGAAAAAAAGTGAAAAATTACACGAATAAACTACTACTTCCGGTTGACCGATTTTGATGAAAATGTTCGAGTCGGATCCGGTAGTGATATGCAACTCAAGTTTCAAGTTTCAACTTCGTTTGCTATTCCGTTTTTGAGGTATTTTCTTGACACAAACACTCACACACAGAACAATTGCTAAAAACATGTTTTTTTGGGTTCAGGGGGTCTGAAAACGTATAGATCCGGTGAAAACTCGATTTTGAAAAATTGACATGAAAACAATACTTTCCTTCCTATATATTCATATAGACGAGATAAAGTAAAAAATGCGTAAAATAAAATAAAATTCTTATAATGTCTAAAGTGTATTCAATTAAATGTTACTTTTATACGGAATTTAATAATATAACGGAATACTTTAATGGAAAACTGGCTAAAAAATGGGTACTTTTTATGCGTAAATTGCTGTATCTCCGACTGATTTTTACTTTCTCTTGCCTATATTAATATATAGGAAGGGAAGTAATTATTGTTTTCATGTCGATTTTTCGAAATCGAGTTTTCACCGGATCTAAACGTTTTCGGACCCCCTGAACCCAAAAAACATGTTTTGCGATTGGTCTGTGTGTTTGTGTGTGTGTACACAAAATATCTCAAGAACGGAACATCATACGAACTTGAAACTTTAAACTTAAGTTACATACCACTACCGGACCCAACACGAATATTTTCATTAAAATCGGTCAACCGGAAATAGTAGTTTATTCGTGTAATTTTTCACTTTTTTGCGATTTTCTCAAAAACTGGTACTATGATTTTTTTAAAAATCGCCTGGTTTACTAATTTTTTTATGCTCTACAAGATAGGGTAGGCGCCATGTTTCTGAAATTCTTGGTGAGGCTGATTTTGCGTAAAAAAATGTTTTTTTTAAGATTGCGGCTTTAATATGCATTTTACCGCAAAAATGTATATAATAAAAAATGTAGAAAATTTAAAATCCTACAACTTTTTTGTATAATTCAAACATTTTTTTTGTATAACGCATAGTTTAGCGGTAATTAGCGATTTTCTGTTTTGTTTTTTTCTCACGAAAACGTGTGAAAAATCGATTTTTTAAAGATTTCGGCCTATATGCATTTCACGACGAAAGTGTATATAATAAAATTTTTAGGAAATTAAAAGATCTACAACTTTTATTTAAAGCATTTTTTGTACAGTGTCTAGTTTAGCGTGAAAGAGCGATTTCCGTATTTTTAAGCCAAACTGAGGTTGATTTTAATTTTGCGTCTTTCATAGATGATTAAAATTAGGTTTTGTTTATTGAGGTTAGTTTTTTGTTTATTTCTAATGTTTTATTACTCATTTTAGGTTTATTGTTAATTATTTGCATTGGCAAGAGAAAGTTGTGTGAGTGTTTCACACCAGATTTTTTTTTTTTTTTAGTTAAGTTTATTTAAAGTTGCATTAATCGCTTGGTTATTAGCGACTACGGTGGGTTATGTGTCTAGAACAGTGGGTTGTGACTTGTGAAAATTTTCAGACCCTAGTCGAGAATCGAAGCCAGGTTTTCCGCGTTGTAGGCTAGCGCTCTAACCACTCTACGCTACAGAAGCGACCAGAATGCTTTTAAATGACCGACTGTACACATTAATACGATACGATACACATGAATAAATTATAATTACGTTTTTTCTTAATTATTCCTATGTTTAATTAAAAGCATAATTAATTTTATGTGTTTTTTTAGGTGACAAATTAAGAACTAATTAAGCGCTAGTGAAAAAACTAATTGGAAGTTGACAAAAAAAAAACAGTAATTATATTTTTACAAGATATTTTCATAATTATGTGTCAATATTTGTTTTTGACTTTATTGTTATTTACAACTTTACATGTTTTTTTTTTAAAGCACCACTTGTAAATGAGGTGATAATTGTTCAGGAATAGCGTGAATGTGAATCAATTCGGCGTGAAATTGTACAAGAAATGTTGTGCCAATTAATATTATATTCTAATAATATTATATTCTAATTTATGAATTATTATGATGGATGATTCTTTTATGAAATTATTTTAAACAGGCATCGCAAGTTAACTTAAAATGCATTATTTTATGGTGGTCAGAGAAGATAATATAAATGTCAGTATGAATAAGTTTCTTTCAGATGTAGTAAGCTGGTTTTTTACTTTCTCTTGCCTATATGAATATATAGGAAGGAAAGTATTGTTTTCATGTCGATTTTTCGAAATCGAGTTTTCACCGGATCTATACGTTTTCAGACCCCCTGAACCCAAAAAACATGTTTTTAGCGATTGGTCTGTGTGTGTGTCTGTGTGTGTGTGAGTGTGTGTGTGTGTGTGAACCGAATATCTGAAGAACGGAACATCGTACGAACTTGAAACTTGAAACTTAAGTTACATACCACTACCGGACGCGACACGAACATTTTCATCAAAATCGGTCAAACGGAAGTAGTAGTTTATTCGTATAATTTTTCACTTTTTTGCGATTTTCTCAAAAACTGGTCCTACGATTTTTTTTAAAATCGCCTCATTTACTTAATTTTTTATTCTCTACAAGATAGGGTAGGCGTCATGTTTGCTGAAATTCTGGGTGAGGCTGTTTTCACGTAAAAACAAAGGTTTTTAAGATTACGGCTTTAATATGCATTTTATCGCAAAATGTTATATAATAAAAGTTGTAGAAAATTTAAAAACCTACAACTTTTATTTCAAACATTTTTTTGTATAACGCTTAGTTTAGCGGTAATTTGCGATTTTCAGTTTTTTTCTCACGAAAACGTGAGAAAAAACAATTTTTTTAACATTTCGGCCTTAGTATGCATTTTACGACAAAAGTGTATATAATTAAATTTACAGAAAACTAAAAGATCTACAACTTTTATTTACAGCATTTTTCTCTACAGAGCCTAGTTTAGAGAGAAAGAGAGATTTTCCGTATTTCTAAGCCAAACTGAGGTTGATTTTCATTTTGCGTCTTTCACTCTTGATTAAAATTAGGTTATGTTTATTTCTAATGTTTTATTACTAATGTTAGGTTTATTGTTAATTATTTGCATTGGCAAGAGAAAGTTGTGTGAGTGTTTCACACCAGATTTTTGTCCATAACAGGCAGGTGGAGTGTTAAATTAATTGCACTTTAGGGAAGCACTATACCTCCTATCTAACCCATGTTAAATTGACGTCTTTTTAAGTACACGTTTCGAAGAAACCGTTAAGAGTTAGGGTTTAATTTTTTTGTGCCCTTTCCATGACATCTTTTTAAGCTCTGGAACTAGAATTATTAATATGGAGCTAGCGATACTATTTCAAAACCTTTTTTTTTGAAAAATTCAAGAACAATTTTAAATTTTTTTGAAGAATTTTTTATTTTATTTCGTACTTGGTTTTAATACTGCAATGATTCTAGTACCATAAGTTACAATTACATTGGGAAACGAGCTCAAAAAATTTCAACCTTCATAGTCAAATAGTTTTTGAGAAAACTGTACCTTTATAGAAAAAGTGAATTTGCGGGAAATGAGCTGTAAAGTTTTCCTTACCCTAAAATCGGCCTGCACCATAATATTGATCCTTTTTTTTTTGTCATCAGTCTCTCGACTGGTTTGATGCAGTTCTCCAAGCTGTTCTATCTTGCGCAATTCGTTTCATATCTACATACCTGTAACACCCTACATCTTTCGTAATTTGCTTTATATATTCTAATCTTTGCCTCCCTCTACAATTTACTCCCTCAATATTACCCTCCATTATTGATAGCCCAATACCTGTATGTCTTAGGATATGCCCCACTAGCCTATCCCTTCTTTTGGTAAGATGCTTCCATATACTTCTTTTTTCATCCACTCGCCTAAGAACCTCTAAATTACTTATTTTGTCCACCCACCTAATCTTTAACATTTTCCTATAACACCACATTTCAAAAGCTTCTATCCTCTTCCGTTCTACAGCCCCTATCACCCACGTTTCACTTCCGTATAATGCTACACTCCAAACATAATGTTGTAAGAAATTTTTCCTAATCTGTAAATCAATGTTTGTAGTCAGTAAGCTGTTTTTCATTTCAAAGGCTTTTCTAGCTTGAGCAATTCTACTCTTGATATCACTTGTGCTTCTTCCATCCTTTGTTATTTTACTCCCTAGATAGCAGAATTCCCCAACTTCCTGTATGTTTTCGTTGCCTACTTTTAAATTTCCCATCTCTTCTAAACCACTCTTGCTGCTGCACAACACTTTCGTTTTGTTCTTATTAATTTTCATGAAGTAATCCTTCCTCAAGATCTCATCCATTCCATTTAAGGCATCCTCTAGTTCATTCTTTGCCTCGGCTAATACTACTATATCATCGGCGATTCTCAGCATTTTTATTGTCTCTCCTTGAATTTTTATTCCTGCGTCAAATTTCTCCTTCACTTCATTTATAGCCTCTTCTATATACAAGTTAAAAAGTAGTGGTGACAAAGAACAACCTTGTCGTACACCTTTTCTTACAGCAGCCTCTTTTTCGTACCCCTCGATTCTCAAAACAGCCGTTTGATTCTTATACAGACTGTAGATAACTTTCCTTTCTTTGTATTTAATTCCTAGACTTTTCAAAGTTTTAAACATTTTACTCCAGTCCAGATTGTCAAATGCTTTCTCTAAATCTACAAATGCCATAAAAGTAGTTAATCAATAATCAATAATCAGTCTCAGAGCCAATATTGCATCTCGAGTTCCCATTCTCCTTCTAAATCCAAATTGGTCATCGTCCAATACTTCTTCTACTCAGTGTTCTATTCTCCTGTATATAATTCTTGTCAGTATCTTAGATGCATGGCATGTTAGGCTGATAGTTCTGTAATGTTCACACTTCTCCGCTCCTGACTTTTTTGGTCTTGGAATCATAATATTTTTTTTAAAGTCCGATGGTACCTCTCCACTCTCATAAATTCTGCACACAAGTTTGTATAATTTGTTTTGAGCAACTTCGCCACATCGTAATAATAATTCCGATGGTATGTTATCTATTCCTGGTGTCTTATTCATATTCATATCCTTAAGTGCCCGATCGAATTCTTCTCGTAGTATAGGGTCCCCTCTTTGATCTTCTTCAACATCAGTTTCTATTACGTATTCCTTCAACATCAGTTTACGTATTCCTTCCATCTTTCAGCTCTCTCTTGGCCATTCAACAATGGTTTGCCACCTGCGCTTTGTAAATTAACAGCTTTCATCTTTCGTTCTCCAAAGTTTTCCCTTATTTTTCTGTAAGCTGCGTAATATTGATCCTAACGAGACTGTTTTATCCTCAAATAATTTCCTGTTTTTTTCTCTTGTCTTGCTTCTTTTGACACACTTTCCATTGCCTTCTTAGCTTTCTGTGTTCTTAGAATATCGCAACTCTTAAGTGTTTCCACAGATGTACTCAATTAAAAGAAATTCTGGTCAAAACGTTACTTAACGAAAATCTGCATAGCTTCCGTAATTTATATCGTAGGCCTACAGTTATAATTTTTATATGTAATTACACAGAAAAAGATACAGAAGACAATGGCGCCAAAATTAGAAAAATCGATTTTATTCGATTTTCGAGGTTTCTTATCACATGATCAGACAATTAAATGACTGAAGCATTGTTTAAGAACAGAAGAGGTAGAGGTGTAAAAGACACAAGTCAGAGTTATCTCCTGTGAGAGTAATGAATTTCATTATACAGCCAGAACCTGTAGTGAATGAAGTGAAGGTGTCTTTCAGAGGCCCGGGCATGGTGATAAGCATTCCACTCAGTGAGGGAGACAATGATAAACCACTTCACTCCTCGTTATACTTAGTAAAGCCTTCAGAGGTTCAAAGCAGACATTCGGCTGATGACCTAAACAAAAACAACTTTGATTGTATACACTTTTGTCGTAAAATACTTACTAAAGCCGTAATCTTAAAAATCTTATTGTTTTACCGATTTTGATTAAAATAAACAGAAAATCACTAATTGCCGATAAACTAAGTGTTGTAAAAAAAATGTTAGAAATAAAACTTATAGGTTTTTAAATGTTCTACAACTTTGATTACATTCTTTTTGCCGTAAAGTACATATTAAGTTTGCAAAATTAAAGATTTTCCATCCTGAGAGAGTATGGTTAATTGAAACCCAACCATCAAAGTACACCGGTAACCACTGTCTAGTATTCAAATCCGTATAAAAGTAACAACCTTTACTAGGATTTGAACCAGGGACCTTCGTCTCCAAAAATCAGCTGTTAAACAGCTGACTAGCGGCGACGACGTTACCCCTACACCAACCCGGTGGGTTATGATTAAAATTAAGTTTTTTTTTCAATTTACATTGTTTACTAATGATCAATATAGTTTATAATGTTTTCATTTACATTGGCAACAGAAAGTCGTGTAATTGTTTCACAACAGATTTAAAATAAAAAAATGATGTAATGATTTTTATTGTGGGATCTATAGTACGCAAGATCACACAAACTATGTGAGTTCGAGAAAGTTAAAATTAAGCTGCTTATTTCAACATCTAGGTTGTCCATAAAAAAATTTCTTATTTTGTTTTTGCAAGTGTTGTATTTGCAAATTAATTTTTGCAATTCTTCCTACAATAGGTACGATTGTCCCAGTACTAATAGATGACGGTGAGCGAAACATTTATTATATAAAAAGTTGGCAAGGTTGTTTGTAGAACCGGTTTTCTACTCTCTTTATTGTGCACTGTGTTTATTCTATAAGTTTTTTTTATTGGGAAAATGATTTTTGAAATGTCTTCATGTACTGTGACTCGTACACATCATCAGTTTGGTAGTAGTGTTCGCCAAGCTATCTCTAAGTTTCTGTGTCCCAAATTCGGGCCTGGTTTCGTTACATTTTGGACAACATACAAAAATTGTTTACTTTCTCTTACCTTATATGAATGTCTGCCCTTAACAGACAGGTGGAGTGTCAATTTATTTACACTCAATCTGTCCGTTGCAGGGCTAAAATAAATAGTTCTTTTTCTTATCACATGGTCAGCCAATTAAATGACTGAATCATTTAAGAACAGAAGAGGTAGAGGTGCAAAAGACACTAATCAGAGTTGTTTCCTCTGAAAGTAATGAATTTCATTATACAGCCAGACCCTGTGGTGAATGAAGTGAAGGTGTCATTTGCAGAGTGAAAAATCTGTGCTTTTCAGAGGGCCTGGCATACTGATAAGCGTAATTTTTCACTCAGTTAGGAAGGCAATTGTAAACCACCTCACTCCTTGTTTTACTTACTAAAACCTCTGCAGGTTCAAACCAGCCTACAGGCTGATGACCTAAACAAGAACATATGAATGTATAGGAAAGGACAGTATTATTTTCATGGCGATTTTTAGAAATCGAATTTCCACCAGATATACACGTTTTCAGGCCCCCTGAACCAGAAAAAACATGTATTTAGCGATTGGTCTGTGCGTGAACAAAATATCTAAAAACGAAACTGGGTGCGAAGTTGAAACTTGAAATTTAAGTTAGGTACCACTGTTGTTTAGGTCAACATCTAAAAGGCTGGTTTGAACCTCTAGAGGTTTTACTAAGTAAAAACGAGCATTGAGGTGGTTTACCATTGCCTTCCTTACTGAGTTGAAAGAGTATGCTTATCAGCATGCCAGGCCCACCGAAAAGCACCCACTCTCCAACCGAAAATGACACCTTCACTTCATACATTACAGGGTCTGGCTGTATAGTGAAATTCATTACTCTCAGAGGAGATAACTCTGACTAGTGTATTTTACACCTCTACCTCTTCTGTTCTTAAATAGTTCAGTCATATAATTGGCAGACTTCGTGATAAGAAACAGAACTATTTTTGTAGCCCTGGAGCCAACAAATCAACTGCAATTCATTTAAGATACATTATGTATATAAACAATCTGTTCGTTGCGGGGCTAAAATAAATAGTTCTGTTTCTTATCACATGGTCAGCCAATTATATGACTGAATCATTTAAGAACAGAAGAGGTAGAGGTGTAAAAGACACTAATCAGAGTTATCTCCTCTGAAAGTAATGAATTTCATTATACAGCCAGACCCTGGGGTGAATGAAGTGAAGGTGTCATTTGCAGAGTGGAAAATAAAATGTGCTTTTCAGAGGGCCCGGCATGCTGATAAGCGTACTTTTCCATTCAGTGAGGAAGGCATGGTAAACCACCTCACTCCTCGTTTTACTTAGTAAAACCTCAACAGGTTCAAACCAGCCTTTCGGCTGATGACCTAAACAACATGTATATAAGATACATATGTATCTCTCCCTTTGGGCTGATTATGAGGTACATTTATGTATTGTACCTCATAATTATTGCTCAGCATTGAATGTATTAACGAAACATTTTTCTGGGAATCTCGATTTCATCATATCGATGTTGGCTTGTGTTATTACAGATTAAATACATTTTCCTTTTATGTTAGCTTGTGAGAAAATAATCAATAAGTTTAATAACTCTCTTATTTAATACAAAACACAAATTTCATAATATTTATTTACCAACTCGTTCCGTACCAACACAATCCATTTTAAGGTTATGAACTTGAGTGGCAAACAACGGGATTGGCTATGACGTGTAAACAATAACATACGCCGTAGTGTTATGTTGCTTCGTTATGTAGCTACTGTTAATAGTAAAACTACTCACATTCATTTTAATTTCCCTTTATTAAAATCTAATCTAAATATTTAAATAAGTGTCACTTCGTGTAATTTTCATCTTTCATGATTAATTTACCACACAAACTCTGAAATTCATTTGGAAAATAAATATCTAGTGTAAAAACACTCAGACGACTTTCTCTGGCCAATGTAAATAATGTGTGTACGTTGCGATCTGTTCAATTCAGAACAATAACCATCCCCCCGACCTGTTTTTTACTTTCTCTTGCCTATATGAATATATAGGAAGGAAAGTATTGTTTTCATGTCGATTTTTCGAAATAGAGTTTTCACCGGTTCTATATGTTTTCAGACCCCCTGAACCCAAAAAACATGTTTTTAGCGATTGGCCTGTGTGTGTGTGTGTGTGTGTGTGTGTGTGTGTGTGTGTGTGTGTGTGTGTATGTGTGTGTGAACAGAATGTCTCAAGAACGGAACATCGTACGAACTTCAAACTTGAAACTTAAGTTACATACCACTACCGGACCCGACACGAACATTTTCATCAAAATCGGTCAACCGGAAGTAGTAGTTTATTCGTATTAATTTTTCACTTTTTTGCGATTTTCTCAAAAACTGGTCCTACGATGTTTTTTTTAAATCGCCTGGTTTACTCATTTTTTTATTCTCTACACTACAAAATAGGGTAGGCGTCATGTTTGCTGAAATTCTCGGTGAGGCTGTTTTCACGTAAAGAAATAGTTTTTTTAAGATTACGGCTTCATTATAAATTTTAGCGCAAAAACTTATATAATAAAAATTGTAGAGAATTTAAAAACCTACAACTCTTATTTTAAACATTTTTTTGTATAACGGTTAGTTTAGTAGTAATTAGCAATTTTCTGTTTTCTCACGAAAACGTGTGAAAAATGTATTTTTTAAGATTTCGGCCTTAGAATGCATTTTAGGACAGAAGTATACATAATCAAATTTATAGGAAATTAAAAGATCTACAACTTTTATTTAGAGTTTTTTTCTCTACAGAGCCTAGTTTAGTGTGAAAGAGTGATTTTCCGTATTTTTAAGCTAAACTGAGGTTGATTTTCATTTTGCGTCTTTCATATACGATTGAAATTAGGTTATGTTTATTGAGGTTAGTTTTTTTTTATTTCTAATGTTTTATTACTAATTTTGGGTTATATTGTTAATTATTTGCATTGGCAAGAGAAAGTTGTGTGAGTGTTTTACACCAGATTTTTTATTTGTTTTAATCCTTTCAGTACCAACATCCCGAAAACAGGACGTTGATATTTTTTACGTAGTGGTAACATACGGTTTCCCCGACTTCCGTAAGTTATGCATTAAGTGCCAACGTCCGGATAATTGAACGTTTCCAAAAAAACTCTTAAACAAAAATTGATGGAATAATGTATTTTGAAACCGCCTCCGTGGCGTAGTGACTAGCACGTTAGCCTATAAAGCGAAAGTTCCGGTTCAATTCCCGGCTAGGGTCTGGAAATTTTAAAATGTTAAAACCACCATTAAGATACCAAAACCCACAGTAGTTTCTAATGACCAAGCTGTCCATGTGGCTTTAAATAAACTAAACAAAATATTTTGAATACTTTTAGTGTTAGAACGATTTTCTTTTTATGAACACAATTTTTCCTAATTTGTGTACGTTGCAATCTGTTCAATTGAGAACAATAAGCAACCCCATGACCCAATGAGATGAGGATGATGTGTATGACGTGTAAATGAGGTGTAGTCTTGTACAGACCCAGGTCGACCACTCCTGAGAGAGTATGGTTAATTGAACCCCAACCATCAAAGTACACCGGCAATCACTGTCTAGTATTCAAATCCGTATAAAAGTAACTGCCTTTACTAGGATTTGAACCAGGAACCTTCGTATCCGAAAATCAGCTGATAAACAGCTGATTTTGGCGACGACTTTACCTCTAGACCAACCCGGTGGGTTATGAACACAATAAAAATTAATTTTTAACAGGACATTTTATTTTTTTGTAACGATAAAAGTTTGGTCAGCAATGGCAGGCTTACGGCTGTAAATTTTCAAAATAAGGGCTGGCACTTTTTGTACACCCTTATTCAAATTAAATGGTACTTTAGATAAAACTTTTAAATATTGTTTCGGCACTGAAAGGGTTAACGTCCGACTGTTCTGCAATTACTGCTAATGCAGAGGGTGAATGATGAAATGATTTTTTGTAACGTATGAAAATATGCCGTGCCTGAATGGGATTCTAACCCAAGACCGCATGATGAGTGGCGAGCATGTTACCAACTACGCCAATACGGCCGGTCTGACCAGGGGACCGACCACATTGGCGTAGTTGGTAATGAGCTTTAAGTCATTGTTAACACTATAAACTAGAATTGATGCAGAAGTGACTTTCAAGCAAATTGCATTAACTATTCTACTAATCTTTAAGCTTCATTAAATTATTAGACCGATTTTGATGCATCCATAAATTATACATTTTTGTCTACAATATAAAACAATCTAAAATGAACGGAACAATTGAAATTGCTGTGTATTAACAGAAATCACAAAGCCTTGAAACTCTCAGGTCAAGTGCAGTTAAATGTGTTTTTATATATTTTACTTTCTTATGTAATATTCGGGTTTGTTAGTATATACATATAAGTTATTTAACGAATGTTTATAAAAATATTATAATTAAGCAATTAAAATTTAACTAATTACTACAAAGAAATACATTTTTGTTTAGGCTAACATCTGATAAATAAATGTCCTTGTGGCCTATTCTGTCTAAAAGGAAAAGTAGGCATGGTTAAAAATAGAATCATTGATAATGAAGCGATTTCTTGATTAACCGAATCTTGTTAATTCGAATTACGGTTAATCCGAACTGAATTTAAGATATTTTTACTTTCTCTTGCCTATAGGAATTTATAGGAAGGAAAGTATTGTTTTCATATCGATCTTTCGAAAGTCACCGGAACTACACGTTTTCAGACCCCCTGAACCCAAAAACATGTTTTTAGCGATTGGTCAGTGTGTGTGTGTGTGTGTGTGTGTGTGTGTGCGCGCGCGCGTGTGTGTGAGAATATCTCAAGAACGGAACATCGCACGAACTTGAAACTGGAAACGCGGAAACTGAAACGCCCCGAAGGTGGAAGGACAAATCATGGGTTCTCCACCAAGACAATTCGCCAGCTCACATTCCGAGTTATCTGTCAAGAGGTTTCTAGCCAAGTACAGCATCTCAGTGTTAGAACATCCACCTTATTCACCAGATCTTGCACCATGTGACTTCTACGTGTTCCTTAAGGTGAAATCTGTATTAAAAGAGACAAGATTTGAGTCTGTGGAAGCTGTAAAAGAGAAAGCGGCACGTGTCCTGAAGGAGCTGACAGATGATGACTTCCAGCACTGTTTCCAACAATGGAAAATTCGCATGGAGCGTTGTAGGGGTAGAGAAGGAGTGTATATTGAAGGTGACAATAAGTGATTATATATAAAATAAAAATAAAATTTTTACAACGTCTCGTTATTTAATAGCCACACCTCGTATATCCGGTGAAAACTCGTTTTTAAAAACTCTACAAGAAAACAAAACAGTACTTTCCTTTCTTATATATTTATATGTTGTTGTTTAGGTCATCAGCCGAAAAGCTGGTTTGAACCTGTAGAGGTTTTACTAAGTAAAATGAGGAGTAAGGTGGTATACCATTGCCTTCCTCACTGAATAGAAAAGTACGCTTATCAGCATGCCGGGCCCTCTGAAAAGCACGTATTTTCCACTCTGCAAATGACACCTTCACTTCATTCACCACAGGGTCCGGCTGTATAATGAAATCCATTACTTTCAGAAAAGATAACTCTGATTAGTGTCTTTTACACCTCTACCTCTTCTGTTCTTAAATGATTCAGTCATTTAATTGACTGATCATGTGATAAGAAACAGAACTATTTATTTTAGCCCTGCAACGAACAGATTGAGTGTAAATAATTTGACACTCCACCTGTCTGTTATGGGCAGAAACAATTTTTATTAGACAGTTAAAAGCTATTATTTTTTGAAGTAGCACTTTATTAATTTTTAACTAAAAAACTTCTAAAACAATTAAAAAAGCTGTTCTTGGAGTAGTCCGAAATATCGCGAATTCCGAATTAGTGAGGTTTTACTGTATATTCATACATGGCAAGAGAAAGTAAAAATCTGGTGTGAAACACTCACACAACTTTCTCTTGCCAATGCAAATAATAAACAATAAACCTAAAATTAGTAATAAAACATTAGAAATAAACAAAAAACTAACCTCAATAAACATAACCTAATTTTAATCATGAGTGAAAGACGCAAAATGAAAATCAACCTCAGTTTGGCTTAGAAATACGAAAAATCACTCTTTCTCTCTAAACTAGGCTCTGTAGAGAAAAATGCTCTAAATAAAAGTTGTAGATCTATAAATTTTCTATAAATTTAATTATATACACTTTTGTCGTAAAATGCATACTAAGGCCGAAATCTTAAAAAAATCAATTTTTCACTCGTTTTCGTGAGAAAAAAATAGAAAATCGCAAATTACCGCTAAACTAAGCGTTATACAAAAAATTGTCAGAAATAAAAGTTGTAGGATTTTAAATTCTCTACAATTTTTATTGTATAAAGTTTTGCGTTAAAATGCATATTAAAGCCGTAATCCTAAAAAAACAACGTTTTTACAAGAAAACAGCCTCACCAAGAATTTCAGCACCATGACGCCTACCCTATCATTTAGAAAATAAAAAATTGAGTAAATGAGGCGATTTTAAAACAAATCGTAGGACCAGTTTTTGAGAAAATCGCAAAAAAGTGAAAAATTATACGATTAAACTACTACTTCCGGTTGACCGATTTTGATGAAAATGTTCATGTCGGGTCCGGTAGTGGTATGTAACTTAAGTTTTTGAGATATTCTGTTCACACACACACACACACACACACACACACACACACACACACACACACACACACACACACACACACACACACACACACACACGCACACACACCCACACACACACACACACACACACACACACACACACACACACACACACACGCATACACACACACACACACACTTACACGCGCGCGCGCACGCACGCACGCACGCACACAGACCAATCGCTAAAAACATGTTTTTTGGGTTCAGGGGGTCTGAAAACGTATAGATCCTGTGAAAACTCGATTTCAAAAAATCGACATGAATACAATACTTTCCTTCCTATATATTCATATATGGCAAGAGAAAGTAAAAATTGAGTAATTCTAAACAGTTTTCTGTCTTATTTATTGAATGTAAAATAGATTTGAATAGGAATGGCATGTTAGCCAAACCGCGTAGACTAGTCCAGTTGTACGTTCTTCACATGTGGCAGTTATTCTTCATCTCGTTTGTCCGTCGCTCGTTGGTATCAATTACGACCTCCCAAATCCCTTTACTGATACGTGATTGCAATTCCAATAATAATCAGTCTCTACCAAGCGTCGTAGATCTTAACGATCAACTAACGGGTGTTCACAAAGTTATTTTAATATTTGCTCACATCAAGAAGTTGGAGTGTTAAGGAGAACACTATACCTTCTATCTAATCCATGTTCAATTGACCTCTTTTTAGGTACACGTTTCTAAGAAACCGTTAAAAGTTAGCGATTTAATTTTTTTTGTGCCTTTTCTATGACATCTTTTTAAGCTCTGGTACTAGACTTATTAATATGGAGCTAGCGATACCATTTCAAAACCTTTTTTTTTTTGATAAATGCAGACACAATTTTAATTTTTTTATATAATTTTTTATTTTATATCGTACTTGGTTATAATACTGCAATGATCCTAGTACCATATGTCACAATTATACTGGGAAACATACTCAAAAAATTTCAACCATCAAAGTCAAATTGTTTTTGAAAAATATGTACCTTTATGGAAAAAATTGGAATTTGCAGGAAATGAGGTGTTAAGTTTTACTTATCCTAAAATCGGCCTGCACCATAATATTGATCCTCACCAGACTGTTCTTTTTCCTCAAATAATAAAAATAATATAAAATAATAATAAAAAGTAGGGGTTGTAGGGCATTAAAATATAGTTAATGAGGTGATTTTTATTTCTCTTGCCTATATGAATATATATATAGGAAGGAAAGTATTGTTTTCATGTTGATTTTTCAAAATCGAGTTTTTACCGGATCTACACGTTTTCAGACCCCCTGAACCCCAAAAAAACATGTTTTTAGCGATTGGTCTGAGTGTGTGTGTGTGTGTGTGTGTGTACGTGAACATAAAATCTCAAGAACGGACCATCGTACGAAGTTGAAACTTTAAACTTAAGTTAGATACCACTAGAGGACTCGACACGAACATTTTCATCAAAATCGGTCAATCGGAAATAGTAGTTTATCTTGTCATTTGTAACTTTATTGCGATTTTCTCAAAAACTGCTCCTACGATTTTTTTTAAAAATCGTCTCATTTACTAACTTTTTTATGCTGTGCAAGATAGGGTAGGTGCCATGTCTGCTAAAATTCTTGGGGGAGGCTGTTGCATTTTATCGCAAATATCTTTATATTGGGCTAATAAAAGTTATAGAGAATTTAAAATCCTACAACTATTATTTAAAATTTTCGTATAATGAAAAATTTAGCTCATTTTATTCTGCGTTAACGTATAATAGTCTTATATTGTAATGTTGTTGAAAAACTGCCATATCAAGGTTGGAAGACTAAACCCGGTTTTTTTTTGATACCGCAACAACTTTCATGCGTTTAGAGGCGTGTAACTTGATAATTATTTGACCGAAAAGTTTAACACAACATAGATAATTATATTCTTACAGCGTGTACGAAATTTCAAAATCGTAAGTTATTTAAATTCTTATTTATTAACAATATTCTGAACCCTTGCTATCTCGGTAACCGCTCGATCGTTCGGCACGGGCAAACTATCGTTTTATTCAGCGTAAAAAACTTAGTACAGGTATGTTAATAATATGAAATATCGATTGGCCAATGTTACGGTAGAATTTTTAGAATTTTGAAAAATAGGTGGGTAATGCGGAGGGTGAGTGTTACTATCCATGTTGCTAGTTTCTGTACGTAACATCCTGTCGGACTGTCTACCTGAATTGACAGACTGCTTTGTCATTTCAGGTAGACAGTCAGATTCAAGCAAAATGGATAGTAGCGCCTACCCCCCGCACTACCCACCTATTTTTCAAAATTCTAAAAATTCTACCGTAACATTGGCCAATCGATATTTCATATTATTAATATATCTGTACTAAGTTTTTTACGCTGAATAAAACGATAGTTTGCCCGTGCCGAACGATCGAGCGGTTACCGAGATAGCAAGGGTTCAGAATATTGTTAATAAATCAGAATTTAAATAACTTACGATTTTGAAATTTCGTACACGCTGTAAGAATATAATTGTCTATTTTATGTTAAAATTTCAAACTATCCCGTCAAATATTTATCGAGTTACACACCTCTGAACGCATGAAATTTGTTGCGGTAGCAAAAAAAATTGGGTCTTTTTATCTTTCAACCTCGATATGGCAGTTTTTAAACGAAATTTAAAATAAAGGACTATTATACCTTAACGCAGAATAAAATAGCTAAATTTTGATGTATAGTATGTTGAAATCCGACTCATAGTTTTGGAGTTGCAAGGGTTCAAACTCGGGTGTCTATGATTATGAAACCGATAGTAGTTCCAGAAATCTGAGGAATCGAATGACAGTATTTTTGTTTCCAAATTCTGAATTTGATTTTTTTGACTTCTGGTTTTGGGCCACTTCCGGTAGAAATCGGAACTTGAAACCCAATCTAGGCTTGTTGTTGTTTAGGGAACAGCTGATAGGCTGGTTTGAAACTCTAGAGGTTTTACTAACTAAAAACGAGCAGTGAGGTGGTTTAACCGGTGTCTTCCTCACTGAGTTGAAAGAATATCAGCATGCCAGGCCCTCCGAAAAGCATCCACTTTCCACCCTGCAAATGACACCTTCACTTCATGCACCACAGGGTCTGGCTGTATAATGAAGTTCATTACATTCCGATGAGATAACTGTGACTAGTGTATTTTACACCTTTACTTTCTGCTCTTAAATAGTTCAGTCATATAATTGGCTGACTATATGATAAGAAACAGAACTATTTTTTGTAGCCCTGGAACCAACAGATCGAGTGCAATTAATTTAACACTCCACCTGCCCATTTTAAGCAAGAATGTAGGCTTACTAAATTTTTCTGTTGTTACGAATCCGTAAACCGTTTGTTGCTATCTCTTGTGGTGTCTGATATCTGGATGTAATTGATGAACGGACATGGGAAAATGATAAATGAAAATTTTTAAAATTCCCACTAATTATCTAAATTTGCCGGCTCGTTGGTGTAGTGGTCGCTCAACTGGCTATTGTGCCGGGGTCCTGAGTTCGATTCCCGGTCAGGTCTTGCACTTTTTCACCTGTATATGATCTCATATCATTACCTTCGCACAAGTCAAAGCATATGTAAGCATCATAACTAAATAAAAAAAAACCATTTCATTTGGTTTTAGTATTGTAACGTTTGCCCTGAACAGACGATAGGACGAGTGTTAAATTATTTGCCCACAATCTGTTAGTTCCAGGGCTACAAAAAAATAGTTATGTTTGTTATCATATGGTCAGCCAATTAAATGACTGAATCATTTAAGAACAGAAGAGGTAGAGGTGTGTGAAAGACACTAATCAGAGTTGTTGCTGTTAAGGTCATCAGCCAAAAGGCTGGTTTATAATCTCTAGAGGAGTCTCAACCTTTTTTGCTCCGCGACCTCCAAATAGTATAAATAAATAAAATTAATATTTCGCGACCCCCACCTCGATAATTATAGTGAGCCTTACAATTAATAATTAAATTTTGACTGTAATTGTATAGTATGTAAAATGTTTTTTTAATATTAATAATCAAACTGCCTGCCCATTACAGACAGGTGGAGTGTCAAATTATTTACACTCAATCTGTACGTTGCAGGGCTAAAATAAATAATTGTGTTTCTTATCACATGGTCAGCCAATTAAATGACTAAATAATTTAAGAACAGAAGAGGTAGAGGTGTAAAAGACACTAATCAGAGTTATCTCCTCTGAAAGTAATGAATTTCATTATACAGCCAGACCCTGTGGTGAATGAAGTGAAGGTGTCATTTGCAGAGTGGAAAATATGTGCTTTTCATAGGGTCCGGCATGCTGATAAGCGTACTTTTCCATTCAGTGAGGAAGGCTGGGGAAAACCACCTCATTTCTCGTTTTACTTAGTAAAACCTCAACAGGTTAACAAAGCCTTTCAGCTGATCACACCTAAACAACAATCAAATTGCACTAATTTTATGTCTTTAAAGAAAATTCAAACAGTAAAAAGTGGAATACAACTATTGCTATTATTTTATATTGCTGCGTTTATACTTTTGTAGTAGCGACGTGTATGAACGTGTACGTTTTGGCTTGCTTGACGACATGAATACGGAAATTTAGTCTCAGAAGCATTGAAAATATTTATTACTTTTTTCCACGTCTTATCTCTGTGAAAAGGAGTTTTTCTCTATGGTTGCTCTAAAAACTAAATATAGGAATCGTATGTTATCACTCGAGAACAATTTACTGTTATTTGTTTCTAACGAAGATCCACGTATGAAGAAAATATTTTAAATGAAAAACAAATGCAACCATCACATTAATAATTAATTAATGATTTACTTATTTTCTTTATAAGTAAGTTTATAACAAATAATTTTTTCTCATGAAATGATTAAATGATTTCATTATTGTTTCGCAACCCGTCTATATCACCATAACCCCCAGGTTGAGAATCACTGCTTTAGAGGTTTTACTAACTAAAACGAGGAGTGAGGTGGTCTACAATTGAATCGGTGAGTGGAAAAAGGGTAATATTCCAAAAAATGCGAAATTGAACGAAGATAGCAGTTTTGTTAAGTTTACTTCGGCGCATTTATTGGTTGATAAAAGGGAAATATTTCTTGTATCTAAAAGCAGCTAAGCTACATTAAAAATTTAGTAGAGTGGAAAAAGGATAATATTCCAGGAATATTACCCTTCTTCCATTCAATAGCGAACAGCAGTTGGACCACTGGTTTCTATCTTATTATTATCAAAATATAACTGTAAATTAATCTAAAATAAAACTAAAGTTCTGTAGCATATTGGCACATTATATTGTTTTTTTCAACTTAATTTTTCCCATTCACTTGTACCAAATCTAGAAAAAGGTGACTAGTCAACATATTAATAATCAAAAATCAATCCCATGATTATTGTAAAACAAATTCTAAACTCACCATTAAAAAGCTTTAATATAATACTACAAATGACCAATTGAAAATTTTACCATTAAACCAAAAACAAAGTCACAAAACAGTTTTTTTTATTTCTCGAAAATAAGGATTTTGGAATATTACCCTTTTTCCATTCACCGATTCAATTGCTTTCAGAGTGGAAAAATATGCTTATCAATTCTCTGAAAAGAATCTTCCACCATGTAAATGGCACCTTCAATTCATTCACCACAGGTTGCGGCTGTATAATGAAATTAATTACTCTCAGGTGAGATAACTGTGACTCGTGTCTTTTACACCTTTTTTCTTCTGTTGTTAAATGCTTCAGTCATATAATTGGCTGACCATGTGATAAGAAACAGAACTATTTTTTGTAGCCCTGGAACTAACAAACAGATTGAGTGCAAATAATTTAACACTCCATCTGCCTGATATGGAAATAATCAGAGTTACAGTCACTTGAGTCACAAGTTTGCCCTTGTTTGCAATGAGGGGTAAAGGGGGAAAGCATCTGTGCGCATGCGCAACTGCTTTAATTTCAGTACGGCAAACATATGCCCAAAACAGGCAGGTGGAGTGTTATTTTAATTGCACTCTATCTGTTTGGTCCAGGGCTAAAGAAAATAGTTCTGTTTCTTATCACATAGTCAGCCACTTATATGACTGAACTATAGGGTGATTCAAAAAGAGCGCCGGTTTTGATATATCAAATTAAGAGATTTATTTTATTGAAAAACTGAAAATAAATACATCAACAAGTTCATCTTACCTTCCGATTTCATGTATAAAAAATGATGTCATGCATGTGTCCTCCTCTACTGCGCTGGCACGCATCAACTCTGTCCATGAAATTGGATATTACTGCACGACAAGTTTCGACTGCCATTTGCCCGATAACCCGTCGAATTTCCTTCTTCAAGTCATTGATGTTTCGGGGTTTATTGGCATACACCAATGACTTCAGATGACCCCAAAGATGAAAGTCACAAGGCGTCAAGTCACACGACCTTGGTGGCCATTGATGGTCGGAATTACGAGAAATGATGCGTTCCTGGAACCGTTCACGGAGCAACAACATTGTTTCTCGTGCAGCAACTGAATTTTATACGGGTGATATTGGAGATCGTACCGAAGAATTCTCCGTACAGAAGAACATCGTAAACCCAATTGTTGAGAACGGCGACGTATTGATTTTGCTGGGCTAACAGCCACACTGTCACGAACCAACGCAACGTTCTGCTCAGTTCGGCCAGAACGACGACGTCTAGAACTTTTAAGGTCGACTGTTGAACCCGTCTCAAAAAACTTTTTCATGAGCCTGCGAACTGTTAATTCATTCGGTGCTTCATTACGTCCTAGAGTACCGCGAAGTCGCCTGACAGTAGCCGCATAACTCTCTCCACTCTGGTAAAATGTTTTGACGATTAACACTCGTTGTGCAATAGTAAACTTCTCCATGGTTAGACAGAGACTGCGAGAGTACTACACTGCGAACAAGAGAAACTATAACTGAATCGTCAATCGGAATGTTCTCCGAAATAGAAATGAGGTCTAACAATGTTGCCAACCGATAAACAAAAATTTACCAGCCGTTTAAAAACCGGCGCTCTTTTTGAATCACCCGTTATTTAAGAACAGAAGAGGTAGAGGTGTAAAAGACACTAATCAAAGTTATCTCCTCTGAGAGTAATGATTTTCACTATGCAGCCAGACCCTGTGGTGAATGAAGTGAAGTGTCATTTGCAGGGTGGAAAGTAAGTGCTTTTTGGAGGGCCTGGCATGCTGATAAGCATACTCTTTCAACTCAGTGAGGAAGGCAATGGTAAACCACCTTTCTTTTCGTTTTTATTTAGTAAAACATCTAGAGGTTCAAACCAGCCTTTCGGCTGTTGACCTAAACAACAACAACGACAAATATAACTAATACTATACCCAGAGCATATGCAGTATATCGCGGAACCTTTTGTGGGTTAATTGTACGAGTATAGGCTAACTGTTTGTTACCGTAAACGCAAATGTCTGTTTCTCGAAAACGTGATGGAACTATTCACCGTACTGAACGCAATGTAATAAAATGTTGTGAAATTGAAGCTAAACAAACTTGCCTGTTCGTGCCTCTTAACAAAAGCCGTGAGCGAGCGACTAACTACTGTGATATTTCTCTTTCCACAATTTGAAAAATAAAGAAGGAAATTAAGGACGTGAAGAAGCTATTCTTAAACAGTTTTGTTGACTCCTGGTAAAAAAAGAAAACGGTTACGTAGATACTAGAGAGACTGATAATGAAAACGCTGATGACAGCAATGATAAAGAAGGCGGTTCATTCGTAATTACAGTAAATCAAATATTTTCAGTCATGTAATTAAGCTATAGGCAATATTACAGGTCATATTTATTTCTTATAAGGTTTATGAAGAAAATATTTTCTCGGAATAAACCACTGGTTACAAAATGTATGTAGAAACTGTACGGTAGTGAAATGTACGAGTAGGGTCTCACTATTGAGGTTGGCAGCACTGCAAATATTTCACTTCCCTTCCTCACAGCCCATACATACGCAAAAGGCAATCTCGTGACTTCAGTATCTATAGCTTCTCTAAAAGTAATGAATTTTATTATACAGCCAGACTCTGGTGAATAAAGTGAAGGTTCCATTTGCAGGTTGGAAAATATATGCTTTTCAATGGATCCGGTATGCTGATAAGCATACTTTTCAACTCAGTGAGGAAGGCAACTGTAAATTACGTCGTTTTACTTAGTAAAGCTTCTAGAGATTATGATTGACATCGATAATGTTTGAAGATCAGTGAGAATGTTAATGTTATTTTTACTTTCTCTTGCCTATATGAATATATAGGAAGGAAAGTATTGTTTTCATGTCGATTTTTCTAAATCGAGATTTCACCGGATCTACTCGTTTTCAGACTCCTGAACCCAAAAAAATGTTTTTAGCGATTGGTCTGTGTGTGTGTGTGTGTGTGTTTGTGTGTGTGTGCGCGCGCGCGTGCGTGCGTGCGTGTGTGTGTGTGTGTGAACAGAATATCTCAAGAACGGAACTTCGTACGAACTTGAAACTTGAAACTTAACATACCACTATCGGACCACTATCGGATATGTTGACTATCAGTCAACAGGAAGTAATAGTTTATTCGTGTAATTTTTCACTTTTTTGCAATTTTCTCAAAAACTGGTCCTACGATTTTTTTTAAATTCGCCTGGTTTACTAAATTTTTTATGCTCTACAAGATAGGGTAGGCGCCATGTTTGCTGAAATTCTTGGTGAGGCTGTTTTCACGTAAAAAATTGTTTTTATTAAGATTACGGCTTTAATATGCATTTTATCGCAAAAATGTAAATAGTAAAAGTTGTAGACAATTTAAAATTCTACAACTTTTATTTCAAACATTTTTTGTATAACGCTTAGCTTAGCGGGAATTAGACTTTTTTCTGTTTTTTCTCACGAAAACATGTGAAAAATCGATTTTTTAAGATTTCAGCCTTAGTATGCATTTTGCGGCAAAGTGTATATAATAAAATTTGTAGGAAATTACAAAATCTATATTTTTTTTGTGCATTTTTCTCTACAGAGCCTATTTTAGCGTAAAAGAGTGATTTCCGTATTTTTAAGCCAAACTGAGGTTGATTTTCATTTTTTTAATGTTTTATTACTAATGTTAGGTTATATTGTTAATTATTTGCATTGGAAAAAGAAAGTTGTGTGAGTGTTTCACACCAGATTTATTTTTTTGTTATTATTTACTGAACACCCTATACAATGTACTCAGCGTCATCCGTCAATCTGTTGAAGATGCTTTGTTATCATCATAGAAGATTGTTAAACAAAATTGACCGCAAATAAACATCTCATAAATGATTCAGCTGTCAATTATTATCAATGGCTAAAAATAAATTATGGCAAGCACATCGTAGTTTCTCAGGGAAACAATTTTACATTCGACCAAATTGAGGGGCAGTGGCGGCCCCAGAAATTTTTTTCTGGGTGGGCCCACTTATATACAGGGTGATTCACGAAGATATGCAGAAACTTTGGGAGCCCATTGTACATGTAAAAATAATGAAAAAAGTTTATATAAACATGGGTCCGGAAATTCTTCGTTACCGAGTTACGGCTAGCGAAAGATTTCGCCCGGATTTCAGCTCACCAGGTGAAATGAGGTCTTCCTGAAATTCTGGTAAGGTAGATTTAGGGGCGAATTCAATCGTTTTCTATGGTTTTTTACCTGATGAATTAAATAAAACAGGTCCCAGAACTGTAAGTTAAATATTTAAAAAAAAAAACATTGTCAAATCCAAAAAAATGGAGTGAAAAAAACACATTTTTTCATCTTTGATTTTCCGGTTAATTTTACTTTGTACTGTTATGAATAAAAATTCATTTTATCAAACATCTATTTGCTTTCTGTGTACTTTATTTACACCAGTTTGTTCAGAATAAAATTTTCTACATGTTTTATTCAAAAATTTTAACTGTTTCTTGGTGAAATAACAAAGTTATTCTTGCCCAAAGATGAAAAATGTGTTTTTTACTCCATTTTTTGCATTTGACACTAGTTTTCTTAAAAAATATTTAACTTAAAGTTCTGGGATCTGTTTTATTCAATTTATCGGATCAAAAACCATAAGAAATGATTGAATCGCCCATTAATCTACCTTATAAGAATTTCAGGAAGACCTCATTTCACCTGGTGAGCTGAAATCCGGGCGAAACTTTTGCTAGCCGCAACTCGGAAACGATGCATTTCCGGAATCATGTTTATATAAACTTTTTTCATTATTTTTACATGTTAAATGAGCTCCTAAAGTTTCTGCATATCTTCGTGAATCACCCTGTATTTGTCTATGATTTTATAAATTGAATACATGTATATAACTGATTGAGTACATTCTATCTTTATTTCAGGATTAGTATTGAATAAACAAACACAACTATGTAATTTTTATAAAAAATTTACTTAATTGAACACTTTTAATACAGTACATGAGTTACAAAAACAGTTTGAAAATATAAAAATCAAGTCCAAATCCATTATGTTGGTCAAAATTATGAAGAAATAATAACACATAAACTAGTCAACTCTCGATTATTGTTTACTTTAAAACCAACTGAACTGTAGCCGTCTTCCTTTTTGAGCTGCAAACCCGTCCACAACTGGATCTGGATCCGACATTAAAGGAAAACTTAACTCTCTTTCTATAGATACAATCGCCAGGTTACTAAGTCTTTGCCCTGCCATAGATGCCCGGAGATAAGGTTTAATTCGTCTCATTTTCGATACGTAAATATCGTAACCATTATTGTTTTCCATCTTGTTGTGAATAAAAATCCTCGTTGTTTTATTGTTTCAGTCAATTCATATTAAAAATGGGTAGGCCGGGCCCACCCGCTAGGACCGCCACTGTTGAGGGGTCTCGTATCAAAATCAGCCACATCCATTTCATAAAATTTTTCAGGAAAGCAAAAAAACTGTTTAAATTTAAATTACAGTATCTACCGTCTTGGTTAAGAGCTCAAGTTATAAGTATTAAATCCCACATTAATGTGTATAAATATAATAAAAGTATGTCTTTTCAAAATCTAGGAAAATTAATTTTTTTTTTTTGAATGTGGCTGGTTTTGAAACTCATTCGGGGACTTAATTGGTTTTAAAACAAAAGTAACTAGGCTCTGTAGAGAAACATTCTCTAATTGAAGTTCTAGATCTTTCAATTTCCTATAAAATTGATTATATACACTTTTGTCGTAAAATGCATACGGCTGTGCATAAGCCTGAAATCGTAAAAAAATAAATCGATTTTTTTACACCGATTTCGTGAGAAAAAAACAGAAAATCGCTAATTACCGCTTAACTAAGAGTTATACAAAAGAATGTTTGAAATAAAAGTAGTAGGATTTTAAATTCTCTACAACTTTTATTATATAAATTTTTGCGCTAAAATGCATATTAAAGCCGCTATCTTAAAAAAAACAATTTTGTTACGTGAAAACAGCCTCTCCAAGAATTTCAGCAAACATGGCGCCTACCCTATCTTGTAGAGCATAAAACATTTAGTAAACCAGGCGATTTTTAAAAACATTGTAAGACCAGTTTTTGAAAAATAGCAAAAAAGTGAAAAATGACACGAGTAAACTACTACTTCCGGTTGATCGATTTTGATGAAAATGTTCGTGGCGGGGTCCGGTAGTGGTATGTAACTTAAGTTTCAAGTTCGTACGATGTTCCGTTCTTGGGATATTCTGTTCACACACACACACACACGCGCGCGCGCGCGCGCGCACACACACACACACACACACACACGCACACAGAGACACACACACAGACCAATCGCTAAAAACATGTTTTTTGGATTCAGGGGGTCTGAAAACGTGTAGATCCGGTGAAAACTCGATTTCGAAGAATCGACGTGAAAACAATACTTTCCTTCCTGTATATTCATATAAGCAAGAGAAAGTAAAAATTGATTAGACCCTACACATGATTCGCGTGCGAAGCCGCGCGGGTCATACTACTAACGAGATAAAATCACACAACAATTTAGTCACAAATAACCGTTGAATATTATTGCACAAGGCAACTAACTCATCCTACAATACAGTTTTATTGTCTTTTCAATTTGTTTCTTTCAGTAGATCGATCCATTTGATTACATCAAGTTAGATTGAGTGGCCTAATGTAATTAGTGTCAGTTCTAGAGTAAATACATAGGAAGGGGATGAGCGTTGTGTTAGGGGTTGTTCTGGGAAGGGTAATGTTATGTTATGATTCTACGGTTGTTTTTTATTTTTATCAAGGCCGCACAGCGTCATTGGGGTACGTAAATAAAGTGAGATTATATACTCTATACAGGCTAAGCTCAATAGGATTTGATAACTTTTCAAAAATTTTTTTTTATTACTTTCTCTTGCCTATATTAAATATATAGGAAGGAAATACTGTTTTCATGTCGATTTTACGAAATCGAGTTTTCACCGGATCTACACGTTTTCAGACCTCCTGAACCCACAAACATGTTTTTTAGCAATTGGTCTGTGTGTGTGTGTGCGTGCGCGCACGCGTGTATGTGTGTGAGTGTGTGTGTGAGAGAGAGAGAGAGAGAGTGAGTGCACGCGTTCGCGTGTGTGTGAACAGAATATCTCAATTACGGAACATCGTACGAACTTGAAACTTGAAACTGAAGTTAGACACCACTACCGGACGCGACACGAACATTTTCATTGAAATCGGTCAACCGGAAGTAGTAGTTTATTCGTGTAATTTTTCACTTTTTTGCGATTTTCTCAAAAACGGCTCCTACGATATTTTTTTAAAAATCGCCTGGTTTACTAAATTTTTTATGTTCTACAAGATAGGGTAGGCGCCATGTTTGCTGAAATTCTTGGTGAGGCTGTTTTCACGTAAAAAAATTGTTTTTAAGATTACAGCATTAATATGCATTTTAGCGCATAAATATAAATATTAATAAAAGTAGTAGAGAATTAAAAATCCTACAACTTTGATTTCAAACATTGTTTTGTATAACGCTTAGTTTAGCGGTAATTAGCGATTTTCTGTTTTTTTTCTCACGAATATGTGTGAAAAATCGATTTTTTTAAGATTTCGGCCTTAGTATGCATTTTACGATAAAAGTTTATATAATAAAATTTGTAGGAAATTACAAGATCTACAACTTTTATTTGAAGCATTTTTCTCTACAGAGCTTAGTTTAGCGTGAAAGAGTGATTTGCCGTATTTTAAAGCCAAACTGATGTTAATTTTCATTTTGCGTCTTTCCCTCATGACAAAAATTAGGTTATGTTTATTGAGGTTAGTTTTTTGTTTATTTCTAATGTTTTATTACTACTATTAGGTTTATTGTTAATTATTTGCATTGGCAAGAGAAAGTTGTGTGAGTGTTTCACACCAGATTTTTACTATTATTTAGCATTTTTTGTCGGTTAACGAATAAATTAGTTGGCTATATTATTTATTTGTATTGAACGATTTGGCATGTAGTTATTGTTAAATGAAGACTTTAATTCAGTAGATTTATTTTGTTTTTCTATAAATAATTTTGTACTAGATTCGATAACAGTTACTTTGTGTTGGTTAGATTCAATATAATCATTATATTACTTTCACCGCAAACTCTTCCTGTACAATTTTGTTATAACATCAAACGCTACACACTTTGTAATATATTTTAATACATAACCTGAATTCAAATTAACTTAGCCAGATGTTTCTTGTTCTGAAATTAAATTGTATTATCTATTCGATATCTATAACTGACAATTAATCTAATTTTATTTCAAATAATCTTGTGTAAAACACTCACGATACTTTCTCTTGCCAATGTAAATTGTGAACCTTATAACCTATATTTAATCATGAGTGAATTACGCAAAATGAAAATCAACCTCTGTTGAACTTAAGAACACGGAAAATCAATTGACGCTAAATTAAACGAGTATAAGAAAATGCTTGAAATAAAAGTCGTAAATTTTAAAAAGAGCGCAATATTAAGAAAATCTAATTTTTTTTACCGATTTTGTTGAACAAATACAAAAAATCACTATTTGCCCTTAACCTAAGCATTGTACAAAAACGCTCGAAATAAAAGTTGTAGGTTTTTAAAAATCTACAATTTAATTGTATAAACTTTTGCCCTAGAATGCAAATAAATCCCAGAATCTAAAAAAAACCTTTTTTTACCACTAAAGCACAGGCTTTCTAAAAATTTCAGCAGACTTGGCGTTCACCTTGTAGAGCATAAAAATGAACTTAAATGAGGTTATTTTAAACAGAATCGTAAAAGCCGTTTTTGAAAAATCAACAGATGTGAAAAACCGGTTTTTCACGTGGAGGACTCGAGTTCGATTCCCGGTCAGCGTTTAAAGATTTTCACAAGTCAAAACCCACTGTTCTCGATACACCCACTGTAGTCCCTAATAACCAAACAGTTGATGCGACTTCAACAAAAAAGAAAAAAAGAAAAAATCATGTTTTTGTGTTCAGGGAACCTGAAAACTTGTATTTTCGGTGAAAACTCGATTTTGAAAAATCGACATGAAAACAAAAGTTTCCTTACCTATTTCGTACAGGTCAAGAAAATAAATTTGTTGGGGTATTTTTAAAACACTTTTAAATTCATGACTCACGAATTAACAAAAAAAATAAATAAATTTCATGAATTTACAGTTTAGTGTTTTTTGAATACACTGCTGAGTGTAGTTTATGTTTTCATTCTAAGAACGTTATTACTCAGATTTTTCTCTGCCGGCCGCATTGGCGTAGTTGATAACGTGCTCGCCTTTCATCATGCAGTCTTGGGTTCAAATCCCATTCAGGCACGGCATATTTTCATACGTTACAAAAATTCATTTCATCCTTCACCGTCTGCATTAGCAGTAATTGCAGAACAGTCGGACGTTAATCAGTTTTTCTCATCTTTGCGTAAAGTTTATAATTCCAATTATAAAAACTGATTGCAAAAAATTATACTTACAGAAATCATGAAAACCGCTTGAATACGGACGTTATAAATATTTAAAATATACGCGTATTTAATAGGAAAAAATTAAATTTTTTGAAAGAAAACGTCCCATTCTGTTCAAACTTGTGAATAATATTCGTACTTATTCATTACGTCTGACTTCTTGACATATAACAGGCACGATTACAAAATACACGACGAATAATCGAAAAAAATATCAAAAATTTCAGAAAAATAGAATTTTCAAAAAACTTGAAATACATTTTTAACGGTTCCATGTACCTGAAAATTTCACTGGACAAAAAAATATACGCCTTAATTTTTTGCTATTATAAAAGTGCATTTACAATAAATTTTATGAAAAAAAAAATTTTTTTTTGAAATGTTAGTGTACACTCAGTTTTGCACATCTCCGTTAACTCTCTTTTTTCAACAGACGAATATCCATTGCCCGTTTCAGCTATCACCGGGCCTGGGTGTTCACCAAGCCTCTTCATCTTCTTCTATCCATTCACCATTTCTCCCTCTCTATTCGTTGCCAGTTGTATCCTCGTCCGTCCATACTCTTAACTTCTCCTTTCATCTTTTCCTTGGTCTTCCTCTTGATCTTGTACCTTCCACCCTTCCTTCTTCCATCCTTCTAGGTAACCTTTCCTCCTCCATTCTTTTCACATGGCCATACCGTCTTCTTCTTATTTTCTCCACCCTCTCCCTCTTACATTTCACATTTAGGTCCGCTCTAAACTCAGTGTTCTTTATTCTATCTCTCCTTGTCCTACGCTTTATTGCTCTTAAGAACTTCATCTCCCCTGCCTGTAACCTACTCAAATTCCTCTCATTCATCCTCCACGTTTCCGCTCCATACAGCATTGTTAGTGCATAATATAGCCCTAACGGTTTTTTATCATCAGTCTCTCGACTGGTTTGATGCAGTTCTCCAAGCTGTTCTATCTTGCGCAAGTCGTGTCACATCTACATACCTGTAACACCCTACATCTTTTGTAATTTTTTTTATATATTCTAATCTTTGCCTCCTCCTACAATTTACTCCCTCAATATTACCCTCCATTATTGATAGACCAATACCTGGATGTCCTAAGATATTGCCCACTAGCCTATCCCTTCTTCTGGTAAGATTTGTTTATTTACAATTACAAGAATATAAAGGCTAACAGAACTTATCCATATAAGCCTTATTGACATAAAAAATTTACATGTTTACAAAACAATCTTTGCTTAATACTATTTTATTTACATAATATACATGCTAATACACTTTTTGTCTTTTTATCATAAAAATAAAACAATGTTTCAATAAAATTACTTACTATAATAACAAATTAATAAGAAAAAAAACAAAAATTCCCACGAAAAAATAGTTTAGTAAAACTTGATCAAAAATAATATTATTTATTAATTATTAATACATAAAAGGAACTGGAAAAGAAAAGATGTTTCCATATACTTCTTTTTTCATCCACTCGCCTAAGAACCTCTAAATTTCTTATTTTGTCCACCCACCTAATCTTTAAAATTTTCCTATAACACCACATTTCAAAAGCTTCCATCCTTTTCTTTTCTACAGCCTCTATCGCCCACGTTTCACTCCTGTATAATGATACACTCCCAACATAGTGTTTTAAGAAATAAAGAAAATAACGTATATATCATAAATTTGGCCTTCTCTGGTATCTTCCTGTCCCATAACAAGTGTTTTACCGACTTGGTATATTATTTACTTTTTTTTACGGACACTATAGTGATAATAGCGTAGAGAATAATATCTGATTTCTTTGACCACCTGTCGTTAAATATTTGCAAAACAAATGATAAACTGCATGACGTTTTATGAAGAAATCATGTACGTACTGATTGTAAGTCATGACAGGTTGTTGGCACGAACCACCAATGACACACACCCAAAAAAGTAATGTACTTGCCTATGTACCTATGTGTGTGTGCGGGGTGAGAGAGAGAAGGGATAATTTACTATTGTTCTTTAGTTTAGGCTAACAAATTATTTATTATTCTGTTATTATTAGGAGTGTGCGGAGTTGTGACCGAGTTTTTAAACTATTACTTGTAATTACCTTGATATTTATCTATTATTTATTTGTATTAATGTATTTTTACTTTCCCAATACTTTATTCGATAAGTTTATTGAGTATTATGATAATTTTGTTTTGTTTTGGATTACAGTAATTCCTTGGTATCCGCGGGTTTCGGTTATCCGCGGACTTTGACCGTAGCCTAAAACCTTAAAAATTTTAAGGTTTCGTATTTAATACGTACGTAATCTCACCTTGTGTACACCGTACTGTGTGGGAGGTGGGGAAGTCATACAATTCCAAAAACTTGTGTCACCCTATGTGTTTAAAATTTTAGAAATTTCAAACACCAGTGGTGGGTGAAATTTTGGAAATCGTTCACAACGTGGAGTGTGAGGGTTTCGTTCAAATCGACCACCAGGACATAAAAGAAATGACCGAAAGCCATAAGTAGTAGAAACTAACAGTGGAGGAGTTGGAGTAACTGATGACACCCCACAATGAGATAGCCAAGCAGCCTGAAGAAGAAGACGAAGATCCTGACGATCCTGAAATGGAGCCAAGCATTTCTTCACAAACCATCAACGAGATCCTCAGCATGGCAACGCAGCTCGCTGACCACGTGTTGGAGACGGATCCCGTCATGGAAAAGGTCTTTAATTGAAAAGAGGACTCCAGGAGCTGATGATACCATACGAAGAAGTCCACAAGGAGTTTAAATAGAAGAAGAAGCAAACAGCCATAACTAACTATTGTATGCGTACAGTGCTGTATTTATTAAATATTCATAGATTATAATAACGGTAAAATGTTCCTAAAACTATTAAACACTTAAAACGACTACAGAACTTTTCCTTTAGAACCTAACCTCCATCTTTTCGTTCATATTAGGTATCATTATCCGCGGTTTTACGAACGGCGGTAACTCTCCGGAACGTAACCCCCGCGGATATCGAGGGATTACTGTATTTTATAACTCGTATAGTATTTTTAGACATTTAAGTAAGCTCTTTTTGCAGCCCTTCTGCATTCTTCCAGGTTAGGATTATCTCCTTTCTTCCGTCCATCTGGTGTTCTGTTTTTTGAAGTCAGCAATCAGTTGTCTAGATCTGTGGTCAACCTTTTAAACATTGGGACCCCCATTTTTAGGCTCAGTATGTTTTTGACCCTTCTGAATTATAATGTTAAAAAATAATTTAAAAAATCTGGTGTGAAACATTCACGACTTTCTCTTTCCAATGCAAATAATGAACAATATAACCTAACATTAGTAATAAAATATTAGAAATAAACAAAAACATTACCTTATTTTAATCATGGGTGAATAATGCAAAACGAAAAGCAACCTTGTCTAAATAATTCCGAAAATCACTCTTTCACGCTAAACTAGGCTCTGTACAGAAAAATGCTCAATATAAAAGTTGTAGATCTTTTAATTTCCTATAAATTTGATTTTACACTTTTGTCGTAAAATGCATACTAAGGCTGAAGTCTTAAAAAAACCTTTTTTTACAAATTTTCATGAAAAAACAAAAACATCACTAATTACCGCTAAACTAAGCGTTATACAAAGAATTGTTAGGAATAAAAGCTGTAGATTTGACAATTTTCTACAACTTTTATTGTATACATTTTTGCGCTAAAATGCATATATTAAGGCCGCAATCTTAAAAAAACATTTTTTTCTATGTGAGCACAACCTCTCCAAGAATTTCAGCTGACATAGCGCCTATCCTATCTTGCAGAGCATAAAAAATATAATAAATGAGGCGATTTTTAAAAAAATCGTAGAAGCCGTTTTTGAGAAAATTCCAAAAAAGTGAAAAATGACTTGAATAAACTACTACTTCCGGTTGACTGATTTTGATGAAAATGTTCGTGTTGGATCAACGTATCACACTGCACGAATATCGATGGCAGTTGAACGCCAATTGTTTGGTGAATTTTGAGAAATGGTGACATTCCAATTTTCATGGCCTCCGAGTTCTCCTGATCTGTTAGTTTGTGATTTCTTTTTGTGGGGGTCACCTTAAAAACAAAGTGTATCTTAATCGAACTGTTTCAACAGAAGAATTAAAAGCTAAGATCCGAGAAGCAATTGCCGGACTTTCTGTTGAAATGTTACGTCGAACCATGTGACGTATGGGACGTAATCGTGGACGGTTTTATTGTTGATGAGGTAGTGGAGGTTGGAAATTTGTCTTACTATGCGGTCGTGAAGGGAGGAGAGTTTTCTTTTGTTGACAGAGGAGAGGACGAACCACCAAACTGGTGCACCGTAAAGAAGGAAGGATCTGATGATAGCTGTGCAGATGAGGAGTTTAAGGGGAATTCTGAGAGAGCGGGAGTCTATAGAAACAATGTAATGATGAGACTGCAGGCATCTTTGGGTAATAATCGACCCACCTACAAGATGTCATCTTCAAGAAATAAATTGTACTGAGTCCGAGTCCTGAAAGAAGTGAGCTTGCGCTCCGGATGACGACGTCGTAGCTAGGCTACCTTGTCGTTCGGAGAATTGGATGAAAGGAACTTTTTTGAAAATTTTCTTTATTTGGAATTACGGATGATTAATTGGGGGGAAAGTTGGGCTCGGAATCGGGATAACAACGAGAACATTGCCTTGGGAAGGGAAGATTTTTTGTAGTCGGGAGTGTTCTTTGCTAGTAGGAAATATTTATAGGGATGTTTGTAGGGAGTCGATAGAAAATCGTGGAATGGTTGTTTAATTTTTACTTGTGGCGGGCGAGGTGTCGTGTAGATTTCTCTGACAGCTGGCTGTACAGAGTGTTGACCGGCGTCGTGAAGGACTCTTGAAGTTCGGTGTATGAACTTCTCCAGGGTGGGGGTGAGGACGTAGTCGTGGACGGTTTTATTATTGATGAGGTAGTGGAGGTTGGAAATTTGTCTTACTATGTGTTTGTGAAGGGAGGAGAGTTTTTTTTTTGTTGACGGAGGAGAGGACGGGCCACCAAACTGATGCACCGTAAAGAAGGAAGGATCTGATGATAGCTGTGTAGATGAGGAGTTTAAGGGGAATTCTGAGAGAGCGGGAGCATAGTAGGGGGGGGGAGAGTTTATAGAGTAAGACTGCCTTTTATGATTTTTTCTGTGACATGGGTGCGAAAGATTAAACTTGAAACTTAAGTTAGACACCACTACCTGACCCGACACGAACATTTTCATCAAAATCGGTCAACCGGAAGTAGTAGTTTATACGTGTCATTTTTCTCTTTTTTTGCGATTTTATCAAAAACTGGTCCTACAATTTTTTTTAAAATCGCCTGGTTTACTAATTTTTTATGATGTACGAGAAAGGGTAGGCGCCACGTCTGCTGAAATACTTCAAGAGGCTATTTTAACGTAAAAAAATTGTTTTTTTTAAGATTGCTGCTTTAATATGCATTTTAGCGCAAAAATGTTTATTATACAAGTTGTAGAGAATTTAAAATCCTACAACTTTTATTTCAAACATTTTTTGTATAACGCTTAGTTTAGCAGTAATTAGCACTTTTATGGTTTTTTCTCACGAAAACGTGTGAAAAATCGATTTTTTTTAAAGATTTCAGCCTTAGTATGCATTTTACGACAAAAGTGTATATAATCAAAGTTATAGGAAATTAAAAGATCTACAACTTTTATTTGAAGCATTTTTCTCTACAAAGCCTAGTAAGTTTATCGTGAAAGAGTGAATTTCCGTATTTTTTTACTATTAGTCTAATGACAAAAATAAATTTATTAAAAAATAATTTTTCATAAAATTTTTTAATTTTCAAAATTTCCCGTTTCTTTGAATCACCCGGTACAAGAGATAACAACAAACTGTTTTCTGATTCTTTTAATTTACACAAAAAGTTAGTGGGCATGGATTGGTTTTGAAGTTCCGGTGGTGACCGGAAGTGGCCCAAAACCAGAAGTTAAAAAATCAAAGTCTGAATTCGGAAAGAAAATTGAATTGAGAATTGTATCATTCGATTCCTTTTAAAATGTAGACACAGAAATCACGATTTTATCATTTATTAACCAGATTCCGAAAGAACCTAGAAAAAACGGCTCTATCTAACGGCTCTAAATCTATACAGATTTAGAGCCGTTAGAAGAATTGCTCTACATTTTTGATGTACCCTATTCAGTATCACATGTTACTTAGTAACGCATGGTATCCAAAAATCGATATCTCGTATTTTTTATTTATTTTATAGAAATTAAAAAAATAAATTTACTACATTCATATTTATTTGTTATTTACTATCTAAACAAAATACTAAGTGTATTTTGTTAAATACAAAATAAATACATTTTATATGTATGGAGTTACTTGTTTGAGAAATCATTATACAACTACTTTGCAAGTTAATTAAAAATCCTTGAAAAATGTTATTCTTATTGAAACATCGTTTCCATGGTTACTATTTTGATTGAGGACAACAATAAAAAATATTTAATTCGTAAGTAACAATAACATTTGTTTTCATAATTTTTTTTTAAATTTATTTTTGACAAAAGAACTAACGTGGAACCAACATGTTAACGAAACGTGAAAAACTTTGGACGCTAGACGTAAACAACTGTATTCGTTAATTTCCAGATCTTCTAACCTCCCACTTCATCTAAAATTACTAGTTTATAAGTGTTATCTTAGACCCGTTTAGATGTATAGCAGCCAAATTTACTGTTGTGTCAAACCGTCGGTCATTTTGAAAATACAACGCTTTCAGTCCAAACTGTTAAGACAGATAACTAGTGCTCCTTTTTACTTTCTCTTGCCTGTATGAATTTATATAGGAAGGAAAGTAGGGCTATTGTTTTCATGTCGATTTTTCAAAATCGAGTTTTCACCGGATCTACACGTTTTCAGACCCCCCTGAACCCATAAAACATGTTTTTAGCGATTGGTCTGTGTGTGAGTGTGTGTGTGTTGTGTGTGTGTGTGTGTTGTGTGTGTGTGTTGTGTGTGTGTATACAAAATATCTCAAGAACGGAACATCGTACGAACTTGAAACTTAAGTTACATACCACTACCGGACCCGACACGAACATTTTCATCAAAATCGGTCAACCGGAAGTAGTAGTTTATTCGTGTAATTTTTCACTTTTTTGCGATTTTCTCAAAAACTGGTCCTACGATTTTTTTAAAAAATTGCCTGGTTTACTCCAAGATAGGGTAGGGTAGGGTTTAAGATAGGGTAGGCGCCATGTTTGCTGAAATTCTTGGTGAGGCTGTTTTTACGTAAAAAAGTGTTTTTTTTAAGATTTCCACCTTAGTATGCATTTTATGACATAAGTGTATATAATCGAATATATAGAAAATTAAAAGAACTACAACTTTTATTTATAGCATTTTTCTATACAGAGCCTAGTTTAGCGTGAAAGAGTGATTTTCCGCATTTTTAAAGCAAAACAGATCGATTTTCATTTTGCGTCTTTCATATATGATTAAAATTAGGTTATGTTTATTGAGGTTAGTTTTTTGTTTATTTATAATGTTTTATTACTAATGTTAGGTTTATTGTTAATTATTTGCACTGGCAAGAGAAAGTTGTGTGAGTATTTCACACCAGATTTTTACGTAACGAACGATACACTACACACGAACTTAAACGTCCCATACATCAACGATGTGTTCCTACGCACATGCACACGATTTAAAAAGAAATTACCCAATAATCCAAACCAGCTCATTGTCGACCTTGACACACCAGATTTACCAACTGCCCCTATACGAAGACTGAAACGACTCTGGAGTAGAGATATCATGAGACGTCAAAATTAAAGAAAAACAAAATAAATATAGTAAATAATGAACTAACTTAATGATTACGGATGGAGTACTGTCAATGGCAGCGATCTCCTCAATGCCTCAAAATTTGTCAATATTTGTATCCTTTTTTTCTCAAATTTGCTCTCATCATGCAGTCCTGGGTTCGAATCCCACTCAGGCACGGCATATTTTCATACGTTACAAAAAATCATTTCATCCTCCATTTTACAATAGTTACACCCCAACGTCGTCGCTAATGACCGCTAAATGACCGTCGTCGCTAATGACGTTAAATAAATAAATTAAAAAAAAAATATGTCAAAAAAAATTATTTATTTAACGTCGCATCAACTACAACGGTCATTAGCGACGACGTTGGGGTGTAACTATTGTAAAATGGAGGATGAAATGATTTTTTGTAACGTATGAAAATATGCCGTGCCTGATTGGGATTCGAACCCAGGACCGCATGATGAGAGGCGAGCACGTTACCAACTGCGCCTATGCGGCCGGCAACAATAACATTTTGTTTTCTTAATTTATTTTTACTTTCTCTTGCCTACTATATGAATATTATAGGAAGGAAAGTATTGTTTTCATGTCGATTTTAAGAAATCGAGTTTTCACCGGATCTACACGTTTTCAGACCCCCTGAAACAAAACAACATATCACAAAAAACATTTTTAGCGATTGGTCTGTGTGTGTGAACAAAATATCTCAAGAACGGAACATCGTACAAACTTTAAACTTTAAACTTAAGTTACATACCACTACCGGACCCGACACGAAGATTTTCAATCGGTCAACCGGAAGTAGTAGTTTATTTGTGTAATTTTTCACTTTTTTGCGATTTTCTCAAAAACTGGTCCTACGCTTTTTTTTAAAAATCGCCTGGTTTACTATATTTTATGCTGTACAAGATATGGTAGGCGCCATGTTAGCTGAAATTCTATAAGAGGCTGTTTTCAAGTAAAAAAAATTGATTTTTTTAAGATTGGGGATTTTTTATGCATTTCAGCGCAAAAATGTATACATAGTAAAAGTTGTAGACAATTTAAAATCCTACAACTTGGATTTCAAACATTTTTTTGTGTAACGCTTAGTTTAGCGGTAATTAGCGATTTTCTGTTTTTTCTTACGAAAACGTGTGAAAAATATTTTTTTTTTAAATATTTCGGCCTTAGTATGCATTTTACGACAAAAGTGTATTTAATCAAATTTGTAGGAAATTACAAGATCTACAACTTTTATATTGAGCATTTTTCTCTACAGAGCCTAGTTTAGCGTGAAAGAGTGATTTTCCGTATTTTTAAACCAAACTGAGGTTGATTTTCATTTTGCGTCTTTCGCTCATGATGAAAATTAGGTTATGTTTATTGAGGTTAGTTTTTGTTTATTTCTAATGTTTTTTTACCAATGTTAGGTTTAATATTAATTATTTGCATTGGCAAGAGAAAGTTTGTGAGTGTTTCACACCAGATTTTTCATTTTTATTGTCACACATCTCTATCTTACTTAAGTTGTTAACGTTTCTATACAGCCCTACCTCTTTCAGGAACAAAATCATACAGTATTTAATTTAAAAAGTTAAGATATCATTCTTTGACGTATAATTTTAATTTATAAAGTAGAATCTTAGTTAACCGAATCTGGGTTATCCGAAACAAATAATTTAAAAAAAATTCCCTAATGTACGTTTGAGGTCAATGAACTCACCAAGAAAAAAAATTGTACATTTTTTTAAGGTTTTCCGGTTCATCTGCACATAGATTTGCATTTGACGATCTGCATCCAAGTTGTTTAACTCTGCTGTGTGTGTCATCAGGCTGATTAATCTTGAAAACCGGTCCACATTATCGGACGACTGGTTCATTCCACAATTGTCCATAAAAAAATCCGTAAATTGTAAATCTTGTGTATTAAAAAAGGTTATTTTTTAAAATAATTTAAGTGATTGACCCGTTGTCGTAGTGGTCAGTACAATTTGGCTTATCAGGGGTCTCAGGTTCGATTTCCGGTCTGTTCTGTCATTGAGCTGTAACCCCCTTTTGCTCACGCGAACTCCAAAGAATCGCTACCAAAGCAAAATTGGCACAGGGGACAAGAAAGAAAAAAAACACCCCAAAAAAGAGAGACTGCGGTGATGTGGTGTAAAGAAAAGAAATTAACAAAAAAAATTTAGATTAGTAAAAAAAATTTAATAGAATTAAATTTATAGATTAGGTAACCTTAATAAATATAAATTACATTAAATTTTAAGTTCAGTCATTAAGAAAAAATTACAAAATTACGCAAGCATTAAATAGTAATTATTATAATTAAATAGCCAAAATTTAATATTAAATAATATGAGCTCAAATAAAATGTTAAGCATGCTTAGAACTGGATCCAGAAAATGCGATTTAAGAAAATCTTTAAGTTTTAAAAAAATAAGACCATTTCGGTATTACAATTATAATTATTAAAAATGAATCAATAATTATCAGAATTGATCAGAAGAAAAATTTAAATAAAAAAAAGATTAAACTTTTGCTTAAAAGTATGATCTTAAATAAAAAATTTAAGAAGAAAAATAATAGTTTCGTTAAACGAAACACAAGTTAATTTTTGTGTAACAGAATTTAATTTTTTTACAAAATAATCACTTATGCAATATTTTGCTAAAATAATATCAAAATTTTTTTTAATATTAAAGAAACACATTTATAGAAAGCCAAAAATTTAATACAATATTAAAATAATGAGGTAGGCGCAAAACATGTTTTGACCAGATTATGCAAAATTGCATACTTTCGCAAACATGAGAAAATTAGAAACATTTTATGATTTACAAAATTGATAATAATAATAATAAAATTTTATTTTATAAGTAATATTTAAAATTCAGTAGTTTTATTTTTTTATTTAAAAGAATGAAGAGTAGAATAAGAAAAGAATTTAGGATGATCCCGGAAGCACTTTGCTAGATAACTAGCTGGAGACAAGTTCTAGCAAAAGGCGACGTGTCCATTTGAAAATTAGAGAATCCAAATTAATGCTTGCCGAAAATTTGGGCGCAGGAAAATTTTATCTTGTCCAAAAAAAAATAATGGATTACAGATGAGTAGTATTAAAGTGATTGAATACGATGATTTCGGGTAAGTTTGGAAAACCCAAAATTAACCATTTGGATTTCATGCTGCATCATAAGGATTAGTTAAACGCAAATAGCATAGGAAGAATCTTCACCCTAAAGCTGGTCCCTGCAAAGAGCAGAAAACCAGGACTTAGAAAATGAGGGCCACCGCAAAAGACAAATAAAAGATAAAAAGTAGATAAACCCCACTAGCACAGCAAAAGATATAAAAAAAATTTAATAGCAAACTTTAAGAAAAGCATTAAGTTAAAAATTTAGAAAATTTAAATTACCCAAAGGGTTTACAAAATTTACAAGATTTAAAAAAAAACATTTTCGGCTTCAATGGGTTTTAACTACAAGCAAAAGAAAGAAAAAACTTACCGTAAAAACGGGATAGCAATTAGTCAAACAGCAGCAGCATAACTACGCCCCGAAAAGACTTTAAAAAAAAAATTTACGGCACATACTAAATTAAGACGCGTACATCTTCCTGACCAATTGCTAAGAGAGAGCGAGAAAATCAAATTACTCAAAAAGAAACCTCGGTTCTGACGTCACCGATCCCCTCCATCCCGCTAGACATGTACCCAAGAACATGAAAAACAGGAAGAAACAGATCCGGCACGACAGAATACAGATAACAGCAGTCGGCAGTACAAAGACAGAATGAAATGCAAATCGATAACGAGATAACGGATTACGGCGACATCATAAGATAACGAAATTCAAATTCAACAAGACAGAAAAGGAAAAAAATTAATAATTAAAATTAAGTAACATTAATTTAAAATGTTACAGAGCCTATTATTTATTTTAATTTATTACTTTCTTAAAAGTGTCTTCCCTATACGAATCCTATACTTCTTTTGGTCCCTACTGCCGGCCGCATTGGCGCAGTTGGTAACGTGCTCGCCTCTCATCATGCGGTCTTGGGATCGAATCCCATTCAGGCATGGCATTTTTTCATACGTTACAAAATATCATTTCACCCTTCACCGTCTGCATTAGCAGTAATTGCAAAACAGTCGGACGTTAAACCAAAAAAAAAAAAAAAAAAAAAAAAAAAAAAAAAAAAAAAAAAAAAAAAAAAATTTTGGTCCCTATTACTTTTTCGTCCTTATATGGATATATAGGAAAGAAAAGTATTGTTTTCATGTCGATTTTTTGAAATCGAGTTTTCACCGGATATACACGTTTAAAGACCCCCTGAACCCAAAAAACATGTTTTAGCGATTGTTCTGTGTGTGTGTGTGTGTGTGTGTGTGTGTGTGTGTGCGCGCGCGCGCGCCTGTTTGTGTGAGCAAAATATCTCAAGAACGGAACATCTTAAGAAGTTGAAACTTAAGTTAGATACTATTACAGGGCCCAGAACGAATATTTTCATTAAAATCGGTCGCCGGCCGCATTGGCGTAGTTGGTAACATGCTCGCCTCTCATCATGCGGTCTTGGGTTCAAATCCCATTCAGGCACGGCATATTTTCATACGTTGCAAAAATCATTTCATCCTTCACCGTCTGCATTAGCAGTAATTGCAGAACAGTCGGACGTTAAACGAAAAAAAAAATTAAAATCGGTCAACCGGAAGTAGTATTTTATTCGTGTGATATGGTACAATTTAACGATATATTTATATTACAACTTTTATTCCAAACAATTTTTTTCTTTAACGCTTAGTTTACCGCCGATTAGCAGTTCCCAGTATTTTTTCATCAAAATAGGTAAAAATTGGGATTTTTTGATATTCATTTTACGATAAAAGTGTAATTAAAGTATAGGAATAAAAAACCTACAACTTCATTTAAAGCATTTTTTTACGTAAAGCGTTGTATTATATCCTAGTATAGGGTCAATTAATAATTTTCCGTATATTTTTAAGTGGAAAAGCGGTTGATTTTCATTTAGAGTCATTCACTTATGCTTAAAATTAGCCGCATTGGCGCAGTTGGTAATGTGCTCGCCTCTCATCATGCGGTCTTGGGTTCGAATCCCATTCAGGCACGGTATATTTTCATACGTTAAAAAAAATAATTTCATCCTTCACCGTCTGCATTAGCAGTAATTGCAGAACAGCCGGACGTTAAACAAAAAAAAAAGATTAAAATTAGGTTATGTTCTTCATTTTAAATTATTTACTCATGGTTAAACATAGGTTTTATTGATCATTATCTACATTGGAAAGAGAAAGCTGTGTGATTTTTTATTTTTTATTTAAAATTTTTTGTCCAATAATTTTTAAGTTTAGTAGAAAATTTAATTGTCTGTTAAAATGAGTACTATTTATTCTATTTCTGTTCACAGGTGTACACTTCTAGCTACAAAGGGGTGTTTTCATACCTGTTGAAGAATGAAAACAATGATCTCAAAATGTTTTCTGGTATGGATTTTTGTAATTACACGATCATTCATTGAAAGTGGCGCTGCCTCATCACCGGGATATCGACTACCCGACAATGTAGTCCCAAGGCATTACATCGTTGATATTTTAACCAATCTTGAAAAAAATGATTTTAGTTTCCAAGGACAAGTATGGATTAAGGTAAGTTCTCTTCTTCTTATTCTTCTCCTCCGTCTCCTCCTTTTCCTCCTCCTCTTTCTCCTTCTCCTCCTCCTTCTCCTTCTTCTTCTTCTCCTTCTTCTCCTTCTTCTCCTTCTTCTTCTTCTTCTTCTTCTCCTTCTTCTTCTCCTCCTCCTCCTCCTCCTCCTCCTCCTCCTTCTTCTTCTTCTTCTCACAATCAAGGATTAGGCTTCCGCCTTTTCCGTCTCACAATAGCGACAAACTAATAAATTATTGCCATCTTTATCATGGTCTCCCAACATCTCTCCTCCCCATCTGTCTGTATTGCAAAACACTGAGCGGATCCTTCCCTCAGGCATTCTCTCTACGTGCTCCCTCCATCGATTACGATATTCTGCAATCTTCTCATTCAGGTTGTAAACATCCAATGAAGGTAAGTTAAACATTGACTTTTTTGGTGGCAATTTTTAATTCTTTCTCCGATGTCCGTCCTTTCGTTTCATCCAGATCTCAATTACTACAAGAGGTATCAACAAACGGTTTTCGGATTCGTAATCTGCACATTAAGTTATTGGGTTTGAAGTTCCGGTTTTGACTGGAAGTGGCCCAAAACCGGATGAAATGCTTGTTCCTAAAGTAAAATCAACTTTCTTCCTTTCTTTTCTGATATTTTAAATACGAATTGTGGCTATTAAATAACGACACTGACGTAAAATGTTTTTTTTTATACATAATCACTTATTGTCACCTTCAATGTACACTCCTTCTCTATCCCTACAACGCTCCATGCGAATTTTCCAATGTTGGAAGTCATAATCTGTCAGCTCCTTCAGGATGTGTGCCGCTTTCTCTTTTACAGCTTCCACAGACTCAAATCTTGTCCCTTTTAATGCAGATTTCAACTTAGGGAACAGGTAGAAGATAATAACATGTGATGAAACGTGGTTTTTTACTTATGATCCGGAAATGAAGCGTCAATCCATGCACTGGAAGAGCCAAACTTCACCGAGAGCCAAAAAATCTCAAATGAGCAAGTCAAAATTTAAAGCAAAGATGATTGTCTTTCTTGATATCCATGGGATTGTGTACCTTTACTGGGTTCCTGAAGGTCAAGCAACTCGTATTCAATATTGCTACCTTGAGGTACTTTCTAAACTGCATCAAAGAGTAAGGAAAAACCGCCCCGAAATGTGGAAGGACAAATCGTGGGTTCTCCACCAAGATAATGCACCAGCTCATTCCGTGTTATCTGTCAAGAGGTTCCTAGCTGAGTACAGCATCTCAGTGTTAGAACATCCACCTTATTCACCAGATCTTGCACCAAGTGACTTGTACCTGTTCCTTAAGGTGAAATCTGCATTAAAAGGGATAAGATTTGAGTCTGTGGAAGCAGTAAAAGAGAAAGCGGCACATGTCCTGAAGGAGCTGACAGAAGATGACTTCCAGCACTGTTTCCAACAATGAAAAATTCGCATGGAGCGTTGTAGGGGTAGAGAAGGAGTGTATATTGAAGGTGTCAATAAGTGATTATGTATAAAATTAAAATAACATTTTTACAACGTCAGTCTCGTTATTTAATAGCTACATCTTGTAGTATGTTTTGATAAATTCGTGTCAAGCGCCGCTCTTTCTGTGGCTTCCGCTACTGGCAAGCGCAGTTTTTAGTCCAAGGCATCTTCATCACATACCTTAATAACTTCACTCGCCGTTTTTCGTGCTTCGCTGTGTATAATTTTACCTAAACGAGGTTTTCTAAAATTTTCCATGTTTACGTTGTATTCTTACGTACTGATTTCACTAAAATATTTTACTGGTATGTACCGTAACCGAATTCAATAAAACATTAAATCTAAATATTACTACACATGTGTACAGTTGTTTCGAATTATTAAGATAGTAACTTTTTCTCCTAAGAGATATTTTAGATTTTTTTAAAGAATTTCCCTGTTTGAAATTAAAAATTTCCGTCGTCAATTTTTTAATTGTGTTTATTACAAGTTTTAATTAATTTTTATTGTTGTAATTTATAGTATACTGTTACATAAATTATGTTTATAAAAAGTTAATTAATTTATCTCGCATAAAGTATTGTACATTATTAATATTTATTTAAGAATAAAGTTTTCAGAACGATTAAAACTATATTTTACAACGGTAACTACAAATTCTTCTAATACGCGGTATAAATAAATCGATTACTTCTTTAAAAGTCGTCACCGCGAGTCAGCTGTTCAACAGCTGATTTTCGGAGGTGAAGGTTCCTGGTTCAAATCCCAGTAAACATACAAATTTGAATACTAGACAGTGGTTACCCAGGGCCGTTGAATAAGAGATTCAACATTATTCGTTGAATAATAGATCTATTATATCTATTATATCGTTGAATATCTATTAGATTCGTTGAATAAGAGCTCTATTATTCGTTAAATAATAGATCTCTATTCAACGAATCTAATAGATATTCAACGATATAATAGATCTTGTCGTTGAATAAGAGGTCTATTATTCGTTAAATAATAGATCTCTATTCAACGAATCTAATAGATATTCAACGATATAATAGATCTTGTCGTTTAATAAGAGGTCTATTATTCGTTAAATAATAGATCTCTATTCAACGAATCTAATAGATATTCAACGATATAATAGATCTTGTCGTTTAATAAGAGGTCTATTATTCGTTAAATAATAGATCTCTATTCAACGAATCTAATAGATATTCAACGATATAATAGATCTATTATTCAACGAATAACGTTGAACTGGTGGTTACCGATGAACTTTGATGGTTGGGGTTCAATTAACCATACTATCTCATGAATGGTCGGCCTGAATCTGTAGAAGATTAAACCTCATTTACATGTTATACACATCATCCTCATCTCATTAGGTCAAGAGGTTGCTTATTGTTCTGAATTTAACAGATTGCAACGTACCCACATTAGGAATAAAAAAAATAATATACTATTTTAAACAGCTGATAATAATATGGTCATTTACAAAAAACAAACAAAATAAGAGAAAATACCTCTAGTAACTTATACGACGCTATGCTGCTGGACCGAATACTATAGTGGACTGAATAAACTTATTAAGAATGTCTAGTTTTTATAAACGGTCGGAAGACATTTTCGGTAACCCAGTAATGTAACTCTGACCATACTCTTGTTTCACGTTCAAAATGCAGTACAGCTGTTATGAAAACCCGTTGTGTTATCAGGCGTACAGAAAATATCAGCCTTCCTCTGCCGACACCTGAAAGGAAAACTTAAATTCCTGAATTTGTTTTTTGTTTTTGGTGAAAAAATAAGTGAAACAACCCTAACAAGTGAACGATCTGTTTATAAATATTTAGAAAAGAAAAAGGTCTGTTGGTCACACCCCGGAAGACCCCGCATCATGTAATGTATCAAACCAACAGACTTAAAAAATTAAATAGATTTGTGACCGCAGATATTCGTAAAATAAGTTCATGTATTAAAAAATACTATATTAATATTTTTGTGTATTAATTTAATACACATTAAAAAAATATTTCTAAAATATTTCCTCTCTTTGTAACTATTTCGTCTCCCAAGAATTAAAAAATAACGCTATTCCTTACTTTAAAATAATTAAAAAAAAAAAAAAATTTATGAACAAAATTGTCGGTACAGTATCTTTAAAATGATACAAAAATATTAAGTTTGTTTTCGAATTAAGTTATTCAATAGGAATGAGAACTAAATAGAAACTAAAAATAGGAATGAGAAATAGTAAATGAGAACGTGTTGTGGCATGGAGTTGATATTTTTGCTTAGTGTAGAAGCGTCAAATTCCCATATGAAATACATTGCTTATGGACTTCCCGTACTGCATTTTGAACGTGAAATCAACTAAAGTGAAAATTTATGATAATAACTCACATGCAGAAAAATTACCTCACTCCTTTCCTCAAACAGCGCATTGATTTTTTTTATGCATCCTGGAGACTCCAGGAGGAGTATAGGACATGTCACCTGAAATACATATAAGAATCACACAATGTGTCACTACTATCAACAAAAAAATTCTTGTACGCTATAAAAAGTTTCACTGATCAAGTAATTTTTCAAATTTTTTTTAAAGGAATACAAATTATCACAATATTTTAAAAATTGGGGTAATTTATTAATGAATTTTCTCCCTGCATAAGTAGGTTTTTGTTCAAACAATTTTGTGGAGTGATTAGCCACATAATAATCATTTCTGTTTCTCGTGTTATGATTGTGAACATTGAAATTCTGTATAAAATTATTTTACCTAACATACATAATCAAAAATGTAGAGAGAGGGAACTGTAAGCAATTTAAGCTCCTTAAATAGTGGCCTGCATGAGGTTAGCTGGTTAGCTCCCACGATACACTTAATAGCTTTCTTTTGAATTTTGAAAACCCTATTCATATTACCCATGCTACAATTACCCCATACTAAGATACCGTAAAAATAAAAATCATGAAAATAGAAATAAAGATCAGAATTGAAAGAGCCAGGGCAGCACTCCTAAAAATGAGACCTCTTCTATCGGCCCACGACCTGAGCCTCGAAACCAAGACCCGCCTCTTGAAGTCCTACGTCTTTCCCATCCTCTTGTATGGGGTAGAGGCGTGGACACTCACCAAAGAATGTGAGACCCGCCTACAAACGTTTGAAATATGGACCTACCGAAGAATACTTCGAATACTGTGGACGGACAGGGTCACAAATATAGAAGTCCTCAGAAGAATGGGGAAAGAGCTGGAAATCCTGCAAAGCATAAAGATAAGGAAACTGACTTACCTTGGACACATCATGAGGGGGCCTAAATACGAGATTCTGCAAGGAAAAATCGTTGGTAAACGCTCAGTGGGACGCAGATGAATATCCTGGTTAAGAAACCTGAGAGAAGCGTTTAACTGCTCGTCACATGACCTTTTCAGAGCAGCAATAGGCAAAATACAACTAACCATGATGATAACCAATCTCCGTAATGGAGAAGGCACCTGAAGAAGAAGAAGAAGATACCATAATGGATATGAGACAGAATGAGGCCATGATAAGCTGCCATTAGTAATTTTTATCATTTAATCTGGCAATTTGTTTTAGTACAAATACCCCAGATATTTTATTACAAACTTGATTGGTGTAGAAGCCCAAAGAAAAAAATTTATCTAGAGATACTCCTAGGAACTTCACTGTTTCTACATGCTCTAAACTATTATTATGAATAAATACATCCACTTCTCTATTTTCTTTTATGTTATTTTTGTTTTTGAACTGCAAGTACTAACACTTTTTCCCATTTAACTGTTAATAACATTTGATTCAAGAACTGTACTACGGACTCTATGTTAACATGTGTATTTACTTCAAGAGCATCTACCAGTAAACTGTTACTTATTACTGAAGTATCATCAGCAAACAACAGAGTTCTGCCATTAGGTATGACTGGATTTCTTATCACATGTTCAGCCAATTATATGACTGAAACATTTAAGAACAGAAGAGGTAGAGGTATAAAATACAGTAGTCAGTGTTATGTCCTCTGAGAGTAATAAATTTCATTATACAGCCAGACTCTGTGGTGATTGAAGTGAAGGCATCATTTGAAGGGTGGAAAGTAGATGCCCCAGATGATATTTTACAACAAACTTGATTGGTATTGAAGTCCCAAGACAAAAATCTATCTAAAGATACTCCTAGGAACTTAAATGTTTCTACATGTTCCAAAACTATTATTATGAATAAATACATCCACTTCTCTACTTTCTTTAACGTTATGTTTGTTTTTGAACTGATTGTAAATGTAGCCGAACCGTAAAGATTGCACTAATTTATTAACTATATATTTTTTGAAATTTCAGGTGGCAGTTGAAAAAGCTACGGATACAGTTATTATGCATTCACGGAATTTAACAATTTCTGCAAAAGATATAACAGTTAAACAAATAGCATCCGAAGATAGTTTGGATGTGATTCCTGTTGTTAGTGTCCGTTTGGTTCCAGAAAATGAATTTCTAGTTATTAAAGTGGAAAGAGAATTAACAGCTGGTAAAGATTATATAATAAATATACCGTTTAAAGGGACTTTAACCGAAAGTTTAGCTGGCTATTATAGGTCGAGCTATTTCGATAGGACTGCTAATGCAACCAAGTAAGTTTTACTTTTTAGTTATTTATTTTCTCAATATTTCACTGGGTTGGTCTAGCAGTAAAGTCTTCGTTGCAAATCAGCTGTTTAACAGCTGATTTTCGGAGACAAAGGTTCCTGGTTCAAATCCTAGTTAAGGTACAGTATTCAGATGAACTAAAGTCCCCTAGCCGTGGGAGTGAGAGAATGCATAATGCTCTCACTTGCACAAGCCATATGCGCTATTTCAATAACATTGTATAATTTTACTCATTGTTGTGAGCAAACGTTTATGCACGCAGTAAATTAACAAGCAAGATAACGACTGTAGTATGTTTTCAGATTTGGATTATAACGGTAAAGACCTTTGGGCGCATGTATAGTTATCCCACATATCTCCCTCTCACTCACTCGGCTATGGGACATTAATTCATCTGATATCTGTATTTACTTTTGTACGAATTTGAATACTAGACAGTGGTGCTGGTGTACTATGAAAGTTAAGGTTCAATTAACCATACACTCTTAGGAATGGTTGGGCTGAGTCTGTGCATGACTATATCTCATTTATATGTCATAAACATCATCCTCATCTAATAGGGTCATGGGGTTGCTTATTGTTAGGAATTGAACAGATTGTAAAATACAGTAGGGATGCGAAATAAGAAAAAAATTCAATTACCCATCGGGTTGGTCTAGTATTAGTCTTCATCACGAATCGGCTATTTAACAGCTGATTTTCGGAGACGAAGGTTCCTGGTTCAAATCCTAGCTACTTTTATACAGATGTGAACACTGGACAGTGGTTACATAGATGGTTGGGGTTTATTAACCATACTCCCTCAGGAATGGTTGGCCTGGGTCTGTACAAGACCTCATTTACATGTCACAAACATCATTCTCATCTTGTTGAGTCATGGGGTTGCTTATTGTTCGGAATTGAACAGATTGTAAAGCACACATTAGGGATGAGAAATTTAAAAAAAATTCAATAACTGATCAAGTTGGTCTAGTGTTTCAGCTGTTTAACAGCTGATTTTTGGATACGAAGGTTTCTAGTTCAAATCCTAGTAAAGTTAGCTAATTTTATGCAAATTTGAACACTGGACAGTGTTTACTTTGATGCTTGGGGTTCAATTAACCATACTCCCTCAGGAATGGTTGGCTTGGGTCTGTACAAGACTACATCTCATTTACATGTCATACACATCATTCTCTCAACTTATTGAGACATGGGGTTGCTCAATTGAACTGATTGCAACACACACACAAACTTGGATAATTTGAAGTTAAAGGCAACTGAGAAGAAAATTGAATTACATAAAATGGTCCTTCATTGATATAAGGAAATAAAAAAATTTACTCCGCCATCATATTATTTTTTTTTTTGAAGTTCCTCGTTAGCTTGGAAGTTCTGCCTTCCTAGCTACTTTTTCACTTCAGTTCAGATGGAAGTCACTCAGGGCTAGATCAGGACTCTATTGTGGATGATCAAAAATGTCTCATTGAAATTACTGAAGAAGCAGTTGGGTTGCACCAGCATGAGGAAGGGACATAGATCAGAACAATTTCAGAAGTCAGCATGCTCTTCTTTTGTTTTGAATGGCTCTTCACAGACTTTGTTAAGTTTCTCAATAAACAGCTACATTAATATTGTGGTACCTGGCTGCTTGAACTCCACAAGATATAAATCGATGAGCTTAAAGATAATGTCCAGACTCATTTACATTGGTGGCAGCATTTTATGGATAAGGTATTGGAAAGTGGTATTGTCATGGTGATTATGTCGAAAAGTAGCCATTAGTGTGCATAATAATTAATCTTTATAATGCATCCTGCAGCTTGAAATCATTTCTATTTCATATAATAAATTTCACTAACGTTTTTAAGCTGTCCTAGTTTCTATTATCTGTTGATTACAAGTGTTTCGGTAAAGCCACCATCATCGGAGTACAAAATACCACTTGAAAATAAAATTTTTTAAATTTAAAATCTTTGGAAGATATGGGTCTGTTCCGTTTTGTGTATGCCACTATCAAATCCAAATTCCCTGAAGGGTTGCACAACTCTCCCACTCCTGCTTCTAGCATACCAATCTGACTAGCAATATTCCTGCGTTATGTCAACTCCACTCCCATTTCACAGTTAATTACTACACACTCTACGTAGTCAGTCTACTATGAATTTTGTGGAGTTACTTAATAATATTCAGACGGAGGAAGATGCTGTAGAGTTCCTCAGGAAAGGGTGTTATTGAATAATCACAGAAGATGTGACAACTAAAAAAAAACTTAGTGAAACACTCACAAAGGGTTAAGAGATTAAAAGAGTGTATTTTATGAAAATATGAGTGTTCAAATTTTGTTTTTACTATCCCGTAAAATTGGTAAAATGTTGGTTATAAAGTTCTTCCCCTGAGCCCTTCAATTGTTAAATAATGTTTTAATTTACAGGTGGTTAGCCGTGACTCAATTTGAATCAACTGATGCTAGACGAGCATTCCCGTGTTTTGATGAACCAGCTATGAAAGCTCAGTTCTCCATAAACTTGGGACATAAAAAACATTTGAAGTCAGCCAGTAATATGCCACTGATTAATACCACAAATATGTAAGTACAGTATTTATTGTTTTTATTACATCTTAAAAAGTCTTTGTTAATTTTGAAATTAAAGGTTGATTTTCATTTTTTGTCATTCAGTAGGTATGTCCACACTCATTCGACTTTTGATTCGACGTCGCATGCGCTTAGAGGCATGCCACCTTCCCGCACTCGTTAGAAGAAATTTATCTCAAAAAAAAAAACATAAATATTTTTGAACAATGCACTAAATAAAAACCTGTTCTTTTCTGCATTGAATGGTTTGATTTAGGTTGTTTTATTTAGAAATTAATCGGAGATAACTCCAGCAATTTACACAAAAAAGTACTCAGTTTTTAGACAGTGTTCCGTTAATGTGATTCGGGCCAGCCCAGTCAGTCAGCTGGTAGAAAGTCACTATTATTTGTTAAGTAACATCAGTTGGGCAAGCTACTTTGTATGGTGACCAGTTAACAGCCATCCATGAACAAACTCTACTGGGGTCCCTGTTCATACTCATGTCTGATCCACGTCAAAAAAAATACAGCAAAATGCAGCGATTAAATTGGGTAGTTGGCAACAATGTAAGTTCCCGATAACAAATAAAAGCTAAAAAAAAATTTTACATTGTTTACTAATGATTAAACATAGATCTTATGCTGTAGGAAAGCAATTCCTTTTACGTTTAATATTTTTTTGAGTTTTTTGTAAAACCGTTTTGCACATAAAGGCTAATGCAGATGATGAAGTCACATATTTATTTGATGTTTCATATCCAATATTTAATTAGGATTATGTTTTAACTATTCCTGGTAAATTAGAGAAGAAGCAGTTAAAAGGTGTATGGTTCTTGATTATACAATGAAAGATTGCCAGTGAGATTTTTGGGGTAAAATTTGAGATAAAAAAGAATAAATTAGAAGGCCCAATTCCTACTGGGAGGTTAAAAGATGAATGGCTTTGGACAGGAGAGAGTTTGGTACTTGGCTTAATATTCTGACGCTGTAAGGCTGCGGTTACCAATGAAACATGTAGGAGAGATTAGCGTGTGATCGTTTACGAGAGGTTTTTTAAATACATTAACAGTAACGATGGTGGTTATGAATCATACTTTATTATACGTGCGTGTACGAACGTGTTTGTGCGAGGAGAGAGTGAAACAAAACGATTCAATCTACCCACGCGTGTGCCAAAGGATAGTTCGCTTCTAAAATTATGGTTATCCTTGTATATTTGATGAATGGGTCAACAGAAAAACGTTGCAAGTAACAAAAACAATTTTTTACGAAAAGGGAAAGATACCATCTGATTCTTAGCTGTATAACGATTTTTCACTAACGATTTTTCACGATATGTCGATTTTGTTTCAAGAATTTTTGAGATTTTAGTTACAATTCTACCCATTAGAATACACTTGTATGACCAAATAGAGGATTTATAGAACGTATTCCACTGAAACCTCACTTTTGTAAATTTTGTCACTTGCAACGTTTTTCTGTTGAGCCATTAATTTAAGTTATGTATAACAACGTGTTAGTTAGTGTAGTGCACAAACGTAAACCACTGTGGGGTGCATCTTGTAAAGTATACAGCAAGAGAGATATAATAAAGAAGTTATGGGATGAAGTTGTGGTAATGTGTAAAAAATATGTTCATCGAACAGCAGTTCCGTGAACAACTCATGAAATTCTCCATAAACTATATTATTTTCATAAATAGAATTAATACGATTAATTTTATTTTCCATTAGAAATAATTTATAAGACTGTTCTTTAAGAAAAACTTACAGTCTTACTCCTGAACAAAAGTAAACACACTTGCAATATTTTGTCACCACGTCACACGCGTGACTGTTGCCTGCTGGAATCCTCTTGCACACGCACGCAAGCTACTCTTTCCTAAACGCTTCATTCGTAACTGCAGCCTAAGACACATAAAGAACGAAAATAAGAAGAAGAAAATATAAAATAAAGGATAAAGACGAAGAAAACATTAATAGAGAAACTCTGATTAAAGAGCCAAGTACAAAAGATAGAAGAGATATGTGTGAGAAAATACACATTATAATTCAACACTACATATGTCAAAATAATGATTGTTTTTTTTATCACCTGTAAGGTTTATTATACCACTGTAATTACAACATAAATACATGCATTTGTAAAGAAACATAAATATTTCAAGGTAGATATTAATTTATGTTACACTCAGTTGAACATCCTAACAAGCCATGATTATAAATTTATTTTATTATGGGTTATGTAATTAAGTATAATAAAAATATTGCTGGTTTATTACTGTTAATTATAGTTCATTAAATGGAATTAATGGATTTTTATATTTTCTTTTTTTTTTTTTATAATATTAAACATATTCGTAGATATAATATTAGTTTTATTTTGTTTACTGCTTTCGTTGTCTTCAATTTATGTGTACTTTTGCGGTGTGCACCGTTTCATCGCGTATGACATAAATCTTACAGAACAATTATTTTGAAGACTGCATCTTCTTTTGTTAGAGTTTGAATTCTGACTGATTATAAAACAGAAAACTCTACTGCTGTTGATATCTGTGTTAGAATTTTGAACTAATATTCATTATTTTTTATATAATTTTTGATAAATTGTAATGAATTGTCATTGTCAAACTGAATTTGTTAATTTTTTAAGGTGAGACTGTACTTTGTATCCAGCCAATGTTAAATTTGCAATTTTTAGGTACAATTTTTTATAGGATTGGTTAAAGAACAAAAAATGAAACTTTACACACTTATCGATGTTGGGTTTTTCTAGCTACTGGCATTTTTTCAATTTAATCTGTAGGACCATAAAATTAAAAATAAAATAACGAATAACATAGAATTTTTACAAATTTCTTTCTATGTGTTTTTGCGTATTACTAATTTTAGGAGCATCTGAGAAAGTAATAAAAATTCCAGTGTATGTGCATGTACAAGAAGAATAACTGGTAAAAATTTCTAGATTGTAGATTTAATGATTTTTGAGAAAAATGTACCTAAATGTTAAAAATCTAAATTTCCAGGAACAGACATAAAACAAAAGGCACAAATCAAAAAGAAAATCAACACAAACATATAAATTTCCCATCAATAGTTGGTTAGAAAGCTGAACCAACAGTTTTGAGAATATTAAAAAGAGTATGCAGATATTTTAAAAAACTGAAATTCTATTTACACTAAAACGAGAAGTATATAATTACAAAAAATGTTCGTTCTTGGTATTATGATAATTTTGCTCGATAAACCTGCTAAATACTTAATTTTTTTCATAATTTTTACGTAATAATTATTTTACGTAATTTAATATCTCTCTGGTAGATCTAGGCCTGAAGTACTGAACAACATAAAACACTGAAAATCAAAATTTTCAGCCAAAACCATCGACAGTCTCACCTTAAGTTAAATCGGTATGACACCTAGATCATTTACAAAATTATTTCAAGAACATCTACAAGCTTATAAATATGGAAAACAAAAATTTAATTATGCAGAAAATGTTCGATTAAATAACCCCATTCATTTTCTAAATTAAGAGACATTACAATTTTGGAAATAGATCAGTATAAAATTCAAACATTGGAAAAAATGCATATAAATTTAAAAAAACCATTAATAACGATAATTTTTACCCATATCAGGCAGGTGGAGTGTTAAATTAATTTGCACTCGATCTGCTAGTTCAAGGGCTACAAAAAATAGTTCTGTTTCTTATCACATGGTCACCCAAATATATGTTTAAAGAACGTTAAATGTTTAAAGAAAGTTTTAAGAACAGAAGAGGTAGAGGTGTAAAATACACTAGTCACAGTTATCTCCTATGAGAGTAATGAATTTCATTATACAGTCAGACCGTGTAGTGAATGAAGGGGTGTGTCTCATTTGCAGGGTGGAAAGTAAAGACTTTTCAGAGAGGTATGCTGATAAGCATACTCTATCAACTCAGTGAGGAAGGCTGCGGTAAACAATCATCACTCTTCGTTTACTTGGTAAAGCCTGTAGAGGTTCAAATCACCCTTTTGGCTGATGACCTTAATAACAACTAAGATAACTTAATAAATGAACAAATCCAGTTTGACAATGACAGTTCGTTAAAATCTATCATAAATTATGTAAATTATGATTATTAGTTCCAAATTCTGACACAGATAGCAATAGCAGTAGAGTTTTCTACTTTATGATCAGTCTGAATTCAAACTGTGACAAAGGAAGATGCAGTCTTCAAAATAATTTTTCTAGAAGATTTATATCATACATGATGAAGCAGTGCGCACCACAAACTTTCTGTGTGACCAAGCCTTTAGTTTGAATTATGATTACTTTACAAAATGTAGAAAAGGTAAATTCTTAATCAAAAAAGGGAAATTTAAAAATCAGAACAGAAAAAAGTTCCCTCATGAATTGTTTTTGCACTCTTATCCTATTTTAATCTACTTGTAATATGCTGATATTCTACCTTGTAATATGACTGAATCATTTAAGAACAGAATAGGTAGAGGTGTAAAAGACACTAATAAGAGTTAATCTCCTCTGAAAGTAATGAATTTCATTATACAGCCAGACCCTGTAGTGAATGAAGTGAAGGTGTTATTTGCAGAGTGGAAAATATGTGCTTTTCAGAGAGCCCGGCATGCTCATAAGTGTACTTTCCTACTCAGTGAGGAAGGCAATTATAAACCACCTGACTCCTCGATTTACTTAGTAAAACCTCTACAGGTTCAAACCAGCCTTTTGGCTTATGACCTAAACAATAACAATATGCTGATATTTATATTTTTGTGTTACAGAGACGGAATGGAAGGCTGGGTTTGGGATAAGTACGCAGACACAGTGCCAATGTCAACCTATCTAGTCGCATATATGGTCAGTGAATTTGAATACAAAGAAGCTGCAAAAACCAAAAATAATGTTACGTTTCGAATTTGGGCAAGAAAAGATGCTCTCAGTCAAGTTGAATTTGCGAAAGAAGTCGGACCAAAATTTCTTGATTATTATGAATCATTTTTTGATGTGAAATATCCACTTCCAAAACAAGATATGGTTGCCATTCCTGATTTTAGTGCTGGTGCCATGGAAAATTGGGGTTTAATTACTTACAGGTTAGTTAATATTTATGTACAGTAAACTCCTAATTATCCGTGGAATTGCCTGGTGCGGATACCGCGGTTAATCGAATTTCGTGGATTAGCCGCAAAATTGTCGATAGCGGTTAAAACGGCTGAAGGTACTAAAAAACAACACACAAGTGCTTTTATCAGTTTATGGGTGATTCAAAAAGAGCGCCGGTTTTTAAACGGCTGGTAAATTTTTGTTTATCGGTTGGCAACATTGTTTGACCACATTTCTATTTTGGAGAACATTCCGATTGACGATTCAGTTGTAGTTTCTCTTGTTCGCAGTGTAGTACCTACTCTCGCAGTCTGTGTCTAACCATGGAGAAGTTTACTATTGCGCAACGAGTGTTAATCGTCAAAACATTTTACCAGAGTGGAGAGAGTTATGCGGCTACTGTCAGGCGACTTCGCGGTACTCTAGGAGGTAATGAAGCACCGAATGAATCAACAGTTCGCAGGCTCATGAAAAAGTTTTTTGAGACGGGTTCAACAGTCGACCTTAAAAGTTCTGGACGTCGTCGTTCTGGCCAAACTGAGCAGAACGTTGCGTTGGTTCGTGACAGTGTGGCTGTTAACCCAGCAAATTAGGGAGTTTTTGTGGCGTCATTTGGATGGAATGGACATTGACGAGTTGTGGTTTCAGCAGGATGGTGCCACCTGTCACGCTGCACGAGAAACAATGTTGTTGCTCCGTGAACGGTTCCAGGATCGCATCATTTCTCGTAATTCCGACCATCAATGGCTACCAAGGTCGTGTGACTTGACGCCTTGTGACTTTCCTCTTTGGGGTCATCTGAAGTCATTGGTGTATGCCAATAAACCCCGAAACATCAATGACTTGAAGGAGGAAATTCGACGGGTTATCGGGCAAATGGAAGTTGAAACTTGTCGTGCAGTAATATCCAATTTCATGGACAGAGTTGATGCGTGCCAGCGCAGTAGAGGAGGACACATGCATGACATCATTTTTCATACATAAAATCGGAAGAAAAGATGAACTTGTTGATGTATTTATTTTCAGTTTTTCAATAAAATAAATCTCTTAATTTGATATATCAAAACCGGCGCTCTTTTTGAATCACACTATATAATAAGAGAACATGGATGATGAAAAACTAAATCTACGTTTTGTACGTTATTGTTTAAGAAAGTTTTGTTAACTTTTTTACCAAAAAATCGGTTAATTGCTTTTGTTTTTACATGTTAAATACAGTACTGTACTGGTAATGCAATATAAGGTGACAATCATCAGCAAGAGTAAGACTGGATTATGCGGGGTTTGGAAGTGCTACTATATGTGCTTTTCTAAATACATCATAGCGACAGCTCTAACCATGACATCATGTTGTAGTTTTACATTCGTTTATTATGTTTATAACTATATATGTTGTTTTATAAACAACCCATTGTATTATTTATTTATTCTTAATAATTATCCTAAATAATAAACATTCATTCTAAATAAGCCATAAATAAGCCATAAATAAGCCTAAGCTATATTTAGTATCCTTTTTGGTCGTCAGTAGTAAACTGAATTACTGCACTCTGACATTTGTAGTGATAGACTAAATAGTCTGTGAGTTCCGTCGATGCGAGCCTATTATTGAGTAATACTAGTTTAACAGTAATTTTAAAATGTTATTGTATTTTTTGGGTTTTCATATTTTATTATTTTCAGTAAAGTTTTGTTAAATTGCAATTGAATTTTAAACAATTCACTTTCTTTAAATAATTACATTACTCCTTACTTATTTAGTGTGACAGGTCATGAACTGAATTTTATTACTCAAGTATTTGTGGTGGTTACATTTTGAGTTACATGCTTGATACATGTCTTATGTTTTTGGATTGGCCGATGTAAGTAGGATTGATAGTATACTGTCCTCTGCATGATAGGTGCAATCATCAAGTTATAGTGCATTACCAGTACATGTTGTTCTGTAGATTATTATAGTTTATTATGTATTTTATTATTTATGATGATGACTTTTATTACATTAATTAGAAAACCTATTTCTGTATTTACAAAATAATTCTAAGTTTCAATACTTGTTTTTGTGTATTTTTATTTTTTTATATATAAAATGTTTTACTGTAGGCGCCGTAAATAAACCGCCCATGGATAATCGAGAGTTTACTGTAGTTTTTAAAAATTAAAATGCGGATTGGTGTTTCCATTCATTGATATCAAATTTTGAAGCAGTTGGTACCACTGAAATGTATTTAAGTTTATTTGAACTAAAAGGCAACCAAATAAAAGGTAATGACCTACTCCCAAGATGTTAGTTTACTAGAAGGACCTACTAGGGGATAGGTGATGGTTCCTACAGAGCTAGTTAATTGTTCTGACGACATACGTAAGTTGTGTTGTGTATTAGTGGTGGGGTTTATTTAATGTAACAGGATTAATAACATGGTTACTGGATTGAAGCAGTTACAGGTCATTTGTTCTAGCTAGAAGCTCTCCCACCAATGCTCTGTGCTGCTGAGCTGTTCTGTTTAGTGGTGGGGAAAGCACCTCGAAGGGAAGTGATCAGTCTCGCCATAGTGCTAGTAGCGTTAAGAGCCTACGTGTACTATAAATCCTAACAACATTGACTGTATGTTGTAATTTTATATTTTTGTTGTTCTATTCCCTTCACAAGTCTTCACCTCGTGCATTGGGCAGTAGGCCTATTGTTTTTACGGAAAAGGCAGGTAATACACGGTCAGGCTAGGGAGTATATGGTCAGTGTATACAATTTTATGAAAAAAGAAGCTGAACAAAACAGACCAATTTTACTGACAGATGTGCAAAATCGTGTAGCCAGAGCTATGGGGATTTCGCGTAGTACCTAGCCTACAGTTCAAAGAATTTTGAAAGAAAAAAGAAAAAACCCTGATATGCTAATCAGAACACCAAATAAGAAAAGAATGAGAAGGAAAGTGAATTTTTTTTTTTTTTTTTTTTTTTTTTTTATGTCCGGCTGTTCTGCAATTACTGCTAATGCAGACGGTGAGAGATGAAATTAAAAGATGCCGTGCCTGAATGGGAATCGAACCCAAGACCGCATGATGAGAGGCGAGCACGTTACCAACTGCGCCAATGCGGCTGGCGAAAGTCAAGAGTGAAGTGGACGATTTTGATAAGTGTGTTGTGAGAAGAACAATATATGATTTTCATAAAACAAACACTGAATGGCCAACTTTGAATTTGTTACTTCCCGTTTTGCGGGAGAAAATTAATTTCAAAGAAAGTAAATGGTCGCCGTGGAAAATTATTAAAGATATAGGATTCAGATGGAGAAAGGCAAAAGACAACAGAAAATATAAAGTTTTTAGTCTAGCGTAGTAATTGTAACACAGTAGTATACAGTTAGAAAGAGAGGGAATGATCTTTAAGTGAGAAGGAGACAACACTTGCCCCGTTGAAACTATCCCTACTCTACCTACTCGGCCTCCCCTTACAAGCTTCTTCCAAAAACAAATGTACTGTATCATTATAACAGGTTACTAAAAATACCCTGTTATTTTAATAACGTCTATTTAGCTGTTACTTTATAACACCGTGATTTAAAGCCGTTTAATAAACTGATGTATGAATGACGCTTGTCTCACTGTTATAACAGTTAGAATTTTTATAACAGCATAATACTGTGAAAACTAAATGAAGTTATCAAAAACCTTTTCGTCTAATAACACCACTTTTAAGTTTAACTACATTATAGTACTGTTATTAATACAAACGCAAGGTGACAAATCTCACTGAATCTCTTACAGACAAAGTTAAGACAAACAGCACTATTTCCTGTAACCTGTCGCCGACCGGGGCCGACGACATGTGGTGAAACCTTGTTTGGAAAATTGGTGGCCCTGAAAAGGGCCGTTGTTGGTGATCGGAAGCAGCGAGCCAGCATGATGGAAGTGGAGCCCGAAGAGTGACGGCTCAGCTACCGGGTTCAGGCTTAGCCTTCCCTCAGCGGCAGTTGGGTCCCCACTGCAGCATGGCAGTGGTGGCCTCCAGAGCCCCGCAGTGTCAGGTCGGTGTAGGCCGTCTGCCAATAGCGTGGCCGAGGCGGCTCTCTCAGGGCCGGCGAAGGCTGACCGGTGGTGCAGGAATGTAGCGTCCGCCACCGGTAGCGTAGACCAGGGATGTGCGTTTGGTCTTGGCTGGGCTAGTCTTCTGCCTGCAGCTCTTCTTTCTTGGTGTTCTTCTCCGCTTGAGAGTCGAGTGAAGAGTAAGTCTCGCTGGCCAGGGATCTCACTTAAATCCCCCTCTGGTGAGTCCACTTCAAGTTGGAGGGGAGGCGCTGTAGGCTCTGCGCATCAGGCAGGTAGTGGGACCGTCTGCAGGCGCTACGTTGGTAGGGGAGTTGGCGACAAACCATTTAGAACCATGGCAAACTAAACGCAACTTTTCACAAACACTAGGGTGGCCAGTCGCGCTGAATATTTCATGAAACACACAGCAAGGCACTATAGTTACTATACATTGTACACCGAGGCAAGAAGTCAGCAGCCATGCATCTGTAAAGGCGTCGGCAGGATTAAACCAAGTCAATACTTAAAACAAACCGTCCAGCGAGTCATGCTATTGTTGCCGTATGGTTTGTTTTGACTACCATTTTCTGTACCAATAAACCTTTGTACAAAAAAATCTACTTGTTAGTGAATAATTTAGTTGACTTCTTTTCTGCATGTGCCATGCTATTACCTATTACTACATTGTATTGTAGGCTGGACGATAACTGTTATTTTAATAACAGGTTACAGAATCCTGTTATCAGGAAGGCTGTTATTTTCAGTAAAATGTTATCAAAAAATAGCCTTATTTCCCATCACTATTGTGTATTGGTGTAGAAAGTACAGCTTACTAGCAAATAGCAATGTTTCCAAACGTTTGCACTTGGCTATTTTACTAACACTAGTCGATTATGTTACCTTTTCTCCCCTGCTAGCTCTAGTAAAATCAAACATGTTCAAAATCACTATTTCTATTTCATATAATGAATTTATAAAATAATTTCACCAACCTTCTTTTTAAACTGTGTCTCCTTTATTTTTATTCTTACTTACACGTGTTTTGGTGGATCCACCATCATCAGAGTAAATAAAAAAATTGAAACTAAAAAAATTGTTATCTCACTTATTTAAAATTTACAGAACTCATTTGTATAAAACTGATTTAAATTAATTTTAAATCAGTTTTATACAAATGACTGAAGATGTATCCTCTTCTGTAAATTTTAAATAAGTGAGATACAAATTTTTTTAGTTTCAATATTTTTAATTACTCTGATGATGGTGGATCCACCGAAACACATGTAAGTAAGAATAAAAATAAAGGTGACGTAGTTTAAAAAGAAGGTTGGTGAAGTTATTATATAAATTCATTGTATGAAATAAAAATAATTTCAAACTGCAGGATGCATTATAAAGATTTATTTTTGAAAGTCACTATTGTGCTAGTGAATATTAGCGCAATAACTAAATTAGCTGCTAGTTGTTTGTTCCCATTACGCTATTTAGCTAGTTGCTAGTCAACTAGCAGCTAGTATTAGCTTCGTGGAAATTGACTTTACAAGATAAATTTTATTTATATTGTAATTTATAAAATGTTTATATTTGAAAGGTTGATATAATTCACTTCAGTATCTCCTTAGACCCACCAGGTTAGTCTAGAGGTAAAGTCGTCGTCAAAATCATCTGTTTAACAGCTGATTTTTGAAGACGAAGCTTTTTGGTTCAAATCCTAGTAAAGGTAGTTACTTTTATATGGATTTGAATGCTAGACAGTGGTTGCCGGTGTACTTTGATGGTTGGGGTTAAATTAACCATACTCTCTCAGGAATGGTCGGCCTGAGTCTGTACAAGACTACACCTCATTTATACGTCATACATATCATCCTCATCTCGTTAGGTCATGGGGTTGCTTATTGTTCTGAATTGAACAGATTGTAATGTACACATTTTAGGAATTAAAAAAAAAGTATCTCCTTAAAATAAATTTTTTAATTAATCTATTTCAGGGAAACAGCATTGTTGTTTGATGAAAAAACCTCTTCAGCTGCCAGTAAACAAAGTATAGCATCAATAATTGCTCATGAATTAGCACATCAATGGTTTGGTAATTTAGTCACTATGAAATGGTGGACTGATCTTTGGTTAAATGAAGGTTTTGCAACATATGTAGCTGGTATTGGTGTGCATCATGTAAGTATAATTTCTACTTTTTCGCAACTCTGTAGTTAAGCAAAGTATTAAAGCAAAAATACAGTGCGTTCATTAAGTCGCGCACATCCAAATAAACGAGTGTGTAAACAGCGGGTTTTTATATTAGTTCTAGTGGCTACCGCAAGATAGCACCACTGGTAATATAAACAACAGATGTTAAACACATTATTGTGTGTAAATGTTACAACAGGCCTGCAGTATTGTTTAGATTACGATAAGGTAAACATGTCGTTTTCTCAAGAGCAATGAGTGTTCCTTCTTGAACAGTATTTTACCAGTCATTCATATGAATTTGTTATTGAGCAATTTCGTGTGACATATCCGGATGTAAGTGTGCCTAACAAGTCGACTTTTACCAGATTAATTTGACGTTTCCGTGAAACCGGAACAGTTGCAGACAAGTAGAGATCAGGGAGACCAGTCATTTTAACTGACGCTAAACTGGCTGAGGTTAGAAATGTTATGCAGCAGTCGCCTTCAAAAAGCCTACGAAGACTATCAACACAATCACAAATTTCATTGGGTAGTGCTTATAAAGCTATGAAAAAGTTAAAATTTCGTGCATATCGTGTTCATAGTGTTCAAGAATTGAAAGATCCAGACAAAAAGCGCCTTGTTTACTGTAGATGGTTTTGGTCCATTGTCGACAACCATGGAATCGTAAGTATACCATACCAACCATGTAAGTACTAAGTATATATGTGTATAAAAGTTATAACAATACCAAATAAAATACATTACTTCACAACCTTTTTGATGTGTGCGACTTAATGAACGCACTGTAAATGGTATTTGACATAATCCATTTATTCCATTCGTGAAGAGAACACAACATACTTATCTCAACACAGGAAGCAAATGTGATTTCCATTAAATGGCATTTCAAAAGAAATGACCAATCAGACCGTAATGAGACTATCAGTAATTTCAACGTATATTCCACGGACTTAGTATGATAGGGACGGAGCGTAAATTCAAAAATCTGTGTCTAAAGAGGGGATACGGAAAAAAGAGAAACAGAAAAATGAGCTAGGCCCAACTCCCACTCCAAAGCAAAGACTGAGCTATATTTAATAAGATGCGCGCAGCAGGTATATATATATATGCAGATAGCACCTATGTACAATGCAAAGGAGTGGGAGGCGACCCTAGCTCGATTTTTACTTTCTCTTGCCTATATGAATATATAGGAAGGAAAGTATTGTTTTCATGTCGATTTTTCGAAATCGAGTTTTCACCGGATCTATACGTTTTCAGATCCCCTGAACCCAAAAAACATGTTTTTAGCGATTGGTCTGCGCGCGCGCGCGTACGCGCGCGTGTGCGTGCGTGCGTGCGTGTGTGTGTGTGTGTGTGTGTGTGTGTGTGTGTGTGTGTGTGTGTGTGTGTGTGAACAGAATATCTCAAGAACGGAACATCGTACGAACTTGAAACTTGAAACTTAAGTTACATATCACTACCGGACCCGACACGAACATTTTCATCAAAATCGGGTCAACCGGAAGTAGTAGTTTATTCGTATAATTTTTCACTTTTTTGCGATTTTCTCAAAAACTAGTCCTACGATTTTTTTAAAAATCAACTGGTTTACTACATTTTTTATGCTCTACAATATAGGGTAGGCGCCATGTTTGCTGAAATTCTGCTTGAGGCTGTTTTTACGTAAAAACATTTTATTTTTAAGATTGCGGCTTTAATATGCATTTTAGCGCAAAACGTTATATAATAAAAGTTGTAGAGAATGTAAAATTCTACAACTTTTATTTCAAACATTTTTTTGTATAACGCTTAGTTTAGCGGTAATTTGCGATTTTCTGTTTTTTTTTTCTCACGAAAACGTGAGAAAAATCGATTTTTTTAACATTTCGGTCTTAGTATGCATTTTACGACAAAAGTGTATATAATTAAATTTATAGAAAATTAAAAGATCTACAACTTTTGTTTAGAGCATTTTTCTCTACAGAGCCTAGTTTAGCGTGAAAGCGTGATTTTCCGTATTTTTAAGCCAAACTGAGTTCGATTGTCATTTTGCGTCATTCACTCATGATTAAAATAAGGTTATGTTTTTGAGGTTAGTTTTTGTTTATTTCTAATATTTTATTAATAATGTTAGGTTTATTATTAATTATTTGCATTGGCAAGAGAAAGTTGTGTGAGTGTTTCACACCAGATTTTTAAATTTATACAACCTTCTCTTTTTTCCAAGTGGCCGAAGTTGGAAACAGTTTCGTTGCGTGTATTAAGATACGTACGCTCCGTCCGTATCATATTAAGTCCGTGGTATATTCCAATTGTTTGTTGACTCATTGGTAACAGATAAAACAATGTCCTCTGATACTGAATTATGATATTCTAGGAATTTTTACAACACAAACACTTTTTTTTTATTATTGAGTGATGATGCCTGCATAAGCCTCGGGCTTGTGCGTAGGTAATGATATGTGGTGATTTACAGATGAAAAAATGCCAGACCTAACCGGGAATCGAACCCGGGACCCCGGCATAGTACCCAGTTGTGCTGACCATTACACCACTTTTTTCGAATAAGGTTATTAAACAGTTGGATAGTGTTATGACAATAACAATGTACAGTACAGTATTTTTTGATTTTTGTAATGCTACATGATAATTATAGTAAACATTAAAACATTTACAGTAAATTCCTACCTGTTTTATAAGGTGCACCTTGTTTTTTGATGAGTTACTGAAGCAAAAATAAATGACATACAAGGTGTAGCTATTAAATAACGAGATTGACGTTGTAAAAAATTTTATTTTTATTTTATACAAAATCACTTATTATCACCTTCAATATACACTCCTTCTCTATCCCTTCAACGCTCCATGCGAATTTTCCATTGTTGGAAACAGTGCTGGAATAGTCAGGACACGTGCCGCTTTCTCTTTTACAGCTTCCACAGACTCAAATCGTGTCCCTTTTAATGCAGATTTCACCTTAGGGAACAGGTAGAAGTCACATGGTGCAAGATCTGGCGAATAAAGTGGATGTTCTAACACTAAGATGCTGTACTTGGCTAGGAACCTCTTGACAGATAACACGGAATGAGCTGGTGCATTGCCTTGGTGGAGAACCCATGATTTGTCCCTCCACATTTCGAGGCGTTTTTTCCTTACTCTTTGACATAGTTTAGAAAGTACCTCAAGGTAGTAATATTGATTAATTGTTTGACCTTCAGGAACCCATTGAAGGTACACAATCCCATGGTTATAAAAAAAAAAACAATCATCATTGCTTTAAATTTTGATTTGCTCATTCGAGCTTTTTCGGCTCTCGGTGAAGTTCGACTCTTCCTGTACACGGATTGGCACTTCGTTTCCAAATCATAAGTAAAAAACCACGTTTCATCACATGTTATTATCTTCTACCTGTTCCCTAAGGTGAAATCTGCATTAAAAGGGACAAGGCTTGAGTCGGTGGAAGGTGTAAAAGAGAAAGCGGCATATGTCCTGAAGGAGTTAACAGAAGATGAATTCCAGCCCTGTTTTCAACAATGGAATATTTGCATGGAGCGTTGTAGGGATATAGAAGGAGTGTGTATTGAAGGTGACAATAAGTGATTATTTATAAAATTAAAATAAAATTTTTACGTCAGTCTCGTTGTTTAATAGCCACACCTTGTAGACCGGCAAATTTGGTAATTATCTTGAATACAAAATTGTGTCCGCAAGAAAGTTTATTCATTTACTTTATTTTATTTACTTTGCTTGTTTTCTTTACTTATTTTAAAATTTAATTTAGGTGTTTCCTGAATGGAACTCACTGAATTGGGTTGCTGTTGACAATATGTTAGTTGTCTTTGGTCTGGATTCATTGAAATCATCACATCCTGTGTCCGTAACTATTGGTAATCCAAACGAAATAGCTCAAATTTTTGATACCATTTCATATAAAAAAGGTAAGAATTATAAAAAATAATTTTTTTAACTTACGTCCATTAGAAATTTAACAGACCAGTCAAAAAAAGAAAATTTAGATTTGGCCTTCGAGCCAGTCCAGTCAGTCAGCTGGTAGATAATTGCTAGTAATTGTATGATAACGCCTTATATGCTCGTATTTATTATAATTTTTATTTATTATAGCGCCTAAAATGTCCATAACAGGCAGGTGGAGTGCTAAATTATTTGCACTTGATTGCTACTTCAGGGCTACAAAAAATAGTTCTGTTTCTTATCACTTGGTCAGCAATTATATGACTGAACTATGTAAGAACAGAAGAGGTAGAGGTGTAAAATACACTAGTCAGAGTTATCTCTTCTGAGGGTAATGAATTTTACTATACAGTCAGATCCTGTCGTGAACGAAGTAAAGGTGTCATTTGCAGGGTGGAAAGTGGGTGCTTTTCAGATGGACTGACATGTTGATAAGCATAGGCTACTTTTGTACTCAGTGAGGAAGACATTGGTCCACCTCACTCCTTGTTTTACTTAGTAAAACCTCTAGAGCTTCAAACCAGCCTTTCGGCTGTTGACCTAAATACGAGTATATAGTACCTAAATACTCGTAATATTGTCTTAATGTTGCTCCTATTGACTAGCTTTTGTTGTAATATGAGTTCTTTGTAATTTTTCCATCTCAATCAATTTTCCTTTATTTTAATGCACGTTGAATTATTTTATTTTAATTATAATTCCTTGTTTTACAGGTTCATTTTTATTAAGAATGATGAACTTATTCCTGGGAGAAGATGTTTTCAGAAGTGGTGTTACTAATTATTTAATGGCACATCGGTACAATAACGCAGAACAAAATGATTTATGGGATTCATTAACAGATGCCGCTCATAAAGCAGGTACTTTAGATAAAGGGTTGACCGTTAAAGAAATCATGGATACTTGGACATTACAAACCGGTTATCCAGTAATAACAGTTACTAGAGATTACGAGAAAGGTAGTGCTACAATCGAACAGGTACGTTCTTTATTATTTTTTATAATGTAAGTTATAACTGTCTAGGTTTACCCATAGCAGGTGGAGTGTTAACACTCCACCTGCCTGTGGGCAAAAAAATTAGGTTAGGTTTTCATTTTACATTGTTTACCAATGATTAAACAATTATTTATTTTTTTTCGTATAATTTTGGAACAAAACACAATTTTAAAACAAACAATTGTAACTTGTGATTGCCAGTGCTGTTACTCCATGGAAAAAATGTTATACAATCTTTTTTAACGTTGAATCCAGCGGCAGTCCTTCCCCCTTATGAACTAAGGTTTTCCTGGCAACATTTCCCAGTACAATGCTTATTCAACTCCATTGTAAACTTGAACCCCTTTTTTCTACTTCATCCTGGAACTTTGTTTTAAAGTCCATAAAATCATTGATATCACAAGAATTTTTTTACTGGTAACAGTTAACAGTCTAATACCGTATCGTTGTTTGAATTTGTCCAGCCAACCATTACTGGCTTGAAAGTCGTCTTTCCCGGTCATTTCCTTGTAGAAAGATTTCGCTTTTGGTTGAAAATGTCTCCACTATAGATTGTCTTGCTCTTTCTTGCAAAAACCATGAGTATAAAGCATGCTCAGTATTAGGTTTACCTGCTGCTTTCAATGTTTTTCTTTTCAGTGGCTCGCACTCCATTTATTGGACGTTTTTAAATAATTTTCTAAGCGCTAAAAAAATAATTAAGAACGTCATAACAAAAGATCGTTCGGATTACTGGAGGTTTCGGTGTACCGGGGGTTTGGATTACCACGACCATACTGTATGTGTTTTACTTGGGTCATTATAGGTTATTTACATTCCATACCGCCCATAACAGGCAGGTGGAGTGTTAAATTATTTGCACTCAATCTGCTAGTTCCAGGGCTACAAAAAAAAGTTCTGTTTCTTATCACATGTTAAGCTAATTATATGACTGAAACATTTAAGAACAGAAGAGTAGAGGTATAAAATACAGTAGTTATGTCCTCTGAGAGTAATGAATTTCATTATACAGCCAGACTCGGTGGTGATTGAAAAGAATGCATCTTTTGCGGGGTGGTAAGTAGTTCCTTTTCAGAGGGCCTAGCATGCTGATAAGCATATTTTTCCACTTAATGAGGAAGCCAATACTATGCCACCTTACTGCTCGTTGAACAATAAAATTGTTGTAAGTTGAAAAATAAAATTTCCTGTTAAAAATTAATTTTCTAGTTATAAAATAGTTAAAAAAAGAAAAAATCGTTCTAACACTAAAAATATTCTAAATAGTTTTTTTAGTTTATTTAAAGTTGCATTGACGGCTAGGTCATTAGCAACTACTGTGGGTTTTGGTACCTTAACAGTGGTTTTAACGTGTTAAAATTTTCAGACCCTAGTCGGGAATCGAACCCAGGACCTTTCGCTTTGTAGGCTAGCATGCTTACTAGTCACTACAAAGGCAGTTTCAAAATCCACTATTTCATTAAGTTTTGTTTAAAAGTGTTTTTGGAAATGTTCAGTTATCCGGGCGTTGGCATTTTATGCATAACTTATGGACATCCGGTAAATCGGATGTTATCACTACCTAAAAAATATTGACATTCTGTTTTCCAGATGTTGGTACAGAAAGGGTTAATAAAATTTTATATTTTATTACAGACTCGTTATTTAGCTGTGAAACTGGGACCACGTGAAACAGAGAAATCCTGCTGGTGGGTACCTGTTAGTTACACAACCCAAAAAATATTAGATTTCAATGAGACAAGACCGAAATTGTGGCTCAGTTGTAAAGAGAATGGAGAAATATTTGATGTTGGTCCGAAAGAAGAATGGTTGATTTTGAATGTGAATATTGCAGGTAATTATAATTATATTTTCTTCATTTTAAAATAATTTTACTAATTCAACATAGTTTATTACTATTTGAACATAGTTTTTCATAATTGTTTAACTATGTGAAATAACAAAGTATTTCAATGATGCAAAATATTTTGTTTTCAACTGATTTTCACATCTTATGGCTCCTGACATCAAATAATTGGATTTTGAAAGGATGAAGTTCTTCTCAATCAACCCCTGGGGCTATTCTTAAAGTCAAGGGCTTTTAGAATTGCTATGAAATCTCATTGCCCAGTTGGTGCAGTGACCAGTGCAACTGACTTCTACGCCCGGGGCTCTGGTATCAATTACAAGCTTATTGGATAGTCAGGTCTGGTAAAAAAAATTATAGCCTCAAATTTCTATTTCCCTCTCTCTCTCCCCCTACCAACCCATTCTTGTATCTTCCTTCAAGGTGCTCTTCACCATGTTTTTTTTTTTGAATCCAGGAGACTCCCAAGGGAGTATAGGACATGTCAAGATGTAGGTATAGAGGTATAGGCCACGTCAGGTCCCTCTCTAACATTGGCTATCTCCATATTATACTTTTTACTTTCTCTTGCCTATATGAATATATAGGAAGGAAAGTATTGTTTTCATGTCGATTTTTCGAAATCGAGTTTTTACCAGATCTACACATTTTCAGACCCCCTGAACCCAAAAAACATGTTTTTAGCGATTGGTCTGTGTGTGTGTGTGTGTGTGTCTGTATGAACAGAATATCTCAAGAACGGAACATCGTACGAACTTGAACTTGAAACTTAAGTTACATACCACTACCGAACCCGACACAAACATTTTCATCAAAATCGGTCAACCGGAAGTAGTAGTTTATTCGTGTAATTTTTCACTTTTTTGTGATTTTCTCAAAAACTGGTCCTACGATTTTTTTTAAAATCGCCTGGTTTACTAAATTTTTTATTTTCTACAAGATATTGTAGGCGTCATGTGTGCTAAAATTCTTGGTGAGGGTGTTTTCTCGTAAAAACGTTGTTTTTTAAGATTACGGCTTTAATATGCATTTAAGCGCAAAACTTTATATAATAAAAATTGTAGAGAATTTAAAATTCTACAACTTTTATTTTAAACATATTTTTCTATAACGCTTAGTTTAGCAGTAATTAGCGATTTTCTGATTTTTTTCTCACGAAAACGTGTGAAAAGTCGATTTTTTTAAGATTTCGCCCTTAGAATGCATTTTACGACAAAAGTGTATATAACAAATTTTATAGGAAATAAAAAGATTTAGAACTTTTATTTAAAGCTATTTTCTCTACAGAGCCTAGTTTAGCGTGAAAGCGTGATTTTCCGTATTTTTAAGCCAAACTGAGTTCAATTTTCATTTTGCGTCTTTCACTCATTATTAAAATAAGGTTATGTTTTTGAGGTTAGTTTTTTGTTTATTTCTAATGTTTTATTACTAATGTTAGATTTATTGTTAATTATTTGCATTGGCAAGAGAAAGTTGTGTGAGTGTTTCACACCAGATTTTTCCTATTCATTGCTGGCCAGAACAACTCTTTAACACTGGAAATCCCAATTCACTCTGCTATGCTCCGTAACCGCAACACCGGGCGCCTACCAGTACCACGCTAAACTTTAATTTTTCCCTTCAATAAACTAAAAAAATTTATAATTGATAAGGTATTTTAAAAATTGTTATACTTCTGATATCTGTTTTTTAATGCTTCTATTTTTTTTGCTTATGGTTTGTTGTTTTTGGCTAGGAGTTTATTTTGTTATAATTTTCTTGCTGATCGGCTAATTCTATTTATTCTATATTAGGTTGCTTATCCTCCATTCTTTATTACATCAAAATAATTCTTATTTTCAGACATCTTGCTGAAGTTTTAAGAAACTGTTGATACATTGGGACCTTGTGATTTAGGGCTTACTATTCAAAGATAGTTTTTACTTTCACTTGTCTATATGAATATATAGGAAGGAAAGTATTGTTTTCATGTCGATTTTTCGAAATTGACTTTTCACCGGATCTACTTGTTTTCAGACCCCCTGAACCCATGAAACTTGTTTTTAGTGATTGGTCTGTGTGTGTGTGTGTGTACACAGAATATCTCAAGAACGGAACATCGGATGAACTTGAAACTTAAGTTACATACCACTACCAGACCCGAGACGAACATTTTCATCAAAATCGGTTAACCGGAAGTAGTAGTTTATTCGTGTAATTTTTCACTTTTTTGCTATTTTCTCAAAAACGGGTCCTACGATTTTTTTTTAAATTGCCTCATTTACTACATTTTTTATGCTTTACAAGATAGGGTAGGTGCCATGTCTGCTGAAATTCTTGGGGAGGCTGTTTTCTCATAAAAAAGTTTTCTTAAGATTGCGGCTTTATTATGCATTTTAGCACAAAAATGTACATAATAAAGGGGTTGCAGACAATTTAAAATCCTATAACTTTTATTGAAGTTGTTTAGGTAATTTTTTAGCATCACTATATGTAAACATCTCCACCGAGTGTCAACCATCTAACTCGACCGGAACTTAGTAGATCAAAAATATTGGTTTAAAGATTGAACACGATTTTCATCCTCTAAAGGGTAAATTTTGGAAATGGTTAACGGATAACTTTTGTAGTTGATTTAAAAGTAACATCTCCACCAAGTTTCAGTCATCTAGGTCAATTGGAACTTAATAAACAAAAATATTAATTTAAGGTTTGAACACCTGTTTCAACTCTTTAATGGTGGAATGTTAGAATTGTTTTGTTTAACTTTTCAATTTGCCCTAAAGTAAATATTCCCTCCTAATTTCAATTTTCTAGCTATTGTGCAAGTAAGAGAATTAGTGATTAGTAAGTCAGTCAGTCAGTCAAGTCAGTGAGGGCTTTGACATTTATATTATAGCCTCTATTTATTTGTGGTTTTAAAAATGATGAAAAATTGAACAAAGTCAAATTTATTAATTTTTTACTGTTGAGATCTTGTGATTTTGTTTTTTTATTGTGATTTTTTTGAACAATCAGAGAAGTAAATTAATCACAATGAAATTTATGAGCTAATGACCTCATAAAAAAGTGGAAAGGGTTACTAGATTCAAAAATCTCATGAAAACAAACCGTTTGCCCGTAATGGGCAGGTGGAGTGTTGAATTATTTGCTTTCGACCTGTTGGTTCCAGGGCTACAAAAAATTGTTCTGTTTCTTATCACATAGTCAGTCAATTATATGACTGAACTATTTAAGAACAAAAGAGGTAGAGGTGTAAATGCCACTAGTCAAGAGTTATCTTTTCTAAGAGTAATGAATTTCACTCTACAGCCAGACCCTGTGGTAAATGAAGTAAAAGTGTCATTTGCAGGTTGGAAAGTGGGTGCTTTTTGGAGGGCCTGGCATGCTGATAAGCATATTCTTTCAACTCATTGAGGAAGGCAATAGTAAACCACCTCACTCCTCATTTTTACTTAGTAAACCTCTAAAGGTTCAAACCAGCCTTTTGGCTGTTGACCTAAACAACAACACAAAAACAAATCTATCCTTAGAATTCTAAACTATGTATGCTGTAAGATACTGTAAATCTTTTTTTTGCATCCAGGAGACTCCAAAGGGAGTACAGGACTTGTCAAGATAAAACTGATAAACAAAAAGTTTATCACAATGATAAATTCATCACTTACCACCAAAAATTTGTTTCTGCTACTGCTTACTTCAGTAGGCTTGTCATGAACCCCTTTGTATCAAATAGTACACAATATTTGTTTAATTAGAAGTTAAATACTTTTCAACAAAATCTATTTAGAAAGGAATTCATGCACACTGTAAAATGTTTCATCAATCAAATATTGTTTTAGCTTTTTTTTAAAAATGACTTGAATTGTCACAACTTTTTAAACCTTGTTGCAATTTACTGATGTATTTTCTACCTGCATAAGATGGTTTTTGTTCAAATAATTTAGTGTTGTGATTAGCAACATAATAATCGATTCTGTTTCTTGTGTAGTGGTTGTGAACATCTAAATTCTGTAAAAAGGTATTTTGCTTTACGTACATTATTAATTCAAAAATGTACAAAGAAGAAACTGTGAGCAATTGCAGCTCTTTAAATAGTGATCACATGAGGTAAGGTGGTTGACTCCCATCATACTTAATAAAGTGGCTAATGTACAACCCCAACACTCGTTTAGTGTAGGTATGAGCACACTCGAATGTGTGCTTATACCCAACAGAAACTACAAAAAAGGTTCATGTTCAGATGGGTGGTCAGCACAAAGTTCACACACATAGATGATAAACTCAAGCATGATACGAAGCAAATGTCTTAAATAAGATAATATATTTTTTTTAATATTCTAGGTCTGTATCGAGTAAAGTATGATGAAAAAAACTGGCGTAATCTGGCAGCTACATTAAACAGTGAAAATTATAAATCAATTGGTACATTAAACCGAGTACAGTTGTTAGCCGACGGTCTTGAATTTGCTTGGTCTGGTGAACTGGATTATAAACTCGCTTTTCAACTGGTAAAATACCTTAAAAATGAAAAAGAATATCTTCCATGGAAATCTGGTTTAAGCAGTTTGAATAACATTGAAAAATTACTTCGAAGAACTGCTGCTTATGGATTGTTTAAGGTATGAAATTTATTATAAATAACGAGTGTTTTATGAATAATGCAACTGTGACATTAAGAAGGTAGAAGTAATGTACAGTCAATTCCGGATAATTGGGGCACATTGGGACCAGAGCATTTTGCCCCAATTAAATGGCTGGCCTTAATAAACGAATTCGTAAAATGTGGCATATACGATACAGTATTTTATTAAAATTATCACATACATAAATTTTACATGCAAGTTCTATCTCTAACAGTCAGACGTTAAACAAAAAAAAAAGTTCTATCTATCCCTACACATGAAACAAATAAAAGAGTATCAGAATAATGATTAACTTTTTAGCAAAACCTTTTCCCTTGGTTTTAAGCATTGGACCATTGACACTAACACCTTGCGAAGTTACAAAGGCAAACCATTCATTCAACGCTTCTCAACAAAAGGATCCTTTCTTTACATTTTTTTTTCTGAGATGTTCCATGATCTTTTAATGCCCACTAATGGCGTATTTTATTTTCTTGGAGCATGATACAAGCTATCGTAATTTTTGTTATACCGGTTAGTTTCGATAGTTTACGATGGCTTGAATACATTTTTATTTAGTCAAAAAGCTTTGTTTGTTCACACAGTCATATCGTTACACGGCATTTAACTCTCAAAAGATGTTGATAGTAGGTACTGTACTGTAAGCCTACGCATAAAAATATCAACAAAATGTGTGAAACGAATGGAAATTAAGAAAAATAGAAAAGTATGCCTGCAGACAACAAATCAACCAGCTCAATAAACAATGTGTTATAGTACACTCATGAAATCACAGAAACTGATGAGAAGCATGGAATTACGAACGTTCTATGTACGTATGACAAGTGACAACTAACCATAAGTTGCAAGGAGGCTATACAGCTTGTAAGGTTGGGCATAACTAGTGGATATGACTCATTGAAATTTGTGCAATGACGATTATGTAGCCTACACATTGTACTGTAAATAATATCTTTATTATGACTGATGTATGATTACTGTTGTTTATCTGTCGAAATGTTTACTACCTCTATCCTCCCCGTTATCTTATCTTGCTGCGTAGAACCACATGTTGTTCGTCGCTGGCCTGTAATGGTTTTAATAAAACATATATTGTACATAAATCAAATTGGCCCCAATAAGCGGCATTATGGACCGAATAATTGGAGTACTTATCTTTGTAAAATTCCGTTCTGTTTTTGTTCATTAAAGAACTGTCACAAAAAACCGGCTACCTTAATTAACCAGTGGACCAATTATCCGGAATCGACTGTATATGTAAATTTCATATCTTCTTCATGTCAGTTGGCAACACTGTATTCAAGGTTAACAGCTTGTAACAATTGAAATGTCGTTCACAATTTTAACATTACAGTAGAACCTCATTAATTCTGGATCCTGAGGGTGTAGAGTTATTAAGAACATGAAAATTTTGAATGGGTTTTAGTTAATGGACATAATTAGACTTGAGTTATCAAATTTATTCTATAACTATTGTATCTACAAAGAATATGGTTTAGTACAGTAATGCTAATTACTGAATATAGTTTAAGAGGTTGTATTAAGTGTAATATTTACAGGAAAGTACAACAAAAAATAATTTAAGCAGTAAAATTAAAGTTGAAAAATTTACAACGGTACCGCCATAGTTACTACACTAGATGGTAGCGGTCACACGCAGCTGCTGTCAGATATAAGATGGCGTAGTTTGGTCCCCAACAACTCTGCCGGTGCGCAGTTATGATAGGATTATTGCATTGTTTTTATAAACATAGCTGTTCAGGTATGTTTACATGGGAAATCAATTTTAATTTTAATAATTTTTTGTTTGCAGCCTGAAATTTTTCTCTAAGTAACTTGTTTTCTTCTTTCAATTCGGCATTTTCAAGAGGGATCTGTGGGTTTTAAGAGATCTGTTTTCTCTGACTGTGCAATATTCAAATTTGGCTGTTCTTCATTAAAACGAGGCCTACCTTCTTCTAAGGCTATCTTTTCATTTTGTAAACTGCCTGTGTTGTAATTGGATGATGAGTTTAAAATATCATAAACTTCTTTACGAGTGTATCGTTTCTCTGTTTGATTTTTGCATTCACTACAAGTCGGGTTTACTAGGACGTAAAATGGCCCTACATATTAGAAAATTTAAATGTGGGACTGAATTCGTCTTTAGGACATATTTTAATGGAGGATTTAGCAACTCGCACTTTAAATCGTGTACATAATTCGATTTGTCGAAATGTACTGAACACACGCGACCACTATTTAATTTATCCACTAACTTCGGTTGCTAAGACCAATAGGGGTGATATATCACCCTGATTAACCCCCTACCTATGTCACTGATGGCCTAAATTTTTGAACATAAATGATATCTATGGATGTTACTCACATTTTGCTATCATTTAGACCAGTAAAGAAGACCATAATCTGTAAAACTTCACATTTTTTTTTGTTTCTTTTAGAGATACATGCGAACATTGTTAGCACCAGTTTATCAAAGATTTAATAAATTGACAGATACACCGAAAAATTTTGAAGAAGTTAAATTTAAAAGTTTAATAACTAGTTGGTCATGCCATATGGAAGTAGAGAGTTGTGTCGATCAAGCATTCAACCTTTTCAAGCAATGGAAAAGTGAATCAAATCCTGATACTACCAATCCGTAAGTATATCTGCCATTAAAATCATTTTAAGTTTGGTACTTTGGTCTTAACTTAGTCATGGTAATGATCTCTGCCATAACTTTTATTGAAGATTTGTGTTTAACTCATCATTGTTTATTTAGAAACTACAATACTATAGACGCAAAACTTGGTTTGGTATTTTGGTGGATTTTTTAAAATACATCATTATTTTTTAACAACTATTGCACGGATGAACATACTTTTTGGCAGGTTTGTTGTATAATAATTATGGAAAACGATTATGCAATAACATTTAACAGAAAATTATTACTTTTTAAGTCACGAGGTATTTTCTTAAATAAATTTTGTAAAATCAAGAACACGGCATAAAAAAGTCAGCATGCGAGATATTTTCCCGTCTTTAAAGATAACTGTACACATTTAGGAAATGAAATTATAAGAAAATATTTTAAATAAATAAATTTTTAGTAAAAGAATTAGGTAACTAATATAGTTGAACAATGACGATGTATTTGAAAAATACGTTTATTTCTTCAAAAAAAAAATGTTTACTAAATTATACGTTATATTTCATTAAGCGAGTGTTTTTGAAGTAATTTTATAGAACATAAAACATGCGAAATACTTTGTTTTATAAAAATACGTTACTTCTGACAAGTTTCAGTTTGGCTACTTTAAAAAAAAAATAGATATGTTTTCTGAAATGGTTTACAATCCACATATTGCTCCTCTCTGCCATCAAGTCAGAGGCCATCAAATTATAGACAGACAATATAAGGTCATGCCCAAAATGGGCAGGTGGAGTGTTATTTTAATTGCACTCCATCTGTTTGGTCCAGGGCTAAAAAAATAGTTCTGTTTCTTATCACATAGTCAGCCACTTATATGACTGAACTATTTAAGAACAGAAGAGGTAAAGGTGTAAAAGACACTAGTCAGAGTTATCTCCTCTGAGAGTAATGAATTTCACTATGCAGCCAGACCCTGTGGTAAATGAAGTGAAGGTGTCATTTGCAGGGTGGAAAGTGAGTGCTTTTCGGAGGGCCTGGCATGCTGATAAGCATACTCTTTCAACTCAGTGAGGAAGGCAATGGTAAACCACCTTACTCCTCGTTTTTACGTAGTAAAACCTCTAGAGGTTCAAACCAGCCTTTCGGCTGTTGACCTAAACAACAACACAATTATTATTATTATAGTTTTATGGCCTTCATTGGACCACTGTAGTCAGTATCTTCCGGCCCTCTTTCGTCTTCTCTCCGCCCAACATCTCCTCATCCGCTCAGAAATCAATTTCCTTTCCTCGTCCGAAATCACTCTTCCCATTCTATGTCCGACTTTGATCTGAAGTCTTGTCTGTTTGTCGTTCAGGATTCCGATGCTGTCTGACTTGTCCTTCAAATCCTCGAATGTTATGCGCAACTCTCTCATATCCTCCCTGAGTTCTTCAATCCATTGAATATTTGTCTTACTTTTCCACAGCTTTTCAATAACTCTTCTGCTCAGTCTGTCCTCCGGAGCTCTAATCAAGTGACCGAAGAAAGATATTCGTTTTTTCCTCATTGTACTTGTGACAGGTTCAATTTCTTTGTATACAGTTTCGTTGGAAGCTAATCTCCAGTGTCCATTTTCATGATAGCTTTTGTTGATACAAGTTCTGATTATTCTTCTTTCAATTTTTAGTAATTTGTCTATTGCGATGGTATTAGTGGTTTTAAAGATGGTTTCACTTGCGTAAGTTATTATTGGTTGAGTAACTGTCTTATAATGATTCAATTTTGTGGCTATTGATAGTGATTTCTTGTTGTAAGTGTTCTTTGTGGCATACTGTGCTCTTCTCAACTTATTTATTCTACTGTCCCATGCTTGTTTCTCATTGAGATTGTACGTTATGACTTCACCCAGATATTTGAAACTGTCCACAATCTTTATTTCTTGATCTCCTATACGGATTTTCTTTGCAAGAGGTGGATCAGTTAGCATAAGTTCTGTTTTTTCAAAAGATATTCTAAGGCCAATTCTCTGAGAAATACTCTGTAGTGTATTTATTTGTTTCTTGGTTTCTTGAATACTGTTAGCCAGCAGTGCCAGGTCGTCAGCAAATCCCAAGCAGTTTAAATTTATGTTGTCTCTAGAAGTTCCAACTTTGATATTCTTTGGATTACTCTTATACCATTCCCTCATTATATATTCCAGGGCACAATTGAACAACAGTGGCGACAGGCCATCCCCCTGCCTCAAACCTGTTTTTACTACAAACGATTTGGACAGTTCTCCTCTGAATTTGACCTTAGATATTGTATTCGTCAGGGTGAGCTCTATCATTTTTATAAGTTTTGGATGGAGTCCCAAGTGTCTCAGAATTTTCAACATTGATCGTCTGTGGATGCAGTCGTATGCTTTTTTGAAATCTATGAATGCAATTGAAAGAGGTTTACTTCGTTTTCTGTAGTATGCCATGATTAGTTTCAACGTGATGATTTGTTCTGAACAGCTTCTCCATGGTCTGAAGCCGCCTTGATATTCACCAAGTTCCTTATCCAGTTGGTCTTTAATTCTGTTATATATGATCTTTGAAAAAATTTTGTAGGTGCAATCAAGAAGAGAAATCCCTTGATAGTTGTCTGGGTTGCTCCTGTCCCCTTTTTTGTGTAGCGGATTGATTACTGCTTCAGTCCAATGTTCTGGAAGTGTTTCAGTAGTCCAGATCTTTGTGAGGGCCATATGTAAGGAGGTCCGCGTTGAACCGCTAGCATGCTTCCATATTTCCGCACATACTTGACTTTCTCCACATGCTTTATAGTTTCTCATTTCATTTATTGCTCTCTCCACTTCTTGAATGGTCGGTGGATTTATGTATTCTGCTTGTGTTCTTATTGGGGTGTTCGTGTTGATCTGTAGAAGGTTCTTTGGTTCTTCACAGTTCAAGAGCTTATGAAATGCTTCCGCCATTATTTCAGCGTTTTCCCTATTATTATGAGCAAATTTTCCATTTTTATCCTTCAGTATCAATGTAGGAGGATCGTATTTATGTAACTGCTTACTAAATGTCTTATAATAGTCTCTTGAATTCCTTCTGTGATAGTTTTCCTCAATAGAGTTAATCAAATCTTTTGTATACTGTCTCTTTGTCCTTCTGATAATCTGAGTAAATTTCTTCCTGATATCTTTCAGATTAATAAAGTTATCTTCTGTCTTTTTATTCTGAAACTGAAGCCAGGCTTGATGTCTTTCTTCATGTACCCCATCACAATCTGAATTCCACCAGGTGTGTTTCTTACGTGGATCCAATGGGGCTATTTCTTCTGCATTTTGTTTCAAAATTGGTAGTAGTTCTTCAAGGTTATCTGTCAATTTTGTTGTTCTTGTCATTTGTTGGTATTCCTTGCTTCTAATTAATTTTCGTGGGTCATAAGTTCTTTTTTCTTTAACTGTTTTCTGTCTGACATTTTTACGTGGAGTGAATTTTATTTTGATTTTAATCAGGTAATGGTCTGAACCAGTGTCTGTTCCTCGTAGAACTCTTACATTATGTATCTCTTTATGAAAGGTCTTGTCCATGCACACATGGTCCAGCTGCCATTCTCCTCTCGTCCAATCCGGGTGTTTCCAAGTTTTGAGTTTATTCGGTTTTCTTTTAAAATAAGTTGATTTGGAAATTAGATTGTGAGTTCTGCACACCTCCACAAGTCTTTGACCGTTTCTGTTGGTGTGTTTCTGTGGAGCCCATTTTCCTATCACATCTCGATACTTCCTTTCCTTTCCCAACTGAGCATTGAAATCTCCAATCAAAATCTTGACATAGTTCTTATTGATTTGGGTTATTGTCTGGTCTAACAATTCCCAAAAGTCTTCCACTTCTTGTGCACTCCTTACTTGAGAATTTTTCACATTGGTTGGTGCATGTGCATTAATAATAGTGTACACCTTGTTTGTTGTTTTTAGAGTCAAAGTTGCTATTCTTGATGAAAGAGCTGTAAAGTCCATTATGGAATCTATTATTTTCAAACTTACTATAAAACCGGTTCCAAACTGTGGACATTGTTTCATGACTCTTTGTCCAGGTTTTCCATTATAGATTCTATATCCTTGAGACTCAAATGGTTGCTCCGTCGTGTTCCTCATTTCCTGCAATCCCGCTATAATGATGTTCTGTTTATCAAATTCATCCGTCAGATTCTTCAGTCTTCCCACCTTCAGTAGAGAGTTGACATTATGAGTTGCAATGTAGTTTATTTGTCTATACTTGATCTTTTCCTTTCGTGTTCGGTCAGACATGAGTGACTTTGAATGTTGCTCTATGTTTTTGTCCTGTAGTTGGCAACCCACCGAATCCGATATTGCCTTCTCCTGCCGTGTAGCACAGGACGGTGGAACATTTTTCCTATAAGACCTTTCCATATCTGACTTTCAAAGGTTGTCCACCTTGTGTGGAGTAGAGACTACTCCGAGTTACAACCACGGTTGTTAACCGCAGAGGATAGTTTTCAGCCGCCACTAACATGTGGAACCAACGCTGTCGGGAAACCGCCACTGACATGTGGAACCGCCGTGCCCTGGGTTGCTAGTTTTGGTCCACCCCGGGTATTTTATTTCCCCGGTACCCACCATATCTGGTGAGCATTCCCCGATCCGCCACCTGGGGAGGCGCCCGATAGGAGACTAGCAAACTCCCCCAGGAAACAACAACACAATATAAGGTCAATGAAAAGTTTTTTTTTATATATAAAATAACAAAAAAAACATCACAGGAAATAACAATGAGAAACTTAACTGGACAGAAAGATTCAACAAACTCGCAAAATCCGCAAAACACACACAAAATTTTTACAATAAAAAGTGTCTTTCAATAAATTCAAAACTCCGGCATTTCAACACCGTAATTCTTCCGGAGATCACATACAGCAGCGAAACAATCTTCAGTCTCAGGAAGATAAACACGGAGCACAGAATCTCAAAATTGGAGCGTCGGATCATCAGGAGATGCCTGAACAAAAGATGTTTCTCTGATGGGATATGGAAACCCGTCTCGAAAGAAGAAGTATACAGAAATACAGAACCTCTAGCAGACCAGATGAGGAAAAAGAGAATTTCCTTCTTTGGACATCTCTTGAGGACCGACTCTTCCAGAATCTCAAAACAAATCATCAACTTTTCTTTAATAGAAAAACTCAGCCCCACTGGATCAGGGAAATTAAGGAGGACATGGACGGACTCCAAATCTCACTTGCGGACCTCAAAACAAAAGCCGGAAATTACCAAAGGCTGAAAACCACAAGACTTGAACAGCAGAAACCGACGAAACGACAGAAAGTTGTGTATTCTGACAAGGAACGGCAGAGAAGATCGGATGGATTGAGGGAATACTGGAGAAAGTTGAAGGACGGAAACATCAGGAAAGGACTCCAAAAACTGAAAAACTGAACCCAACTGAAAAACTGAACCACAAAAATTGAAATGAGCTTTTTTAGTTTGATGAACTTATGTAGTCCTATGTGGCTTTAAAAAAAAAAAATAAAAAAAAAATAACAAAAAATTAAAATGTAACATTTTGCTTATGAAATAATTTGTACCAGAAAAAAATTTCCCACAATACTGCTGATAATTCACATCATCGTTTATAATAAAGTTGCTGATAATTGGTAGTTTATTGTACATAGAATTCATTGACTCTGTATTAATGAAATTGCTTATATTTTCACAGGATACCTGCTGACATGAGAGGAACAGTTTATTGTCTAGGAATAAGACTTGGAAATGAAAGGGATTGGGATTACCTGTGGGAACGTTATAATAAATCAAATGTTGGTACCGAACAAAGTTTAATTTTATCGGCACTTGGATGCAGTCGAGATGTTTGGGTACTAAACCGATACTTAGACATGTCAATAAATGAAAACTCAAACATCCGTCGCCAAGATAGTGTCACCGTCTTCAGCAGTATCGCCAGAAATGAAGTCGGATATTATTTAGCCAAAAATTTCTTATACACTAATATTAAAAAAATCTATAACTATTTCGGACCAAAAACATCAAAAATCGGTCGATACATATCTAGTATATCTGATCATATGGTTTCTGATGAAGAACTGGAAGAATTAAAAAGATTTTTATCGACAAATCGAGATTACGTTAAATATTCAGCATTAGCTGCAAAACAGAGTATGGAATCCACTGTTGTTAACATCCGCTGGTTTTCAAATTATTACGACAAAGTTCTTAGAATCGTTGCACCATAAAAATATATTAAATCATAAATATGGTTTTATTCCATAAATTTCATCATAAAAAACATAAGAATGCCATTAGAGTTTGTGTACAAAGCTTTTTTTAATTTAAATAACAGCTTAGAATTTTTATTAATGTAATAAGTTATTTGTGTACTTACTTATGCCATCAAAATAAATGGTTAATTAATATTATAAATGAATAAAAACATATATGTGTGTAATAGATGCATTGTCATTTTAAAATATTCTGAATGTTTAAAAATATTATATTTATGTACTTATTTATTGTAATGGAAAGCAAATAAAATCAGTATTTATTTTAATCTAATGTCATCACCAGACCTGCATAAAAATTGCTAAAAAATTTAATCTCTAATGTGTTTTTTTTATTTTAACTAAGTGTAATTAATTATTTTCAATCAGTAGTTTTAAATATAAATAAACTTTAGACAAAGATGATGAAAGTCTGAACTATAACGTTTTTCAAATTAAAATATAAAACATACTCGGCGGTGTGTTTCAAAAAAAAGTATGAACAAAAAACAAAACTAAACTTGACTCTGTACTATATCCATAATCTTGTTGTAAACATTGGAATAATTAAATTTTAGGGATGTTTTTTTTGCATCCAGGAGACTCCAGGAGGAGTATAGGACATGTCAGTTATAACACCTGAAATACATATAAGAATCACACATTGTATCACTGCTATCAAGAAAGAAATTCTTGTACACTATAAAAAGTTTCACCGATCAAGTAATTTTTCAAATTTTTTAAAGGAATGCAAATTATCACATTTTAAAAATTGGGGTAATTTATTCATGAATTTTCTCCCTGCGTAAGTAGGTTTTTGTTCAAACAATTTTGTGGAGTGATTAGCCACATAATAATCATTTCTGTTTCAAGTGTATTTTGCAAACTTAGACAGCATATAAACGTGTTGTTTATGTTGGTACCGAACAAAGTCTAATTTTAACGGCACTTATATTAAATTCTGTATTATACTATTTGTATTAATTTGTATTAGGTATACTAGGTGTTAGGGATGCATTTTGTACACTTAGACAGTGTATACAGTTGTTAGGGATGTATTTTGTTCTCTTAGACAGCGTATACAATTGTTAGAAATGTATTTTGTTCGCTTAAACAGCTTACATAAGTGTACAAACTTAGTCACTTAGACAGGTATAAAGGATGTATTTTGTACACTGTGATACCATATACAGGTGTTAAGGAGGTTTTGTATTTTGTACACTTAGACAGCATATACAGGTATTAGGGATGTATCTTGTATCCTCAGACCACCTATACAGTTGTTTAGGGATGTATTTTGTACACTTAAACAGCATATAAAAGTGCGAGGCGATGTATTTTGTTTACTTAGACAGCGTATAAAAGTGTTATGGATGTATTTTGTACACATAGCAGCATATACAAGTGTTGGGGATGTATTTTGTTCACTTAGACAGCGAATGAAGGTGTTAAGGGATGTATTTTGTATACATAAACAGCATATACAGGTGTTAGGGATATATTTTGTACACTAAGACTGTGTAAACAGGTGAAAGAGATGTATATTGTACACTTACAAAGCGTACAGGGGTGTTCAAGATGTATTTTCTTCACTTATACAGCATATACGGGTGTTAGGATATATTTTTTTACACTTAGATAGCATATACAGTTGTTAGGGATGTATTTTCTTCACTTAGACAGCATATAAGGGTGTTAGGGATGTATTTTGTACGATTAGACAGCATATAAAGGTATTATAGGATGTATTTTGTATACTTAGACAGCGTATAAAGGTGTTAAAAGATGTGATCCCAAGGTAACTTGGAAGAAAGATAAAGAGAATTATGACAAGTAAATCTTATAATTGTCATCATATTTAATAAATTGTTATTTTTAACCACCTTTGTGGTCCAGTGGTTAGCGCACTACACTGTAAAGCGGAGATCCCGAGTTTGATTCCCGGCTAGGGTTTAGAAAAATTATAAAACGTTCAAACCTATTGTTCCTCATTTTAAAGTAATTACTAATAACGAAGAAGTTTATGCGACTTAAAACAAAAAAAATTTAAATCATTAAAACTTTTTTAATAATTTTGAAAAAAATTTAATACGCATGTAGATTATCATTTCAAATTCCCCGTAATTATAAGTCGTAAAGTTTACTATGTAGTACTTACACTTTGAGTCGGCAATGATAACGTTACTGTTTGTTGCGAGTTCTTCAAATTTTATTTTTAAATTAAATAATAAGTCAAAATTGAAAGATAAATAATATTCAATCTTGTACTTATTTGACTAAATTTTTGTAAAAACAGTTTTCTGTAATATATTTTACAGTCAATAAAGAAATAAAAATTGTAATGAGTACACTAAAACCTCACTCATTCAAAATTTTGTTATACAAAACAAGTTTTGAAAAAAAAATTTTTTGTTAAAAAAATTGTTTGATGTATCTCCAACAGGTGCTTGTAGTTCTCCTGTATGTTGATAAGAAGTATATGGGTGTGGCTATTAAATAATGAGACTGACGTTGCAAAAAATTTTATTTTTATTTTATACATAATCACTTATTGTCACCTTCAATATACACTCCTTCTATATCCCTACAACACTCCATGTGAATTTTCCATTGTTGGAAACAGTGCTGGAAGTCATCTTCTATCAGCTCCTGCAGGATACGTGCTGCTTTCTTTTTTACAGCTTCCACAGACTCAAATCTTGTCCCTTTTAATGCAGATTTGGCCTTAGGAAACAGGTAGAAGATAATAACATGTGATAAAACGTGGTTTTTTTTTCTTATGATCCGAAAATGAAGCACCAATCCATGCACTGGAAGAGCCGAACTTCACCGAGAGCCAAAAAAGCTCGAATGAGTAAGTCAAAATGTAAAGCAATGATGATTGTTTTTTTTTATATCCATGGGATTGTGTACCTTCACTGAGTTCTTGAAAATCAAACAATTAATCAATATTACTGCCTTGAGGTACTTTATAAACTACGTCAAAGAGTAAGGAAAAAACGCCCTGAAGTGTGGAAGGACAATTCATGGGTTCTCCACCACGACAATGCACCAGCTTATTCCGCGTTATCTGTCAAGAGGTTCCTAGCCAAGTACAGCATCTCAGTGTTAGAACACCCACCTTATTCACCAGATCTTGCACCATGTGACTTCTACCTGTTCCCTAAGGTGAAATCTGCATTAAAAGGGACAAGATTTGAGTCTGTAGAAGCTGTAAAAGAGAAAGCACTACATGTCCTGAAGGAGCTGACAGAAGATGACTTCCAGCACTGTTTCTAACAATGTAAAATTCACATGGAGTGTTGCAGGGATAGAGAAGGAGTGTATATTGAAGGTGACAATAAGTGATTATGTATAAAATAAAAATAAAATTTTTTACAATGTCAGTCTCGTTATTTAATAGCCACACCTCGTATAAACTACAATGGGATCATAAAATTAACCACAATAATTAAACAATAAATATATTTATACAAAAGTATTTAACACTGTTAACAATTTAGTGGCATGCTTTTTTAACTACCAGTACCAATGTTGACTACTTGGAAGAAGAAGGAAGAGGCAAGAAGAGGGAACATGTACAGTGCAAGCATCTATTGAAATTACATGTAGTATAGTTCTTTTACACCTCTATCTTGTCTGTTCTTAAATGTTTCTGTCATATAACTGGCCACTATGTAATAAGAAACAAAAACATTTAAGCCTTAAAATACTCTAGACTTGAAAGAAAATTAATTTAAAAAATCTGGTGTGAAACGCTCACACAACTTTCTCTTGCCAATGCAAATAATGACCAATATAACCTAACATTAATAATAAAACATTAGAAATAAACAAAAAACTAACCTCAAAAACATAACCTTATTTTAATCATGAGTGAAAGACGCAGAATGAAAATTGACCTCAGTTTGGCTCAAAAACACGGAAAATCACTCTTTCACGCTAAACTAGGCTCTGTAGAGAAAAATGCTTTACTATAAATTTCAATACATACACTTTTGTCGTAAAATAGATACTAAGGCCGATATCTTAAAAAAAATCTATTTTTCACTCATTTTCGCGAGAAAAAAAACAGAAAATCGCTAATTACTGCTAAACTAAGCGTTATACAAAAAAAATGTTTGAATAAAAGTTGTAGGATTTTAAATTCTCTACATTTTTTAATATTAAATATTTGTGCTAAAATGCATATTAAAGCCATAATCTTTAAAAAACAATTTTTTTTACATGAAAACAACCTCACCAAGAATTTCAGGAAACATGGCGCCTACCCTATCTTGTAGAGCATAAAAAATTTAGTAAACCAGATGATTTAAAAAAAAAATTGTAGGACCAGTTTTTGAGAAAATCACAAAAAGGTGAAAAATTACACGAATAAACTACTACTTTCGGTTGACCAATTTTGATGAAACTGTTTGCGTCGGGTCCAGTTACAGTATGTAACTTAAGTTTCAAGTTCGTACGATGTTCCGTTCTTGAGATATTCTGTTCACACACACACACACACACACACACTCTCACACACGCATGCGCGCGCGCGTGCACACACACACACACACACAGACCAAGTGATAAAAACATGTTTTTTTGGGTTCAGGGGGTCTGAAAACTTGTTGATTCGGTGAAAACTCAGTTTTGAAAAATCCCTCCCCTTTATTACTAATTTGTGTACGTTGCAATCTGTTCAATTTAGAAAAATAAGCAACCCCATGACCCAATGAGATGAGGATGATGTGTATGACATGTAAATTAGGTGTAGTCTTGTACAGACCCAGGCCAACCATTCCTGAGCGAGTATGATTAATTAAACCCCAACCATCAAAGTACACCGGTTACCACTGTCTAGTATTCAAATCCATATAAAAGTAACTACCTTTACTAGGATTTGAACCAGGAACCTTTGTCTCCGAAACTCAGCTGTTTAACAGCTGATTTTGGCAACGACTTTACCTCTAGACCAACCCGGTGGGTTAATTTTGAAAAATCGACATGAAAACAATACTTTCCTTCCTATGTATTCATATAGGCAAGAGAAAGTAAAAAGCAAAGGAACCATAAAATGGGTATGGGTTTTTTAAGCAAAATTGCAAAAATTGATTTGGGAGTCAACGTGTTAACACTCCACCTGCCTGTTATGGGCAATATTATCAACAATTTGTTGGATACGACATGTTTCTATTAAAATCTTTTATTAAAATTTGTTCAGTCTAGTCAGGAATCGAACCCACAACATTCAATTTTGAAATCTAGATTTTATTAGTATACATCTCTGTACACTGCTGATATGTCTGGATTAGTATTTATTTGTTTGATTTAATTTTCAAGAATTTCTTATCATAATGTATAAGGATTTTATTACACAGTTATCAAAAAGGTAAGTATGTTATTATTAAGTAATTTGCAGGCACTTAGGTATAAAAGAAAAAAACATTTGTCATTATTTCATAACTAATAATAATTTTATATAGATAATTCATAGGAAGATTTTATATGAAAAATGATCAAAACACAATGTCTTTTAGGAATATTTTTTACAATTTATTGTTTTCCAGGTAATATTTTAATTATTTTAGTACTAGAAATTAAGTTACACAGGTTAGGTGACCTGCCAACATTTATGTATGTATATGAATTTTTTTGTCATTAGTCTTTTAACTGGTTTGATGCAGTTCTCCAAGCTGTTCTATCTTGTGCAAGTCGTTTCATATCTACATACCTGGAACACCCTACATCTTTTGTAATTTTCTATATATATTCTAACCTTTGCCTCCCCCTACAATTCATTCCCTCAATATTACCCTCCATTATTGAAGGCCCAATATTTGGATGTCTTAAGATATTGCCCACTAGCCTATCCCTTCTTCTGTTAAGATGTTTCCATATACTTCTTTTTTCATCAACTCGCATAAGAACTTTTAAATTACTCATTTTATATGAATGTACACCACTGAAAAGAAAAAATACCTATAATATTTTTACTTTCTCTTGCCTAGATGAATATATAGGAAGGAAAGTATTGCTTTCATGTCGATTGTTAGAAATCGACTTTTCACCGAATCTACATGTTTTCAGACCCCCTGAACCAAAAAAGAAAAAAACTTTAAAAACTTTAAAAGCTTTAAAACTTTAGCTTTAGCGATTGGTCTGTGTGTGTGGGTGTGTGTGTGTGTGTGTGTGTGTATGTGTGTGTGTGTGTGTGTGTGCGTGCGCGCGCGCGTGCGTGCGTGCGTGTGTGTGTGAGTGTGTGTTAGACACGAACATTTTCATCAAAATCGGTCAACCGGAAGTAGTAGTTTATTTGTGTAATTTTTCACTTTTTTGCGATTTTCTCAATAACTGGTCCAACAATTTTTAAAAAAATCGCCTGGTTTACTAAATTTTGTATGCTCTACAAGATAGGGTAGGCGCCATGTTTGCTGAAATTCTTAGTGAGGCTGTTTTTACGTAACAAAATTGTTTTTTTAAGATTGCGGCTTCAATATACATTTTAGCGCAATAATTTGTAAACAAAAAATGCAGAAAATTTAAAATCCTACAACTTTTATTCCAAACATGTCTTTGTATAACGCTTAGTTTAGCGGTAATTAGCAATTTTCTGTTTTTTTCTCAGGAAAACGTGTGAAAAATCTATTTATTTTAAGATTTTGGCCTTAGTTTACGACAAAAGTGTATACAGTATAATCAAATTTATACGAAATTAAAAGATCTATAACTTTTATTTAAAGCATTTTTCTCTACAGAGCCTAGTTTAGCGTGAAATAGTGATTTTTAAGGCAAACTGAGGTCGATTTTTTTTGCGTCTTTCACTCATGATTAAAATAAGGTTATGTTATTTGAGGTTAGTGTTTTGTTTATTTCTAATGTTTTATTATTAATGTTAGGTTATATTGGTCATTATTTGCATTGGCAAGAGAAAGTTGTGTGAGAGTTTCACACCAGATGTTTTTACAAATTCTAATCAAGAATATCACCAGAAAAATTTCCAGTTCATCAAAAATTTAGTTCCAGATAACAAATAAATCATGCAGAAATTGGTTCAATAATCTTCTAGCAGTGATTTTTACTTTCTCTTGCCTATATGAATATATAGGAAGGAAAGTATTATTTTCATGTCGATTTTTCGAAATCGAGTTTTCACCGGATCTATACGTTATCAGACCCCCTGAACCCAAAAAACATGTTTTTAGCGATTGGTCTGTGTGTGTGTGTGTGTGCGTGTGTGTGTGTGCGCGCGCGTGCGTGCGTGCGTGCGTGTGTGAACAGAATATCTCAAGAACGGAACATCGTACGAACTTGAAACTTGAAACTTAAGTTACATATCACTACCGGACCCGACACGAACATTTTCATCAAAATCGGTCAACCGGAAGTAGTAGTTTATTCGTATAATTTTTCACTTTTTTGCGATTTTCTCAAAAACTAGTCCTACGATTTTTTTTAAAATCAACTGGTTTACTACATTTTTTATGCTTTACAATATAGGGTAGGCGCCATGTTTGCTGAAATTCTGCTTGAGGCTGTTTTTACGTAAAAACATTTTCTTTTTAAGATTGCAGCTTTAATATGCATTTTAGCGCAAAACGTTATATAATAAAAGTTGTAGAGAATGTAAAATTCTACAACTTTTATTTCAAACATTTTTTTGTATAACGCTTAGTTTAGCGGTAATTTGCGATTTTCTGTTTTCTTTCTCACGAAAATGTGTGAAAAATTGATTTTTTTAAGATTTCGGCCTTAGTATGCATTTTACGACAAAAGTGTATATAATTTAATTTATAGAAAATTAAAAGATCTACAACTTTTATTTAAAGCATTTTTCTCTACAGAGCCTAGTTTAGAGAGAAAGAGTGATTTTCCGTATTTCTAAGCCAAACTGAGGTTGATTTTCATTTTGCATCATTCACTCATGATTAAAATAAGGTTATGTTTTTGAGGTTAGTTTTTTGTTTATTTCTAATATTTTATTATTAATGTTAGGTTTATTGTTAATTATTTGCATTGGCAAGAGAAAGTTGTGTGAGTGTTTCACACCAGATTTTTAACTATGTATAGTTATGGGTATTCGTATGTACTGCCCGTTCCCAAGCTTTGTGGAGCTGAGAGGTATGCATTACGTCACTACTACTGTGATAGATTGCGTTAGTAGTAGTAGTAACGTTTTACTTGTATTATGTTTGTAGTAGTCAAGGGTACTATCCAAACTACAGATATTCTATGTCGCCATCTACAGCGAATAGTCAAAACAACACCCATGTATGTCACCACACTAGGCAGCCTACTGCCTAGCAAATAGCAATGAGATGATTAGTACAGTGTCATGACGTAGCAGCAGTCTGGTACTTTGTCTGTCCCCTTCATCCCGCAGCTGCACAAAGCTTAGATTCATACAGTATAGTTAATAGTTATAACTATGTATGCATGTGGAAAGTAGATGCTTTTTTCAGAGGGCCTGGTATCATGATATGCATACTTTTCTACTCAGAGAGGAAGGCAACGGTAACCACCTTACTCCTCATTTTACTTAGTAAAAGCCTCTCGAGGTTCAAATTAGCCTTTCAGCTGATGACCTAAGCAACAACAGATTTGATTAATTTCAGCCGACATACCACTTACCCCATCTTGTATGCACAAAAAAATGTAGCGAGGTGATTTTAAGGCGAGACTGTACCTTGTATCCCACCAGTGTTAAATTTGGTATTTTCAGGTACATTTTTCATAGGATTGGTAAAATATAGGGAAATGAAACTTTACACACTTAATCGTTGTCGAGTTTATTTTAGCTACTGACATTTTTTCAATTTAATCTGTTGAAGCAGAAAATTGAAAACAAAATAATGAATACCGGTAACATAAAAATTTTACAAATTTTTTTCTATGATTATTGTATATTGCTAATTTTTTTTAGCATCTGAGGAAGTCATAAAAGTGCAGGTATGTGTGCATGTACAAGATAAATAGCTGGTAAAAATTTCAGCCTTCTAGGTTTATTGGTTTCCGAGAAAAATGTACCTAAATTTTAAAATCTAAATTTACGAGAACAGGCAAAAATAAAAAGGCACAAATCAAAAACAAGGTGTAGGCCTACGCGAACAAGTAAATTTCCCATCAACAGTTGGTTAGAAATCTGAACCAACAGCTGAGAATATTTAAAAAAATAATACAAATATTTAAAAATTAAAATTACCTTTGCTCTAAAACGCTCAGTATAAAATTATGAAAAATATTAGTTCTTTGTGACATGATAGTTTTTCTGGGTAAAACCGTTAAAAACTTAATTTTTTCATTAAAATAATTTTTTGACATAATTTAATGGTTTTCTGGTAGATCTAGGTCTGAACTATTGAAAAATATAAAAAACCAAAAATCTAAATTTTCAGTAAATTCATCTTACAGTCTCATCTTACAGATCTTATCTGCATCTTATCTGCATCTGCATCTTACAGACTGCCCATAACAGACAGGTGGAGTGTCAAATTTTTTACACTCAATCTGTTAGTTGCAAGGCTAAAATAAATAGTTCTGTTTCTTGTCACATGGTCAGCCAATTAAATGACTGAATCATTTAAGAACAGAAGAGGTAGAGGTGTAAAAGACACTAATCAGAGTTATTTCCTCTGAAAGTAATGAATTTCATTATACAGCCAGACCCTGTGGTGAATGAAGTGAAGGTGTTATTTGCAGAGTGGAAGATATGTGCTTTTCAGAGGGCCCGGCATGCTGATAAGCATACTTTTCCACTCAGTGAGGAAGGCAATGGTAAACCACCTCACTCCTCGTTTTACTTAGTAAAACCTCTACAGGTTCAAACCAGCTTTTTGGCTGATGATCTAAACAACAACAGTCTCATCTTAAACAAAATCGTGGAATCGTTTTTGAGAAAAATGGGAAAAATGAAAAATCCTCTACATTTTCAAAATTTGTATTTGGTTGATGACCTAAACAACAGAGGGCAGTTAGTTATTATAGTTAGATATTTGAAAATTTGTGAGTAAATTAATTAAGTTTACCATTGAAAGTTCAAAGACCTTAATTCAACTATTGGAAGTTGATACTGACTCTACTCTTTAATTACAAAGTAAACTAATCTTAGTTTGAAATGCTTAATCCTACGTACAGAAACTCTTGAAAATTTATCTGTTTATGTAAACACACTCAAAGTTACAATTTTTATTAATTTATTTTACACCATTTATTTTATTTTTATGTTTAGAACCGTTTTTTTGGCCCTGTAAAGTAATTCAAGATTTTTGAAAGCTTTTTGTAGCCAACAGATTCCGTATTCTTTCGTTGGAAGAAGCGTTTCTTTTTTTCTTTTGTCCGCCAGATAATCTGCTTTTGTTTTTCAAGGAAGCTCACAAAGTTAACCTGTCAGTCCAATTATGTTTTCTCAGTTATTTCAATTTTCTGAGTATCTTTTTGATTTTTTTAAACCACTTGTCTGACATTTTATTTCTATTATTTTAACTTAATGTGTTAAACATTTGTTTTGTTAACAGTTTATCTCATTTTTATTTTTACTTTCTCTTGTCCTATCCATATGAAATACAGGGAAGGAATGTATTGTTTTCATGTCAATTTTTTGAGGGTCCCTGAACCCAAAAACATGTTTTTACCAATTGGTCTGTGTGTGTTTGTGCATGTGTGTGTGTGTGAACGAAATATCTCAAAAAAGGAAAAACCATATGAAGTTGAAACTTGGAATTTAAGTACTTAGGTACCATGAAGGTACCTACCTACCTAACATTTAAATTTTCATTAAAATCAATCATCAAATCCAGAAGTAGTAGTTTACTACTACTGGTATGGTTTTTCATTTTTCCCAATTTTCTCAAATACGATCTCACAATTTTGTTTAAAATCACCTCGCTACATTTTTTTGTGCATAAAAGATGGGGTAAGTGGTATGTCGGCTGAAATTAATTAAAGCTGTTGTTGTTTAGATCATCAGCTGAAAGGCTAATTTGAACCTCGAGAGGCTTTTACTGAGTAAAATGAGGAGTGAGGTGGTTTACCATTGCCTTCCTCTCTGAGTGGAAAAGTATGCATATCAGGATACTAGGCCCTCTGAAAAAAGCATCAACTTTCCACCATACAAATGACACCTCCACTTCATTCACCACAAGGTCTGGCTGTATAATGAAATTCATTACTCTCCGAGAAGATAACTCTGCCTAGTGTCTTTTACACCTCTACCTCTTCCGTTACTAAATGCTTCAGTCATATAATTGGCTGACCATATGATAAGAAACATAACTATTTTTTATATCCCTGGAACTAGCAGATCAAGTGCAAATAATTTAACACTCACCTGCTTGTTATGGGCATCATCAAAGCTATAGAAGATTAAAAACCAACAAATTATATTTCAATAGGTTTTTATTCTACAGAGCATCAATTAGTGATTTTCCATATTTTTCTCATAAAAATCAGTATAACAGAGGTTGATTTTCATTTAACATCACCATGTTATGATTAAAATTAGATTATGTCTTTTATACCTTTTTCTGCGTCCTGGAGACTCCAGGAAGAGTATAGGACATGTCAGTTATAACACCTGAAGTACATATTGATTCTTATTTTATAAGAATCACAAAATTTATCACTTATATCAAGAGAGAAATTCTTGTATGCTATAAAATGTTACACCGATCAAGTACCTAATTTTTCAGATCATTTTTAAAGAAATGCAAATTATCACAACATTTTAAAAATTGGGGTAATTTATTCATGAATTTTCTCCGTGCATAAGTAGGTTTTTGTTCAAACAATTTTGTGGAGTGATTAGCTGCATAATAATCATTTCTGTTTCTCATGTTATGATTGTGAACATTGAAATTCTGCATAAAATTATTTTGCCTAACATACATAATCACCTCAAAAATGTAGAGAGAGGGAACTGTAAGCAATTTAAGTTCCTTAAATAGTAGCCTGCATGAGGTTAGCTGGTTAGCTCCCACCATACACCTAATAGCTTTCTTTTGAATTTTAAAAACCCTATTCATACAAAGCATGCTAGAATTACCCCATACTAAGATACCATAACGGATATGAGACAGAATGAGGCCATGATAAGCTGCCATTAGCAATTTTTTATCATTTAATCCGGCAATTTGTTTTAGTGCAAATACCCCAAATGATATTTTACTACAAACTTGATTGGTGTAGAAGTCCCAAGACAAAAATCTATCTAGAGATACTACTCCTAGGAACTTCACTGTTTATACATGCTCTAATATAGAATATTAAACCTATTTACATTGGCTAGAGAAAGTTGTGTGAGTGCTTCACCAGATTATTTTTTATTTTTGTTAAATAGTGCCTTCATTCACTCAGCTTTTCATTTAATGATTTTATTTTACAGTTGTGAAAGGAGTTCCTATTAAACATGATTCAGTATACAGTATAGTTGGAGGTCACATTGCTAAACCAGGAGAATTTCCATTTCAGGTATGCACAAAATTTTAGTATTTTAAGGGGAGACTGTACTTTGTATTCCGCCAATGTTAAATTTGCTATTTTTAGGTACATATTTCATAAAATTGGTAAAAGGTAGGGAAATGAAACTTTACTTACTTATAGATGTCGGATTTCTCTAGCTATTGACATTTTTTTCAATTTAATCTGTTGAACCATAAAGTTAAAAACTTAATAACAAATAATATAAAATTTTTACAATTTTCTTTTTACAGTGTTTTACATATTAATAATTTTTGTAGAATTTTAGGAAAACATAAAAATGCCAGAATATGTGCATATGCAAGATAAATAACTGGTAAAAATTTCAGCCTTGTAGGTTTAATGGCTTCCGAGAAACATGTACCTAAATGTTAAAAATTTAAATTTGCCCCTAGATGCCTTAAAAGACACTGGAGTAGAGACCTAATAATTTGATATACAAATTTCATTCTTGGGGAGGCACCAATGGGGCCCCTACCCCTCTCATGCCTATCATGTCATTTACATTATTATCTTAATCATCACATTTGCTTGTGGTAAAATATTACATTTGTAAATAAAGAATTAAAGAGAGAAAAAAATTTCCAGAACAGGCGAAAAAACAAAAAGTACGAATCAAAAACAAAATGTACAACACAAACAAGTGAATTTCCCATCAACAGTTGGTTAGAAAAATGAACCAATGGCTGAGAGTATTAAAAACAGTAATGCAGATATTTTTAAAGTACTAAAATTCCCTTTGCTCTAAAACGATCCGTATAAAATTATGAAAAATATTCGTTCTTGGTGACACGATAATTTTTCTGGGTAAACCTCCTAAAAGCTTCTTTTTATTAAAATACTATTTTTTTCACGTAATTTAAAGTTTTTTGGTTGAACTAGGTCTAAACAATTGAAAAATATAAAAAACCGAAAATCAAAATTTTCAGTTCAAACCATCTCACCTTAAAGATTGAGATTTAAGATTCTATTGTTGTTTACTGCCCATAACAGACAGGTGGAGTGTCAAATTATTTACACTCAATCTGTTAGTTGCAGGGCTAAAATAAATAGTTCTGTTTCTTGTCACATGGTCAGCCAATTAAATGACTGAATCATTTAAGAACAGAAGAGGTAGAGGTGTAAAAGGCACTAATCAGAGTTATCTCCTCTGAAAGTAATGAATTTCATTATACAGCCAGACCCTGTAGTGAATGAAGTGAAGGTGTCATTTGCAGAGTGGAAAATATGTGCTTTTCAGAGGGCCCGGCATGCTGATAAGTGTACTTTTCCATTCAGTGAGGAAGGCAATGGTAAACCACCTCACTTCTCGTTTTACTTAGTAAAACCTCTACAGGTTCAAACCAGCCTTTCGGCTGATGACCTAAACAACAACAACACATTGTTGTTTAGGTGATCAGCTGAAAGGCTGGTTTTAACCTGTTGAGGTTTTATTAAGTAAAATGAGGAGTGAGGTTTTACTAAGTAAAATGAGGAGTGAGGTGGTTTACCAGCCTTCCTCACTGAATGGAAAAGTACGCTTATCAGCATGTCGAGCCCTCTGAAAAGGACATATTTTCCACTCTGCGAATGATACCTTCACTTCATTCACCACAGGGTCTGGCTGTATAATGAAATTCATTACTTTCAGAGGAGACAACTCTGATTAGTGTCTTTTACACCTCTACCTCTTCTGTTCTTAAATTATTCAGTCATTTATTTAATTGGCTGACCATGTAACAAGAAACAGAACTATTTATTTTAGTCCTGCAATGAACAGATTGAGTGTAAACAATTTGACACTCCACCTGTCTGTTATGGGTAGTTTAAGGTTCTAAAATAACAAAATCACGAACAATACTAGGTAAATCATTATAATTTGAACAAATTATTTGAGGCTTAGAGTGGACAGCCACGGATTTCAGTTGAGTTAAGTGGAACAACAAAAACGAACCCGTGTTTTTCTATGTTGGAGCGGCCACAGGATGTGTAGCGGAGTGAGTGGCATGGCTGAGCTCGACTCCACTCAGCTTCGTTGCTGTCTTGGTCCATTTTGAAAGCTGACTACGCTTCCCACACCAATTGACTTTGTATGCTTTCCGACAAAATTTTTGTCACTCGCATAGTTTCAATGTATCTGTGGCATTCTGTACATTCTGTTCCATACATGTTTATCTAGTTTCTTAGACATGGAGATCGAAGAGAAGCTAATTAAATGTGGGAGATCCTGTATGATGTATCCGGTAAAAAATACATTTTTTTAAATTTTTTATAAATAACATTATTTGCAATCAGTTTTTTAAAATTAAACTATAAACAAATCTTTTCAATTTTCAAAAAAGGCTTTTTCTTCTCCTTTTTCCTTTTCTTTCTTCTTCTTCTCCTTCTCCTCCTTCTCCTCCTCCTCCTCCTCCTCCTCCTCCTCACCCCTCCTCGCCATCCCCTTCCCTCCCCTTTTCATTCTCCTCCTCCCCTCCATATTCTTCTTCTTCTTCTTCTTCTTCTTCTTCTTTGAGGCCTCATTACTCTGAGTACAGTATTCAGATGAACTAATGTCCCCTAGCCATGGGAGTGAGAGAATGCATAACGCTCTCATTCACACAAGCCATACGCACCGTTCCAATAACATTGTCTTTAATTTTACTCATTGTTGTGAGCAAGCGTTTATTCGAGCAGTAAACTAACAAGCAAGGTAACGACTGTAGTATGTTTGTAGATTTAGATTATAATGGTAAAGACCTTTGAGCCCATGCCTAGTTATGCCACATATCTCCCTCTCACTCGCTCAGCTATGGGACATTAGTTCGCCTGATACCTATACCTCTCATTATATAAATTATTCATATGTTAAAAGAGAAAATTACTATGTACAAAGATATTTACATTTTACAATATGGAATACTTTTCACAATAATTTTATGTACATTTAAACTCTTTCAGAAAAGTCCAAAACATGGTAACGTTTCAGGCGCCTAACTTCTTCTGCATTGTTCAAAAGATTTATGGCTAATTCGTTTTCATGCCTTTCAAGTCTTGCCTGATATTTTCTATTAAAACGCCTGACCTCGTCCATTACATCAGGAAAGTTACAATAATGTTGTATTTCTGCATTCCTTGCAAACCATGGTACCCTTGTTATAACCCGAAGAACCTTATTCTGGAACCTTTGAATCACCTCTATGTTACTTCTGCTGGTAGTTCCCCAAAGTTGAACGCCGTACAACAAAACTGGTTTAAGTAACATTTTGTAAAGCAGCAACTTATTCTCAAGAGAGAGTGAAGAGTTCCCATCAATCAACCAGTACATCCTTTTGTATTTTAAATTTTAATTTATTCCTCTTCATTCTCACATGGGTTTTCCAAGTTAACCGCCTGTCAAGATGCATACCCAGCTACTTCACAACTTCACTTTGTGGTAAATCAACACCTCCAAGTTTTACTGGTGGACAAGTTTTTCTCCACATTGTAAATGGAACAAGCTGCGATTTTGCAGTAATGATCTTCACTCTCCATTTTTGAAGCTATGGTTGGATTTGGTCTAAACATTCCTGAAGTTTGTTTGAAGCAACAAATATGTGAATAGGGTCTCCACTTTTAGCAAGCAATGCCTTATCGTCAGTGAATGTAGCTTGAACTACCCCTTCAGTTGTTGGTAAGTCTGCTTCATACAATGAGTGCAAATACGGGCCTAGAACTGAAGCCTGAGGTAGACCAGAGGTAATGTACCTGGAATATGACAGCTCATCTTGGTATTTCAAGTGAAATACCAAGTAAAATATAAATGAACACCCAATTGAAAAGAAAATATTTGGATTGAGGTAGCAGCAGCATACGGCTTACCTTCAGGTTAGTACAATTTCCTGAAGTTTGTGTCCAATCCTGTCAGGTCAATTTAATTGTCTCTAAAATTTCATTAAACTCATCTCTTGTCATTCGAAAATAATCTTTGAATTGTACGTTGTCGAGTTCTTCAAAAAGAGTATGAAATTCACCATGTTGCAGTCTTCCACGTAGATATAAACTTTCCCACTCTTTTCTACTGTTTATCAGAAGGCTTGCTGTATAGTAGGATGATTCATTATTGGAATTGTCTGAATCAGAACTTAAAAACACAAATTCAAGCTTGTTACGAGATGTGCACAACATATTTCTTCGATATGGACTGAGCAACGTTATGCTCCTAGTTGCCACCCCTTAACAACTTAGTACAACTCAACTCTGCTCGCAGTGGCTGTCCGCCCTTAAGGCTAAGAGGCTTAGGATTAGGTAGTTAGAGGCCTTAGGGTTAAAACTTAGAGGCTTAGGTCATTAGAACCCTTAGGCTAAAGGGTAAAGGCTAAAGCTTGGGCTAAAGTTAGAGGCCCTAGTTTTAAAAGTCTAGATATGATCTATGAAAGAAGTTTTTTGGGAGTCTCCTGGATGCAATTCACAGAAAAACTCATTCCTTTTCCCATTTACCCTACTTTGGTATCAAATAAATTTGAGACACCTATATGTTAATTCAGTTTAGGTCTATGTATAAGGTAAAAATGAAATGTACATTAAGTTATTTAATTTTAACAGGTATCGTTACGGTCAAGGTTATTTTCAGAAGAACATTTCTGCGGGGGTTCTATTATTGATGAATTTCATGTAATCACAGCTGCTCATTGCGGAGATTAGTAAGTTTATTTTAATAATAAATACTTATAATAACATTCTGCTGCTTGAAATTAATTATTCTATTTCATACAATAAATTTACACCAAAAATTTATTTTGAAAAATTATAAATAAATTTCACTAACATGTTAAAAGGCAGCCTTTCACCAAGGAAACTTAAAAAGGTTAGTGAAATTTATTAAATGAAATAGAATTAATTTTAATACAATGTAGGTTAGTACAAGTTTGAATTAGTGTAACATTATTTAATTATAGACTACTTACTAGTTTTTAATCAACGTTTAAAATAATATCCTTCTGAATATATTAACCTTCAATTTAATTTTGTCACGATCGTCAGATTTTAAGTATCTCCAGATTAACTTAACCCTTTAAGTGTTAGTGACATAATTATTAAGCCACCTCTATATTCCATTAAAGGAACCATTTTTTTAGTCTGTCAGCTCCTTCAGGACACGTGCCGCTCAAAAATGTTTAAATGAAGCTCGCAAAAATGTTTGTACTGACACTTTGTACGCGATTGAAAATGACCCATATTTTTAGGAAACGATAATAACATGTGATGCAACATGGGTTTTTACTTATGATCCGGAAACGAAGCGCCAATCCATGCACTGGAAGAGCCGAACTTCAACGAGAGCCAAAAAAGCTTGAGTGAGCAAGTCAAAATTTAAAGCAATGATGATTGTTTTCTTTTATATCCATGGGATTGTGTACCTTCACTGGGTTCCTGAAGGTCAAACAATTAATCAACATTACTACCTTGAGGTACTTTCTAAACTACGTCAAAGAGTAAAGAAAAAACGCCCCGAAATGTGGAAGGACAAATCTGGATTCTCCACCAAGACAATGTGCCAGCTCATTCTGCGTTATCTATCAAGAGGATCCTAACCAAGTACAGCATCTCAGTATTAGAACATCCACCTTATTCACCAGATCTTGCATCATGTGACTTCTACGTTTTCCCTAAGATGAAATCTGCATTAAAAGGGACAAGATTTGAGTCTGTGTAAGCTGTAAAAGAAAAAGTGGCACGTGACATGACTTCCAGCACTGATTCCAACAATAAAAAATTCACATGGAGGGTTATAAGGATAGATTACCCTTCCCGCAACCATCATGCGAGAAGGAAAACCCCATAATGTTTAATACACAGGCTACACATTGTAACATAGTTCGTGAATCGTGAATAAGTACTATTTGTCTGTGGAAAGAAGAGAGTTGGCAGAGATGCACAAAACTGCGTGTATACTACCATTTCAAAAGACGTTTTCTTTTTTTAATTCATACAATTTATTGTAAATACGCTTATATAATAGAAAAAAATGGAGGCGTATATTTTTTGTCCAGTGAAATTTTCAGATACACAGAACCGTTAAAAATTTATTTAATGTTTTTCTGAAAATTCCATTTTTCTGAAATTTTTTATATTTTTTCGTTAGCATCATCGTGTATTTTGTAAGCGCGCCTGTTATATGTCAAGAAAGCTAATGTAATGAATAAATAAGAATTTTATTCACACGTTTGAACAGGATGGAACATTTTCTTTCAAAACATTTTACTTCTTGTGAGTAAATTCATAAAAACTGTTTTGTTACAGCATTCTGTCATTTCTTGAGGATTATGACTTGAGTAATTTTTATATTGGAGCTGGAGTTATAAATAAATCAGACACACAAAATATGATCATAAAAGAGATTGATTCCATAAAAATACATGAAAATTATAGCGAGCGTACTCTACGAAATGATATATGTATAATTAAGGTAGGTGGAATATTAAATTATTTGCACTCGATCTGTTAGTTCCAGGGCTACAAAAAATAGTTCTGTTTCTTATCACAACATGGTCACCCAATTATATGACTGAACTAACAGTCATTTAAATATGACTAAATAGACTAAAGTCAATTTATTCATTATTGATTATTGATAAATTAATTTATAATTATTGATAAATTTATTGATAAATTTATTGATAAATTTATTCATTATTGATAAATTGACCTGGATGTCTTAAGAAATGCCCTGCTAGCCTATCCCTTTTTCTGGTAAGATATTTCTATATACAGTAGAATCTCAGTAGTCCAGCCTGTTCGGGACCAAGAGGGTGCCGGATTACTGAAAATGCCAGATTACTGGATGTGTTGGAATTTTGTAACTATAAATTATAAATTTCAACAAAAAATGAATATGCATTGATTTCTATGTGATTTTAAAATTAAATAAACTAATTAAAAAAGGTTTGTTGAGTACTTTTGTAGTCATTGTACTAAACATAATTATTGGCTATTGACATCGCCTAGTGCGGTGTGCGGGTGCTCTCATGTTCTGAGAATTACGTTTTGTTGTCAATTCAGCATGAAGTATAGAGTATAGCCTAGTTCTGGGTTTTGGATAAAATGCCAAAAATTATTCCATTTAACAATAATTAAGGTCTGCTTATTCATTTATTTAATCAAATCCTAAACATACATGTTTTATTAAATCCGCCATAATTAGGTAACAGTCCGCCATAACACGAGAAACAGGAATGATTATTATGTGGCTAATCACTCCACAAAATTGTTTGAACAAAATCCTACTACTTATGCAGGGAGAAAATTCATGAATAAATTATCCCAATTTTTAAAATGTTGTGAGGATTTGAATTCCTTTAAAAAACTCTGAAAAATTACTTGATCGGTTAAACTTTTTATAGCATACAAGAATTTCTTTCTTGATAGTAGTGATACATTGTGTGATTCTTATAAGTATTTCAGGTGTGTTATATCCGACATGTCCTATACTCCTCCTGGAGTGTCTCCAGGGCGCAAAAAAAAAAAAAAAAAGGTCGAGTTCATTTCCCTAATTCAATTTAAATATTATTACTTTCTCTTGCCTATATGAATATATAGGAAGGGAAGTATTGTTTTCATGTCGATTTTTCGAAATCGAGTTTTCACCGGATCTATACGTTTTCAGACCCCCTGAACCCAAAAAACATGTTTTTAGCGATTGGTCTGTGTGTGAACAGAATATCTCAAGAACGGAACATCGTACGAACTTGAAACTTGAAACTTAAGTTACGTACCACTACCGGACTCGACACGAACATTTTCATCAAAATCGGTCAACCGGAAGTGGTAGTTTATTCGTGTAATTTTTCACTTTTTTGCGATTTTCTCAAAAACTGGTCCTACGATTTTTTTTAAAATCGCCTGGTTTACTCAATTTTTTATTCTCTACAAGATAGGGTAGGCGTCATGTTTACTGAAATTCTGGGTGAGGCTGTTTTCACGTAAAAACGTTGTTTTTTTAAGATTTCAGCTTTAATATGCATTTTAGCGCAAAACTTTATATAATAAAAGTTGTAGAGAATTAAAAATTCTACAACTTTTATTTCAAACAATTTTTTTGTATAACGCTTAGTTTAGCGGTAATTTGCGATTTTCTGTTTTTTTTCTCACGAAAATGTGAGAAAATCGATTTTTTTAAAATTTCGGTCTTAGTATGCATTTTACGACAAAAGTGTATATTATTAAATTTATAGAAAATTAAAAGATCTACAACTTTTGTTTAGAGCATTTTTCTCTACAGAGCCTAGTTTAGAGAGAAAGAGTGATTTTTCGTATTTCTAAGCCAAACTGAGGTTGATTGTCATTTTGCGTCATTCACTCATGATTAAAATAAGGTTATGTTTTTGAGGTTAGTTTTTTGTTTATTTCTAATATTTTATTACTAATGTTAAATTATATTGTAAATTATTTGCATTGGCAAGAGAAAGTTGTGTGAGTGTTTCACACCAGATTTTTATACTTTAAGGCCTAATATTTTAAGGACCGGATTACTGGAGGTGCCTGACTACTGCACGGCCGGACTACTGAGATCCTACTGTACTTCTTTCATCCACTCGTCTAAGAACCTGTAAATTACTTTTTTGTCCACCCGCCTACAATGCTTTTCATGGTTGATGAGTTCACTGTTCCACGCGTTTAGATGAATCAGAATGTTTGCTAGCGTTGTCATATTGTACGAATGTAACAGTTGACAAACATTACGCGTGCATGTATTTAAGAGCCGCAGTAGTTCATTGCGTGTCTTGCATCTTGTACTGAACACATCGATTATAGAGCATGTTAACATGCAATACTTTATAATTCAATCAGCTGGTTGTATGTTCATAGATTATAATTGTTATTGAAAGACCAAAAAAAATGGCTGACGAAATATATAACAGAGCTTTGAGAGTATTGGTAATGCAAAGTATAGGGGGCAATGCGTACATTCAGAACTCATTAGCTTTGAATATATAATTCAATCTTCTATAATCTTTAACATTTTCCTGTAACATCATATTTCAAAACTTCTATCATCTTCCTTTCTACAGCCCCTATCACCCATGTTTCACCCTCGTAAAATGCTACAATCCAAACATAGTGTTTTATGAAATTTTTCCTAATCTATAAATCAATGTTTTTAGTCAGTAAGCTATTTTTCATTTTAAAGGCCCTTTTAGCTTGAGCAATATTACTTTTTATATCACTTGTGCTTCTATCATTTAGTACACTACCTAGTATTCTACCTTAAAGTATATTAAAATTATAAAACTGGGTAATATTTCTGTACACCGGAGTTAAAAGGCACCAAGTCCCAATTTGATAATTTTACAGTAGAGCTAAATGAATGTATTTTCCAAGTTTGTTTATTCAGCACTTTTTTAATGAATTTTTAAACTTAATTTATGGGATTTTATTAATAATTTAAGGCTTTTTAATACCTAATTCTTAATTTTTAATTTTTTTCATAGTTTTTTAAATTACTGGACTTGGTGACTTTTACTTCTGCAATAAACATTTTTTTAAATGATTCATGCATTCAAGGCAAAGGATTATGTCCATAAGTCTGTGAGATGTTTCATGGAATCATACAACAATATAGGAGGTGAAAAGCACTATGTGGACATGGTGATTGTGAAAGTCTAATAACATTAGGTATCATTTTACAATATCAGAGGTTTAAAGCACTATGTGGACATAGTGCTTGAGAAATTAATAATAATGCAAAGTAAAAAGCTGCATGTCCATATTGTGCTCTTTACCTTGGTATTATAATGGGACTTTGTGCCCTTTTCTACTGGCTAAATCCTGTATTATTAGGAGTAGGTCATAGTGATGTATACCTCTGAAAAGAAAAGAGCACAAAAAGTTACGAGGCGTGTTCAGAAAGTAAGTACTGTTTTTAAAAAAAACAAGTAAAACAATTTTTTTTCAACACAATTTTATTTCTACTTGAAAGCCCAAACCTTAAACTATTTTTTGACATAGTTTCCACCAATGTTCAAACACTTGTCGTAGCGGGTGATCAATTTGTCTATACCCTCTTCGTAGAAGGTTCCCGCCAACGAATGTAGCCATGACTCCACGGCAGTTTTCACTTCATCGTCGGTTTCAAAGCGTTGGCCGCCTAGCTCGCGCTTCATGTGCAGGAACAAGTGGTAGTCAGATGGTGCCAAGTCCGGGCTGTAGGGCGGGTGACCGAACTGCTCCCAACGAAATTGTTGAACCAATGTTTGAGTGTCACCAGCGGTATGGGGTCGAGCATTGTCATGGAGCAACACAATTCCGTTACTGAGCATTCCTCTCCGTTTGTTTTCAATTGCCCGCCTTAGTTTTCTGAAGGTTTCGCAATACCTTGCCACATTAATGGTTTCACCTCTTGGGAGAAAGTGAATCAGCAAAACACCTTTCTGATCCCAAAAGACAGTGCACATGATTTTTTGTGCAGACATTGTCATCTTGAATTTTTGTTTCTTCGGGGATTGCGTGTGTCGCCAATCCATTGACTGCTGTTTAGATTCCGGTGTGACATGATGGACCCAAGTTTCATCATCTGTTACAATTTTGTTTAAAAAATCCTCACCATCATCACTGTACCGTGTGAGAAAAGTCAAAAAACTTCCGAATCTCTTGGTTTTGTGCACGTCAGTGGCAGGAACCTTCTACGAAGAGGGTATAGACAAATTGATCACTCGCTACGACAAGTGTTTGAACATCAGTGGAAACTATGTCGAAAAATAGTTTAAGGTTTGGGCTTTCATGTAGAAATAAAATTGTGTTGAAAAAAAATTGTTTTACTTGTTTTTTTTTAAAAACGGTACTTACTTTCTGAACACGCCTCGTGTATAGAACCATGTAAAAAAGTCAATTTTGAAAAAATTTCAAAATTTCTTCCCTTCCCCTTTCTTCTGGTGTATAGATCTATTAAAATAGTATTACTATTGTTATAACTTTTTCTTTAATTTCAGGTGACAGACAGCTATGAGTTCAATGACAACATAAAACCAATTAAGTTGAACAGCGCAAAAGAAAAGGAGAATGAGAAGTGTACAATAAGTGGTTGGGGAACTTGGAATGAGGTCTGTATTGATACATGGACACATAAAATAAATTTTATAGGAAGTTAAATTTTTTTTTTGTCATCAGTCTCTCGACTGGTTTGATGCAGTTCTCCAAGCTGTCTATCTTGTGCAAGGTGTTTCATATCTAAATACCTGCAACACCCTACATCTTTTGTAATTTGCTTTATATATTCTTATCTGTGCCTCCCTCTACAATTTACTCCCTCAATATTACCCTCCATTATTGATAGATGTTTTTCACCTCTTACATTGTAGCATGATTCCATGAATTGATAATTCCATTATTGATACCTGGATGTCGTAAGATATGTTCCAGTAGCCTATCCCTTCTTTTGATAAGATGCTTCCATATACTTCTTTTTTCATCCACTCGCCTAAGAACCTCTAAATTACTTATCTCGTGCACCCACCTAATTTCTAACATTTTCCTATAACACCACATTTCAAAAGCTTCTATCATCTTCCTTTCTACAGCCTCTATCACCCACATTTCGCTTTTGTATAATGCTACACTCCAAACATAGTATTTTAAGAATTTTTTCCTAAATAAATGTTTGTAGTCGGTAAGCTGTTTTTCATTTAAAAGGCTTTTCTAGCTTGAGCAATTCTACTCTTGATATCACTTGTGCTTCTACCATCCTTTGTTATTTTACTCCCTAGATAGCAGAATTCCTCAACTTCCTGTATGTTTTCGTTGCGTACTTTTAAATTTCCCATCTCTTCTAAACCACTTTGCTGCTGCACAACACTTTCGTTCTGTTCTTATTAATTTTCATGAAGTAATCCTTTCTCAAGATCTCATCCGTTCCATTTAAGGTATCCTCTAGTTCTTTTTTTGTCTCGGCTAATACTAGTATATCATCGCCGAATCTCAGTATTTTTATTGTTTCTCCTTGAATTTTTATTCCTGCGTCAAATTTCTCCTTCACTTCATTTATAGCCTCTTCTATATACAAGTTAAAAAGTAGTGGTGACAAAGAACAACCTTGTCGTACACTTTTTCTTACAGCAGCCTCTTTTTCGTACCCCTCAATTCTCAAAACAGCCGTTTGATTCTTATACAGATTGTAGATAACTTTCCTTTCTTTGTATTTAATTCCTAGCCTTTTAAAAGTTTTAAACATTTTGGACTGGAGTAAAATGTTTAAAGTTAAAATTGTATTATTAATAAGCTGATGCTTTATGATAAAAAATGCCAGCCTCACCATTTTAATTCCAGTTCTTATTTTGATTGCTGGTTTTAGGTCTGCTGTAACCTCCTCCGTACTTTAATTTCTGTCTTTTCTGTTCTTTTTTTCTGTTGAACCTCCTAAGTACTTTAATTTCTGTCTTTTCTGTTCTTTTTTTCTGTTGAACCTCCTAAGTACTTTAATTTCTGTATTTTCTGTTGAACCTCCTAAGTACTTTAATTTCTGTCTTTTCTGTTTTTTTCTGTTGAACCTCCTAAGTACTTTAATTTCTGTCTTTTCTGTTCTTTTTTTCTGTTGAACCTCCTAAGTACTTTAATTTCTGTCTTTTCTGTTTTTTTCTGTTGAACCTCCTAAGTACTTTAATTTCTGAACCTGCTCAACAATTGATAATTGGTTTGCTAGCATTTCTCCCACCACCTCCTTTCTGATTGGTCACCCAAAAGCATAGACCCTGAGGCCGTTCCGTAGAACTCTTATTACACCGTGACTGGCGATTGTCACATATCTAATTTTTACTACATAACTAAAGTATCAAGAGTGAGGGTGAGCCTGGTCGGCAACCAGGGGGTTGTGTATTACTCACCCTCTTGTCGGGGGAGCCTCTTGACGCACAAGGCACCCGTTATCATAAACATTAAAGAAGTAAGATTGGTCCTAACAGTCTTAAAAGAAGTGTCAGGATTAAAATGTAGTTAGGACTTGTCGCCATAATATATTGTACCAGCAATTGTTCGACACCATTAATTTGTTCCCGGCAAGGAAAAATTTAGTGAAACGGCACCAGAGATTCAGACTTATGCAGAATAACTCCCTTATTAAACTACAGTTGAGCCGTCCTTAGTTTGCTCCTACTGTCAACAAACCAAAACCAGCTATTAAAGGATGTACGCTAGGGTCCACGACTTTATGGATGTCGTATTCCTATTAAGTTAACTATGTTTTTGAATTATAAGTACTTAAATTACTTAAAACATCAGGCATAACATGATGTAGACCTAACAATTTCATTTATAAAAATACTTTTAAAAGTATATTGTATTTAAATACTTTTGAAAGTATTTTATTGTTACTTTTTAATCAGCTTGTACACATTTTTATGTAATGCACATGCTCAGTGACGTTATTGTTTACAGTAGGAGCAAACTTAGAAAGGCTCGACTTTACATGATGACTGTTGTAGGATGAAGCGACATCGTCAAATTTCTTTTCTGTTCTTTTCTCCCATACTCCCATACTGAAGAGCTATGCACATCGCGGTACATGCTCTCATGTACCGTGATGGGCCAATTTTCCTCTTTTTTTTTTTTTTTTTACACCCTGGAGACTCCAGGAGGAGTATAGGACATGTCGTCAGATATAACACCTGAAATACATATAAGAATCACACAATGTATCACTACTATCAAGAAAGAAATTCTTGTACGCTATAAAAAGTTTCACCGATCAAGTAATTTTTTAGATTTTTTTTTTAAAGGAATTCAAATCCTCACAACATTTTAAAAATTGGGGTAATTTATTCATGAATTTTCTCCCCGTATAAGTAGCTTTTTGTTCAAACAATTTTGTGGAGTGATGAGCCACATAATAATCATTCCTGTTTCTCGTGTTACGATTGTGAACATTGAAATTTTGCATAAAATTATTTTGCCTAACATTCATAATCACCTCAAAAATGTAGAGAGAGGGAACTGTAAGCAATTTAAGCTCCTTAAATAGTAACCTGCATGAGGTTTGCAGGTTAGCTCCCACCATACACCTAATAGCTTTCTTTTGAATTTTAAAAACCCTATTCATATTACCTATGCTAGAATCACCCCATACTAAGGTACCATAACGGATATGAGACAGAATGACGCCATGATAAGCTGCCATTAGTAATTTTTTATCATGTAATCTGGCAATTTGTTTTAGTGCAAATACCCCAGATCATATTTTACTACAAACTTGATTGGTATAGAAGTCCCAAGGCAAAGATCTATCTAGAGATACACCCAGGAACTTCACTGTTTCTACATGCTCTAAACTATTATTATGAATAAATACATCCACTTCTCTACTTTCTTTAACGTTATGTTTATTTTTAAATCTTGGCCTTGAAGCTCCAGGTTCAGTCGCTGCCTGGACTCCCTAGAGCGGGCAGTCATACAAAAGATGGACTCATGACTGGACCTCCCCACAGACACACAAATCATCATCTAGTTGACGGAACATTTTCAAATACGCCACAAACTCACCATAACCAGTGAGGATCCGAACTCCCAATGACATTAAATAAACGCTGCATTGTATTTTTATAGATGGTATCCTCCATCACAGCTTTTGCTACAGAAGATCCACATTTTATATAAAATTCCTATTTGTTTAATTTAATTTAATTTTGTTTCATTGTTTTTAATTTGAGGTGCATTAGTGTTATTTTATTTAGGTTAAATTTTGTATAGTGATTTGTGTATTTTGGCTTTATATTGTAGACTATTATAATATGTGGAATAAAGATTATTATTATTATTATTATGTAGGCAAGGGATGAAGAGGGGTATGATATCAACTCTATAGCTACGCGTGCCAATTCATATTTGTATTTTTTTATTTTTTGGTTTAACGTCCGACTGTTCTGCAATTACTGCTAATGCAAACGGTGAAGGATAAAATGATTTTTTGTAACGTATGAATTCGAACCCAAGACCGCATGATGAGAGGTGAGCACGTTACCAACTACGCCAATGCGGCCGGCTGTGCCAATTCATATTGGGCAACTATAAGTGCTTACATTACTGTAAACCTTTACCAATAGATTATTTTCATGATTTCTGTGTTGTATGAGGCATTATGATATAAAATTCTTTTAAATTTCAAATTGGCTATAGTAATCACCCATTGTAGAATTTGTAAATGTCTAAAATTGTTCCATTTTGTCTGTTGTAACAGTATGAAAATTTTAGGCTAAAGGTAGCATTCGGCTCCTAGTGACCACAACCCCACTGTGTCAATGGTTTAATACAAAGGACTGATGAATGTAAGCGACCAGTGGGAGGCGCTAATGAATCACATAGGTTGCACGAATTTATCGCTCTTGAAGCAGTGCCGTCGAGGAGACCAGCGTGGTTGTTTGTTCACCATGTCTTTTATTACAGAGGAGGATGAAATTTTAGTGGAATTTCTTATCATGCAAATGTCTTTTTATGAGTGTTTGAAAACAGCTCTCTTCTTTTCATGATGTAAAAATTGAGTCGGTCGCTATCCTTTTTTCCAAAAACATTGCTAACGTTTAAAGAATATCATCTGATATAATACACAAAAATACACAACCGTTTGAATTGACAATTACTGAAAAACTGATTAGTATTTTGGGTCGTGTGGATACGTATGCATGACGAACATTTTCATCAAAATCGGTCAGTGGGTCACTGTCATTAGGAACCGAATGCTACCTTGAGGAATGCGCAAACATGTGTTTTTATAATGTATATTTTTGCTTTCTCTTGCCTATATGAATATATAGAAAGGAAAGTATTGTTTTCATGTCGATTTTTCAAAATCGAGTTTTCACCGGATCTACACGTTTTTAGTGCCCCTGAACCCAAAAAAGATTTTTTTAGCGATTGGGGTGTGTGTGTGGTGTGCGTGCGCGCGTGTGTGTAAACAGAATATCTCAAGAATGGAACATTGTACGCACTTAAAACTTACGTTAGGTACAACTAGAGCACCTGACATGAACATTTTCATTAAAATCGGTTCACTGAAAGTAGTAGTTTATTCGTGTCATTTTTCACTTTTTTACGATTTTCTCAAAAACGGTCCTACGATTGTTTTTAAAATCGCCTCATTTACTACATTTTTTATGCTCTACAAGATAGGTTAGGCGCCATGTCTGCTGAAATTCTACTTATAGAAGAGGTTGTTTTTTTGTAAAAAATTGTTATTTTAAAATTACAGCTTTAAAATGCATTTTAGAGCAAAATTATATATAATAAAAGTAGTGGACAATTTAAAAAACTACAACTTTTATTTCAAACATTTTTTTGTATAACGCTTAGTTTAGCAGTAATTAGCGATTTTCTGTTTTTTTTCTCATGAAAACGTGTAAAAAATCGATTTTTTAAGATTGCAGCCCTTAGTATGATGCATTTTACGACAAAAGTGTATATAATCAAATTTATAGCAAATTAAAAGATCTACAACTTTTGATAAGAACGTTTTTCTCTATAGAGCCTAGTTTAGCGTGAAAGAATGATTTTCCGTATTTTTAAGCTCAACTGAGGTTAATTTTCATTTTGTGTCTTTCACTCATGATTAAAATTAGGTTATTTTTATTGAGGTTAGGTTTTTTTTGTTTATTTCTAATATAACCCACCGGGTTGGTCTAGAGGTTAAGTCGTCGCCAAAATCAGCTGTTTAACAGCTGATTTTTGGAGACGAAGGTTCCTGGTTCAAATCCTAGTAAAGGTAGTTACTTTTATATGGATTTGAATGCTAGACAGTGGTTACTGGTGTACTTTGATGGTTGGGGTTCAATTTAACCATACTCTCTCAGGAGTGGTCGACCCGGGTCTGTACAAAACTACACCTCATTTACACGTCATACACATCATCCTCATCTCATTGGGTCATGGGGTTGCTTATTGTTCTGAATCGAACAGATTGCAACGTACACATATTAGGAATTAAAAAAAAAAAACAAATTCTAATGTTAGATTACATTGTTAATTATTTGCTTTGACAAGAGAAAGTTGTGTGAGTGTTTTACACCAGATTTTTAAATTTTTTCTCGGTGGAGGACTCCCGGACTCGCTCACTCTTCTGGGGGGGTGTTCAATACCTTCTAAACCCATTGGTAGTGATCTTCCCTAAACTTGATGCTAAATCCGCCATTGGTTGGATTTGTATGCAGGTTTGTGTTAGTACTAGTTTGCTGAGTTCTGTCATAAATAATCTGTTTAGGTCATAATGATAAGGTGTATTGCTTTGCAGCCACACTAAATATGAATAACTTAATTATTAAAAATGTTTCGTTCATTTTATGTTGCAGCATGCAGAATCGCTCGAAGATCCATTGAAAGGTGCAGTGGTTAAGATATCAAATCAGAACGAGTGTGCAAAAAATTATTCAAATTTTAATAGAATTGATAAAAAATCGATGTTATGTGCTGGAGAGCCTGATGGTGGAGTTGATTCTTGTCAGGTAATCGTGGTAGAATACATTTTACTTTCTCTTGCCTACATGAATATATAGGAAGGAAAGTTAAGTTTTCATGTCAATTTTAAGAAATCCACTCTTTACCGGATCTACACGTTTTCAGACCACCTAAATCCACACAAACATGTTTGTAACCATTGGTCTGTGTGTGTGTGTGCGCGCGTGTGTGTGAACAGAATATCTCAAGAACGGAACATCGTACGAACTTGAAACTTAAGTTACATACCACTACCGGACCCGACACGAACATTTTCATTAAAATCGGTCAACCGGAAGTAGTAGTTTATTCGTGTAATTTTTCACTTTTTTGCGATTTTCTCAAAAACTGGTCCTACGATTTTTTTAAAAATCGCCTCATTTACTCAATTTTTTATTCTCTACAAGATAGGGTAGGCGTCATGTGTGCTGAAATTCTTGGCGAGGGTGTTTTCTCGTAAAAACGTTGTTTTTTTTAAGATTACGGCTTTAATATACATTTTAGCGTAAAACTTTATACAATAAAAATTGTAGAGAATTTAAAAACCTACAACTTTTATTTCAAACAATTTTTTGTATAATGCTTAGTTTAGCGGTAATTTGCGATTTTCTGTTTTTTTCTCATGAAAACGTGTGAAAAATCGATTTTTTTAAGTGTTCGGCCTTAGTATGCGTTTTACGACAAAAGTGTATACAATAAAATTTACAGGAAATTAAAAGATCTACAACTTTTATTTAAAGAATTTTTTTGTACAGAGCATAGTTTAGCGTGAAAGAGCGATTTTCCGTATTTTTAAGCCGAACAGGTTGATTTTCATTTTGCGTCTTTCACTCATGATTAAAATAAGGTTATGTTTATTGAGGTTGGTTTTTTGTTTATTTCTAATGTTAGGTTTATTTTTAATTATTTGCATTGGCAAGAGAAAGTTGTGTGAGTGTTTCACACAAAATTTTTTATTTAATACTTAATGGCACATTTTATCTGTACCATTCATTGCTCATACAGAGTTGTATTAGGAACAGTAAACTTCTGGTCAGACTCAAGTATAATAAAAGTATAGGCCTACTGTGCTTCCCAACAAATCTAACGTGTAGTGAAATTAACTTTGGACAATGTATTGTCAACATTACCCACCGGGTTGGTCTAGAGGTAAAATCGTCACCAAAATCAGCTGTTTAACAGCTGATTTTTGGAGACGAAGGTTCCTGGTTCAAATCCTAGTAAAGGTAGTTACTTTTATACGGATTTGAATGCTAGACAGTGGTTACCGGTGTACTTTGATGGTTGGGGTTCAATTAACCATACTCTCTCAGGAATGGTCGGCCTGAGTCTGTACAAGACTACACCTCATTTACACGTCATACATATCATCCTCATCTCATTGGGTCATGGGGTTGCTTATTGTTCTGAATTGAACAGATTGCAATGTACACATATTAGGAATTAAAAAAAAAAAAAACTGTCAACATTATTCTTATTACAAGGGTGTAAACTTACTTTTATTACTCCAGTCGTTATGAAACAGAATAAAAATGAGTCTGCAAAAGATATTAATAGCTAATAATTTAATTATTAATAAATAAAGGCAAAAATGTTATTTTTCACTCAGTGAGAAAGGCATTAGTAAACCACCTCACTTCTTGTTTTACTTAGTAGAGCTTTTATAGGTTCAAATCAGCCTTTCGACTGATGACGTAACCAACAACATGAATTTTCTGTATTTTAATTTTGATACCAGAATATTTGGTAAAAATCAGGGATCTTCTCTGTTATATGCCTACCACTATTAATTCCAGTTCCCCTTGTGTCTGCCACTACTACGTCATACTGCATGGTATGAGTTGGTGGGAATAGTGCGATGCGATCTAGTATGAAGGCGGGAATGGTTATTGGCTATTCAACCGTGGTCCTGTTAGTACCGGAGTAAGATTTATTATTATTAATTAAGTTAGTTAATTATTATTATTAAGTAACGTATTTATATTTATTTTTGTATTACTATATTTATAACGATTAGTATATTTATGTATTATGTATAACTTAATTTATTGCATTTTATATGTGTAAAAATAAAAATGAAAACATAAATTGAAAATGAAAACAAAACAGAAATGTTTCATTTATATGCTCAGTGGTTGTGTGCGTGCATATGCTCCATATTGACTGCGTGTGAGAAGAACACGTGCTGTGTAATGCGAACCTTCTTCATTCAACACAGGGAGAACTATGGCACAAGGGGAACTGGAATTAATAGTGGTAGGCATATAACAGAGAAGATCCAAAATCTGAACTTAAAGTGTTCTCCTACCAGTGATACTCGACTGTGACACGATCTCTACTCGATGTCTCATACGAGTCCTCGCCTGTATATTTATATGCTCCCTCTTCCACCAGTACGACCTCGACACAATCTCTATCAAACTGGTTGCATCCGACTCAGTTTGTCCAACACCTGCTCGACTAGTCGCATAATCATGGCAGACGAAACAGCCCAAGTAACCTTTGTGCTGGAAATTGAAAAGCAATTGCTCCTCAAGAAACAAACTACTCCTGTAGTTTGTGTCTTTTTTATAATTCTAGGACCAACAAGCTCAAGTAATAGTTGGAAACTTTCTTTTGACATCCGATAAAAAGACTTAAATTTGTATTCTTCATAGGAGAGTTTCTGGGCTTACACATACGAGGTGTAGCTATTAAATAACGAGACTGATGTTGTAAAAAAATGTATTTTTATTTTATACATAATCACTTATTGTCACCTTCAATATACACTCCTTCTCTATCCCTACAATGCTCCATGTAAATTTTCTATTGTTGGAAACAGTGCTGGAAGTCATCTTCTGTCAGTTCCTTCAGGACATGTGGTGCTTTCTCTTTTACAGCTTCCACAGACTCAAATCTTGTCCCTTTTAATGCAGATTTCACCTCAGGGAACAGGTAGAAGTCACATGGTGCAAGATCTGGTGAATAAGGTGGATGTTCTAACACTGAGATGCTGTACTTGGTTAGGAACCTCTTGACAAATAACATGGAATGAGCTGGCGCATTGTCTTGGTGGAGAACCCATGATTTGTCCTTCCATATTTCGGGGCGTTTTTTCCTTACTCTTTGATGTAGTGTAGAAAGTACCTCAAGGTAGTAATATTGATTAATTGTTTGACCTTCAGAAACCCAGTGAAAGTACACAATTCCATGGATATAAAAAAAAAACAATCATCATTGCTTTAAATTTTGACTTGCTCATTCGAGCCTTTTTGGCTCTCAGTGAAGTTCGGCTCTTCCAGTGCATGGATTGGTGCTTCGTTTCCGGATCATAAGTAAAAACCCACGTTTCATCACATGTTATTATTCTTTCCAAAAATTTGGGTCATTTTCAATCGCGTACAAAGTGACAGTACAAACATTTTTGCGAGCTTCATTTCAAACATTTTTGAGTAGCACGTGTTCTGAAGGAGCTGACAGAAGATGACTTCCAGCAATGTTTACAACAATGGAAAATTTGCATGGAGTGTTGTAGGGATAGAGAAGGAGTGTATATTGAAGGTGACAATAAGTGATTATGTATAAAAATAAAAATAAAAAGTTTTTACAACCTCAGTCTCGTTATTTAATAGCCACACCTCGTATGTGTGATTTCCTACAGATGCTTTGTTTTTTCTGTTTTCTTATTTATTTATTTTATTTATTTCTAATTGCTAAAAAGTACAATGAATCTTATCCTACGTTATTTCCTAATACCTGCATAGGTCTAGCCTGTGCGCGGGTATGAGTTGGTTTATTTTATTTATTCTATTATAATAATAGCTTTTTATATCTACACTAAATTTACAAGAAAGAAAGAAACAAAAATTTACAAAAAAAAAACATATAACAAAATTTCCTAACGTAAATATACAAAAAAATAGGATAATAGTATAAAAAATAAATAAAAAAATCATGTAATGGCAAAGGATGAAGCAGACTTTCGATGACAATGTTAACAAAAAAAAACAAACAAACAAAAATTTTTTTTGTTTTTTATTTTTTTTTTAGCTGATACGAGAAAGAGTAATTAATAAATATTATTAATATTAAGGGCCCCTGCCTAGGGTTACAGGTGAAAACCGGTCAACGGCCTCGAAGGCGGAAGAGGACGAAATTCCCAACGGCGGAGAGGGCGGAAGAACCTAGAGCGTCATCTCGAACGAACTGGTCTGCATGCTTGGAGGCAGTGAGGTGGCAGCCCCACCACTAAGCTTAACCTGCGCAGCGCCCGTAACGCGGCCAGGGGATTTCTCTTAAAACTGACAGTACCCACACTTTCTACAAATTGTACACAAAAATTATTAATAATAGGTTAAGAACCGTAGCCAATTCCTTGATTATGGAAGAACAGATGGGGTTCCGGAAAGGTAGATCGTGTTCGGATGCTATTTTTACTTTAAAACAAATTATAGCTAAGAGACGAGAATACAACCTTGAAACCCATCTTGCATTTATAGATTTTGTAAAGGCTTTTGACAGTGTTAAACGTTCGCTTTTATGGAGGGTTCTGGAAAAGAGAGGATACTCTAAACATATTATCAGGATATTGCAGAGCCTGTACGAAGATACTGTGATTTTACTAGATTTAGATGGGAAAGTGACAGAGCCTATTAAAACCAATAGAGGAGTTCGACAGGGATGTTGTATATCGTCGACATTGTTTAATATATATGTGGACGACATGTTGAGAACGTGGAAATGTAATGTAGACCCAGGTATACAGATCTCGGATGACTTCTTTATGAACTCTCTTTTATATGCGGATGACAAAGTTGTAATACTACAGAATGAAGACAAATTAATCAGCCAGTTGGTTACTTTTCTTTTGTATATTTGAGGAGTTACATCAGTCTTTCGGATAGCCTCTGGTAAATCATATTCCCGTTCCTTTTAGTTTCTTCTTAGCGAGAAAAACAGCTTCTTAGATAGTAATTAGCAACGACTACATCCTCTTCATCACTTGACATTTTGCAACCTGCAGGTGGATTCAATGAAAAGCTTGAACTGTTGTGTCTGCTCGATGTGCAAACATGTGCGACGCAACTCGTTTTTCTGTACTGTTGAGGTCGAGGTCTTGTCATTTTAATTGTGTCAAGGTCGTGTTTCACTGGTGTAAGAGCAGCCTTAATCAGCATTTTTAGGGAAGTATGATATATAACAGTATTAATATAAAGGTTGTATACTGAAATATTTATGAAACTATATTCTTTCAGGGTGATTCTGGAGGTCCATTGGCATGTAACGAAAAATTAACTGGAGTTGTATCATGGGGTAAAGGATGCGCTGAAGCTGGATATCCTGGAGTTTATGCAAAAGTCTCTAATTTTATTAGCTGGATTAAAAAAAATGGTGTTAAAATCAATCTTAATGACAAGGAATAAGTAGTACATATTGTAAACAAATGAATAAAAAAAAAGAGTATGTGGCGACAAGGATGTAAATTGAAGATTTAAACTTCCGAAAGTTTGGTCATTCAAAATATTTTGTTAATTTTATTGTTTTTTAAAGAACTTACGTTTTTTGTACTTATGAAAAAATTAAATATTTAAACTGTCCTTGATAAGTTTTATTGGGGTAATTGGTTATTTTTTTCCTAAGAATCAAAGACATAATCAGGTGATGCAAATCCCATGTTTTGCACTGCTTCAGTAGTGATGAGATGAGAAAATCATAAAAAATTATTCAATACAAATGTTGCAGGTTAAATTAATTTATTATTATTGGCTGCCTCCGGAGTATAGCGGTAGCTAGTCTACAATGTGGAAGTCCCAGGTTCGATTCCTGGCTGTGGTCTGAAAATTTTCACAAGTTCACTAATAATCGAGCTGTTGATGCATGTTAAATAAACTAAAAAAATGATCATCAAAAATCTTTTTGATGTGTTTTACAAGATTTGGCATATATTTAACTTTTCCCAATGAAAATATTAATTGTGAAAGTAAACAAATGAAAAATCTTTAAAGCAAGAAAAAATTTTGTCAACTGTGTATTTGACCCACTGGGTTGACCTAGAGGTAAAGTCGTCGCCAAAATCAGCTGTTTAACAGCTGATTTTCGGAGTCGAAGGTTCCTGGTTTAAATCCTAGTAAAGGAAGTTACTTTTATACGAATCTGAATGCTAGACAGTGGTTACCGGTGTACTTTGATGGTTGGGGGTTCAATTAACCATACTCTCTCAGGAATGGTCGGTCTGAGTCTGTACAAGACTACGCCTCATTTACACGTTATACATATTATCCTCATCTCATTGGGTCATGGGGTTGCTTATTGTTCTGAATTGAACAGATTGCAACGTACACATATTAGGAATTAAAAAAAAAACTGTATTCACTTAATACTACAAAATTTTATTCAAACTGAAACTATTCAAAATTTTCATCATTATTCTCTGTTTATCCCATACAGCAACTTAAAACTGATTCACAAATATTTGACAATGGGTCTTAATCTTCATTAGCAAATCTGAATTCATTTTCAATAGATGTTTTTAGCTTATTGGTGGAAATTTTTGAAATTGTCATCTATAATTTTCCTAAGTCCGTCCATCATATCCGGTTGTCAAAAACTATAAGACATAGCAACAAAAGGTTTTCGGATTTGTAATGTACACAAAAAGTTAGTGGGCCCGGATTTGGTTGAAAGTTCTGGTTTTGACCGAAAGTGACCCTAAATCAGAATTCAGGAAATCAAAATTCAGAATTTGGAAACAAAAATAATGTCATTCGATTCCTCTTTAAGCTTTCTTACGACAGCTAATATTAATTTAGCTTTGCAACATACTTAAGATGAATAGTAGTTATATGAATTCACGCACTTAAAACCCACCAGGTTGGTCTAGGGGTAAAGTCTTGCTGCAAGTCACTGTTTAACAGCTGATTTTCAGAGAAGGTTCCTGGTTCAAATTCTAGTGAAGGTAGTTATATTTATATGGATTTGAATACTAGGCAGTGGTTACTGGGTGTACTTTGATGATTGGGGTTCAATTAACCATATTCTTTCAAGAATTGTCAGCCGTAGTCTGTTCAAGACTACACGTCATTTGCACATTGTACGTATCATCGTCAAGTTATTGAGTCAAATGTCATATTCACCCAATTTTACGGTATTGTTTTCATGTCGATTTTTTGAAATCGAGTTTTCACCGGAATATAAACGTTTCAGGCCCCAAAAAAGCCCTCTTAAACCCAAAACACATGTTTTTAGCTATTTGTGTGTGTGTGTGTGTGTGTGTGTGTGTGTACACACAAACGTTTGAGACTTATCGTAGGTACCTATTTGAAATAAATAAAATTAGGACCAATTTTTATAAATTGGATCCTCGTACTTTTTAACCAGCTTGTAGCCTATTGAGTGACCAATACGGTAGCGTCATTCTAAAAAGAGAAAACGGAATATCTACAGGAACTTTTCGGAGATAATGTTGTTGTTTAGGTCATCAGCCGAAAGGCTGGTTTGATCCTCTAGTGGCATTACTAAGTAAAACAAGGCGTAAGGTGATTTACTAATGCCTTCCTCACTGAGTGGAAAGTATACTTATCACTATGCCATGCCCTCCGAAAAGCACCTACTTTCCAACCTGCCAATGACACCTTCACTTCATTCACCACAGAGACTGGCTTTACAGTAAAATTCATTACTTTCAGAGGAGATACATCTACACCTCTCCCTCATCTGTTCTTAAATGCTTCAGCCATACAATTGGTTGACCATGTGATAAGAATCAACTATTTTTTTGTAGCCCTGGAACGAGCCGATCGGTGCAAATAATTTAGTACCACACGTACTTGTTATGGGCATCCATAATTTCGAATAATTACATTAGAATGCAATAGAAATAAACATAAACATAGTAGCCTAACATGCAATAAAGATAATCAATAAAGAGATAAAATTCGTGATTAAAAATGTAAAATAAAGCGGGACCAGACGAGATATTACTGGATTTATTATATTAGGTATTATTTATTATAATTTACTATCATACGTAATAAAAATAGCTCTTATCAGGAACTCAAAAACCAGGTGAGCTCATATTGAAAGAAGAAATAAAGTATATACAAATAGACCCATCAAATCCAGTGAAACAATATACAGAAACAAAATCATTCGAGCAACATGTAACAATATGAAGGTTCCAACAACGAACAATGATGTTGTCGAACCGGTATAATTTACCACTGAATACATACAGGGATTTGAATACTTTTGGTCTAAACTTTTACGTTAACCCTCAACTGGTATCATGCGGTCTGTGAGACCGCTGTCATTTTTTACCCCTCCAACACTTCCCTCCCAATGGCCCGACATCACGTATATTTTGTATACCTTTCAACTGTTGTTTGAACTATGCGTGATCAAGATCGTTTTCGGTACGAGCTAACAAGTTGCGAAGGTTTTGTATTTTGTTTTCTACTGGCGGTCTCCTGGACCTATGATACCAGTTATGTAACTTTTTGACAACTTTAAAACCAAGTAGTACATGGATTGTTTAAAGTTTTAATGAATATACAATAATTTTTCATACATCATTTCTTTGTTTAGTACTATTATAAAATATTTTCATATGTAATTTTATAAAATTTTCATTATGGATGATACATTTAAAATTTCTGAAGCGGCTTCAACACAACTAGATCCAACACGTAAACAAGTTGTACGTGTTAATGATGTGAATTTTTATTAACATAAAAATCTTTAAATTTTATTGTAAATAATCAAAAAGTAAAAAAACGAATAAATTTTAATAAATGTTTGTCAGAGTGTACTGCCCACCAATAGACATAAATAGCAAAACTCGGAACCAAAATGTAAGTTGTACATCATAATTTTGTAAATAAATTTGTCTTTATCATATTAATTACTTATTTATTTATAATTATTAGACCACAGAATGTTTCTAGGGCCCAAAAATTTTATTGTTCTGTTCAAAATGGAAGTAAAAGTCAAAAAAATGCTTAGTGTTCGTTTTTTACTTTTTTAAATAGTAATTTTGCATTTATGCTAAGTATTTTACATTTACATCTTCGATTATACATGGTTTTATAAGTTTAATATTAAAACAAATTAATTAAATGAGTATGAAGAACTTAAAAAAAAAACAAATTTGGAGGTCTGTCAGACCGCTGATACCAGTTATGTCACAAAAAATGATGATACCAGTTGAGTGTTAAGGACTCGAAATACGGGCTCCGCAAGAATATTTCGTTTTCTACTACGGTTAACAATATATAAAAACCTTAACTCAGAATTGGTCAGAGAGCAGCTAAAGAGTTCCAGGTTTATTCAAACATTATATCATCTGAAAGAAAAAACTTCATTTTTTCATTTTACGGAAGAAACTTCCGTTATTCAGGAATTTAAAAAAAAAACGATGAGTTATGGCAAATCTCCACTCTTCATTAGAAATGTTGACTATAGTCTACTCTGTCCAAGAGTCGGAAGGTACCATTGCTTATTTTATGGCCAGAGCACTGTTACGTACCGTGTTAAAAACATGACTCACGCTATGAAAATTTATCTTATTGTAGGTTATATTATGCTTATGATATTGAAACAAATTACTTTTGCGATTAAAAATGTTTACGTTATTATCTGAAATATATAATTTTAATTATGTGACAAAATTGTTATTGCATTTGTAATTGAATATTTAATTGTTTGTAAAACCATTAAAATGTTATGAAAAGATAAAATTATATTAAACATTGTTTTTATTCTTTCAAAATCTATATTTATCCATTTCATCGCCATAGGCTTATAAATTCTATAAATGTAACTATTTAAATTTATTTTAAAGTATTTCATTTCTTCATAATTTTAAATAGGTACTGTGTCTTTTAATCGAATATTGGGGCCGAACATTATTCATTAAATAATAGTCACTTATCATTTTAACTTTAGTTTAAATTACAATTACAAGTAAAACTTATACATTATTAATTAAATACTACGCATGTTTGTAGGAGAGATAGAAGCGGAGAGCGTATTGTTCTATACAGCCAATGTTAAATTAGAATCGCCTATCTTTCCCTCAGTCTCAAGTGACTCTTGGATGCAGTATAGATGATACGGTAATTCCAGTGGGAGCTAAAATCTAATTGAGCAATGTAACTATTATTCGGGTCTTTTCCGTTTTGTGTACGAGGTCTGTCCAATAAATACCCGAATTTGTGCAAGCTAGCTCCCATGACGCGGACTATAGTCCCACCCACTAGCGGCGCTAGTTGCCTGATTCCCAATGAGCCGTCAGTGCTTGGCGGATCTCAAACTGTGCCTATAGTGTTAGTTATGTTAGTTTCTGTTGTCCTTGTTTTTACTGTTTGTCGAAAATGGAAACTGACAAAATCACGGAGCAACGAATCAATATCAAGTTTTTGGTGAAGTGCAGTAAAAGTTATAAAGAAATTACTGAAATGTTGACAGCTGTTTACGGTAATAATGCTCTGAAGAAAACATCAGTTTTCACGTGGATTAAGCGTTTTAGAGATGGCCCACAAGATGCCACGGATGATGCAAGGCCGGGACGACCTTCAACCACCTGTGTTGGACGACAACATTGATCATGTGCGGTCCCTTGTCCTTACTGATCGTCGAAAAACTGTCCAAATGATAGCTGATGAACTGAATCTAGGAAAATCAACAGTGCACACTATTTTAACTGAACATTTGTCAAGGTGATGGATGGATCCTTCACCATGACAATGAACCTGCACATTCAGCATTGATTGTTCACCAGTTTCTGGCAAAAAATTCAATCACCATCCTTGATCATCCTTCTTATTCACCAGATATCAACCCCTGCGACTTTTTCCTATTCCCAAAATGCAAAAACGTGATGAGGGGACATCACTGGGAAGATTTGGACACAATAAAGCAAGAAACGACGAGAACACTAAAAAGCCTAACTGCTGAGGACTTCCAAGGGTGCTTTAAACAGTGAAAAAGAAAATGGAATAAGTGCATAGCAATAAATGGAGAGTACTTTGAAGGGGACAAAATCGATGTAGACTAAATTTTGCAAAATAAAGTTTTTATGGGCTCAGTTCGCGTATTTATTGGACAGACCTCGTATGCCACTATGAAATCCGGATTCCCTGAAGGGTTGTACAAGTGTTCATTTCTCCCACTCACTGCCTTACTGAAACTCAAACTGAGACAGACATAATTATTATAATTTTTTATTTACAAGTTACTTTAACTTATTCTAATTATTTACATTATATTTTACATTAAATTAATATTACATTACTATAACGTTATATTTTTTAATTATTTACATTGGGAAGGGAAAGTCTGAGTGTTTCACAGATTTTTTCAGTTGTCACATCTTCTGGGATTATACAATAACTCCCCTTTCCTAAAGGAACTCTGCAGTATCATCCTCCGTCCGAATAACTTCAAAATTCATAGTAGACTAACAATACAGACTTGTATTGTTTTTAAAAATTTAATTAACTGTGAAATCGGAGTGGTTGACATTACGCAGGAATGTTGCTATAATAATTATAGTCAAGGCGCATTTACACGTGCAATGATTTGCTGGCGCCAGTATTGATGCCAGTTTAATTTGCATGCCAGTAGAGGTTTACACATTAAACGCTTTTTGTCGCGCCACTTCCTTTTTACTTTGCTGTGTCGTAGTGTCAAGTTCGTGAAAGCTTCCACAAGAGTGATTTGTTACATTGGTATTGATAGTTTGGACGTCTGTTTTTGACGAATAATGTACGTCCCACAAATAAGGAACTTGTTCATATTTTTCCAAAAATTTAATGTTTTCATCACTACTTCACTTCTTATTTTCAAAATTTAGCTCATTTTAGTTACCATTTAAAGATACAGCAAAATAAAAAGCTATCTATTTGAAAATATAGGTAGGCTATATAATAATAGATAATGGATGATAGTGAAAAATCAATTCGAAATTAAACCACCTTCTGTATGCCAAAAGCCTACTGGCGAGGTGAAGGTTTATACATGCAAATGTTTATTTAGTGGCGCGCCAGTCACTTACTCGCGAACAAAATTTCAGAAGGCTGCAGAAAATTCCATGCAAGTTTCTTTCTGTGCATGCATGTTGAAACTGGCGCGCCAGTTCTCACTGGCGCCAGCAAATCATTGCACGTGTAAATGCGCCTTGACTGGCACGCTAGACGCAGGAGTGGGAGAATTGTGTAACCCTTCAGGGAATCCGGATTTGATATTGGCATACACAAAACGGAAAAGACCCTATTATTCTTTCAAATAGTGTATAGAAATATATGTATACTAGCGGGTCACGCGTGGCTTCGCCCACGCAAACGTAAATAAAGAATCGGCTGTTTAAGTATACTCTCTGTATTTTTTATGGGAAGGTATTTTTGCGAATTCTGCCATTTAAAATAAAAATTTTGCAAAATCCTTTCTTAGCGACAACTTTCCTTTCTTAGAAAACTTAAGTTGATCTATAAATCAGGCATCTCTTTTTATATAATAGATAGCGACCCGTCGTGGCTTCGCCCATGCAACTTTAAGTCTATGATTCTGTATTTTAATTTGTAAATAACTTAAGTCACAAATATAATTTTTTTTTTTTGGAATTACGTATAAAGAACAATTCACACACATCAGTCACGTCACCGTTCCGAAAAGGAACCGGCACGGCCACTCGAAGTCAAAAATGATGACAGTATTCACACACGTACGTCAGTTTTCCTTCCGTCAAACTCCATTCAGTCATTTTACATAGAGATAAACTCGTCCGCAAAAAACAAAATATCGTCGAGAAAAAATATCGTTTTGACGGTTCGGTGACGGCGACAAGACTGACGCGCCGAATTCGGGACGGTGCCGATGCTCAGTGTAGACAATGTCATTAATTTTCAAGAAAAAATATTTTTCTGTGACTGACACTTCTCGGAGTGACGGAACTAAGACGTCGCGTGGACGGATGTGTGTGAATCGACCCTTATGGTGAAAAAATGAAAAAGAGAAGGATTATAATAGTATACTGCCTGAATTTACGTAAATACCTGTTGTTTTATTTTAATTTAAGTTAGATTTAAGAAAATAACTTTACCGTATGCATTTACTGAATTGGTTGAGACACATTTTTTTAAAATTAAATTTTAATTGTTCGGTTGCAAAAAACCTTGTTTACAATGTCAGTCAAATACATTATGTGATCTAAGCAATGAGATTCGTAACTTGAATAATAAGTAACAATATTATAAAGCATAAAAAACATATCACTTATTATACTAAGTACATTAATTCTGGTTAAAATATTAATCCAGTGTTAGGTCAAAAGATCAAACACTACGTTCAGTACAACATCCGGAGTGATAAAAGTATCGTCATAGATTAAAATAGTTGTTAAAGTCAATTCAACTTCTGGGAAAATAGCTATAGTTTTGTAACAAACAAAATATTTTCAAGAAAAAATAAAAAGAATAGCAGATCAATTTGATCTGCTATTTACGCACGATAAGAATGCGATTAAGATTAAAATGCGAGTTTTAACATCCGGTGTAGACCGACTGTTACTGTTTTAAACGAATCTTATAAATAACGGGTGATTCAAAAAGAGCGCCGGTTTTTAAACGGCTGGTAAATTTTTGTTTATCGGTTGGCAACATTGTTAGACCTCATTTCTATTTCGGAGAACATTCCGATTGACGATTCAGATGTAGTTTCTCTTGTTCGCATTGTAGTACTCTCGCAGTCTGTGTCTAACCATGGAGAAGTTTACTATTGCACAACGAGTGTTAATCGTCAAAACATTTTACCAGAGTGGAGAGAGTTATGCGGCTACTGTCAGGCGACTTCGCGGTACTCTAGGACGTAATGAAGCACCGAATGAATCAACAGTTCGCAGGCTCATGAAAAAGTTTTTTGAGACGGGTTCAACAGTCGACCTTAAAAGTTCTGGACGTCGTCGTTCTGGCCGAACTGAGCAGAACGTTGCGTTGGTTCGTGACAGTGTGGCTGTTAGCCCAGCAAAATCAATACGTCGCCGTTCTCAACAATTGGGTTTACGATGTTCTTCTGTACGGAGAATTCTTCGGTACGATCTCCAATATCACCCGTACAAAATTCAGTTGACGCAACATTTGAAAGTGGCAGACCACCAGAAGAGACAACAGTTTGTTGACTGGGTATTGAGAAAACCCCAGGATGATGACACCTTCGCAAACAAAATTGACGCCTTGTGACTTTCATCTTTGGGGTCATGTGAAGTCATTGGTGTATGCCAATAAACCCCGAAACATCAATGACTTGAAGGAGGAAATTCGACGGGTTATCGGGCAAATGGAAGTCGAAACTTGTCATGCAGTAATATCCAATTTCATGGACAGAGTTGATGCGTGCCAGCGCAGTAGAGGAGGATGCATGTCACATGCATGACATCATTTTTCATACATGAAATCAGAAGGTAAGATGAACTTGTTGATGTATTTATTTTCAGTTTTTCAATAAAATAAATCTCTTAATTTGATATATCAAAACCGGCGCTCTTTTTGAATCACCCTATATATATAAGTATAGGCTACCTATGTGTATTTCTTATGGGACGAAATTTTTGCGATTTCTACTGTTTAAAATCAAAATTTTGCAAAATCCTTTATTAGGATTTTACATAATAGATTTGCAATCAAATTTATTTAATCAATAAAACGGAAATAATTGAAAATTTTTATAAAAATCATTTAATTTTGAATATGTAAATTTGTAATTTTTTGTTTTGGTGGTTAGGCCTACTATTCGTAATAAAATTGATGATTAATCAATAAAATGTAAATTTTAATTTGTAATTTTTGTAAAGAGAAAAAGAGGCTACGACGTTCCGCAAGCCTAGAGATGCAGTCCTGGTATGCTATGGAATATGCCTATGGAGGGGGTAAATGTGTGTTGGAGAACCAGCAGTAAGCGTAGCGCTTCGCGTTGATTCTTTATCCTCGCATCAGTGTGGGGGGGGGGAAGTTTTGCTATTTCTGCCCTTTTAAATCAAAATTTTGAAAAATCCTTTCTTAGTGCGCGCTTACACAACATAAGAGAGCTAACATCCAAATTTCAAGTCTGTAGCGTCAGTAGTTTCGGCTGTGCGTTGATCTATAAATGAATCACCCTGGACATGGTTGTCCTTTTATATAATATATATATATATAGCCTAGATATAAGAACTTACTACTGTGCAACATTCATATTAAATAATTAAATAGGTATATGATTATTCGAATCAACAAGGCCTTCCAGCAAACACTTTAATATACTGTACTTGGACTGCTGTAAAAAATTACCCAGGTTCATTTATACCTGAAGATTAAAAAGTTCCCTCCTACATGAACATATTGTAATCTAATAAACGTCATGGATGCTTACGGTATTCTTTGCATGACTTCATTTAACTGTAATCCTGGTTTTTTCAATAAAATCGATTACAAATTGGTTACCTATTTTAAAAGACTGAGTGCATTTATAAAAACTGGACACATTTAAAGAAGAAAATAAAATAATTTCGCTAGATTTCTATTACCATTTATTAAATCAGTTGATTAGATTAAAATTAGATTATAAAATAGTAGATTATACTTCTTTGTGCATGACGTTTTCTGTACTGTAGTGGATTATTTATTAGGATACTCCACCAAAAGCGCATGCGCAATAATTGAAGTATCCTTCATCTTGCGTAATTTTATTCCATGAAGCTTCTGTGTTTCGACATGCTCTTCTGGTGAAAGTTTTATTGCTTGTTGGTTTAAGTGTTCTCTAAGGAATACTATTATATAATAAGGTTTGTGTTTAATGAACATTTGTAGTACTGGATCAAGTCAATAAACTTTTTTGAAAAAGTTTTCAATTAAAGCGAAGGACTTATCAGTCCTTCCGTTTTGTACCCACGCTTCGTCTTAAATAGGCAGGTTTTTCAGTGAATGGTACTAATAACAACTCCACCGTAAGTACAATATTGAATTATCTCTGTTTTAAATTATCTCTGTAAAACATTAATGTAATTATTTGGAATATTTTCTGTAATTAAACTGTATCTGATGTACAATCTTAAGTACGGTACTGCTGTTACCGTTCTTACAATAAAAGTTCATAGTCCACCATACCAGTTTTAATTGGAAAGTTTATAACTTTCAGTTTCTGTAGCGCTAATCGTAAACTACAGGACAGTACGAGAGTAATAAATCCTATTTTTGTCGTTACAAAACTTTAATAGTAATTAATACGTTTTTATTATGTCCTTGAAAACTTAAAAAGGCGCACCCATGTTAAATTAAATTTTGTGGGACTGTTAATTTTAAATTCTCTTGACCTGTATGAATGTATAGGTAAGGAAAGTATTGTTTTCATATCGAGTGTTTTCACCGGAAATATATGTTTGCAGGCCCCCTGAACCCAAAAACTATGTTTTTCTACATAGGTCTGTATTTGTTGATTAGGTCATCAGCCAAATGGCTGGTTTGAACCTGTAGAGGTTTTACTAAGTAAAACGAGGAGTGAGGTGGTTTACCATTGCCTTCCTCACTGAGTGGAAAAGTACACTTATCAGCATGCCAGGCCCTCTGAAAAGCATATATTTTCCACTCTGCAAATGACACTTTCACTTTATTCACCACAGGGTCTGGCTGTATAATGAAATCCATTACTTTCAGACGAGATAACTCTGATTAGTGTCTTTTACACCTCTACCTCTTCTTTTCTTAAATGATTCAGTCATTTAATTGGCTGACCATGTGACAAGAAACAGAAATATTTATTTTAGCCCTGCAACAAACAGATTGAGTGTAAATAATTTGACACTCCACCTGTCTGTTATGGGCAAAGGTCTGTATTTATGAACAAAATATCTTAAGGACGAATGTCATACTAAGTTTAAACTTGGGACTTAAGTTAGGTACCGTAAGGAAACCAGACAAACATTTTCTTCAAAATCGGTTTACTGGAAGTATTAGTTTATTTGTGTATCAAAAACAGCTCCCAAATTTAAAAAAAAATTGACTCATTTACTCCGAGGGTAAGTCAGTTATTATACGCAATGTAGTTACAAAATTTTATTGTAATCAGATAGGAAACTTACAGTACATCATTTTTCGACGTAGTCCCCTTGCTTTTCAACACACTTGGTCCATCGTTGTTCAAGTTTCATGATGCCCTCATAAAAGAAGGTTTTTGATTAAGATGCGAGCCAGAAATCCACCGCTTCTTGCAGTGCTTCGTCCGAGGTAAATTGACGGCCCCTTAAAGCCTCTTTGAGTGGACCAAACAAGTGATAATCAGAAGGAGCAAGATCAGGACTATATGGAGGATGAGGCAGTACTTCAAAATTGAGTTTCTGGAGCGTTTCAGCAGTATGCGAATGGGCGTTGTCGTGCAACAACACAACACCTTTTGACAGCAGTCCTTGGCATTTGCTTTGAATTGCAGGCTTTAACTTGACAGTAAGCATTTCACTGTAACGTACACTGTTTATTATTGTGCCTCTTTCCTGATAATGTTCCAGTACTGGACCTTCTGAGTCCCAAAAAACCGTAAGCATCAGTTTTCCTGCGGACAGTTGGGTCTTGAATTTTTTCTTGCATGGCGAATTTGGATGTTTCCATTCCATACTCTGCTGTTTACTCTCTGGCTCGTATTGATGGATCCATGTTTCATCACCAGAAAAGAAGTTGTCCCATACGTTACCATAGTGATCCAAATGTTTTTTGCAGATGTCCAACCGCGTTGGTTTATGCAGCAGTGTCAGTTGTTTTAGGACCCATCTTGCACAAACTTTATGAAACACAAGTGTGTTGTAAATGATTTCGTAGGCAGAACCTTGGCTAATTTGCAGACGATGTGTCACTTCATCAATAGTTATTCGTCTGTCTAAGAGAATCATTTCATGTTAACGCTCAGTGTTTACTTCATTTACGGTGGTAAACAGTCGTCCGGCTCCTTCATTGTGTGTAACACTTGTGCGACCATTTTAAAATTTTTCAATCCATTTGTTGTGGCAAAACACTGTTCCTGTACTGTATCGAAAGTCTTCTATGAATTTCGGCCCCTGATGCACCTTCCGATCACTGAATGTTGCTCTTCTTTGGTGCAAATAGAAAGCGAAGCAACCATGATTAACAGCACGACAGCGATAATGAAACTAACCTAGCAGCTTGAAACTTGCGTATATATAACCACAAATAAACAAAGCATGCGTCATCAACACAAAACGACAGTACTGCCAACATAAACAAAAATATAACTAAATTGCGGATAATAATTGACTTAAACTTGTACATTTCTATGCACTGCGAAATCAGGTAAGGGCTATGCGTGCTGAAATTGTGTTTCGGGGGGGGGGGGACTGTGCTCTCATGGTTAAAAAGAGGCTTTTTTTATGTAGCGGTTTTAATATTTATTTTAGGATAAAAAGAATACATTGGTTAATGTGAGATTTTTTACGTTTTTATAAAAAAAACCTAATATTTACCTTTTTACGAGTACTTTTATGGTACGCACTGCTTCTTCAGTTAATAACATATGGTTTCTAGAAAATACATTTATAGATATTAAAAATACCTATAAAACGGGTAGGTGGAGTGTTAAATTAATTGCAGTCGATCTGGTGGTTCCAAGGCTACAAAAGTTAGTTCTGTTTCCTATCACATAGTCAACCAGTTATATGACTGAACTATTTAAGAACAGAAGAGGTAGAGGTGTAAATGACACTAAACAGTGTTATCTCCTCTAAGAGTAATAAATTTCATTTTACAGCCACACCCTGTGGTGAATGAAGTGAAGGTGTCATTTGGAGGATGGAAAGTAGGTGCTTTTTGGAGAGCCTGGCATGCTGATAAGCATTCTTTTCCACTCGGTGAGGAAGGCAATAGTAAACCATCTCACTCCTCATTCTACTTAGTAAAACCTCTAAAGGTTCTAACCAGCCTTTCGGCTTTTAACTAAAACAACAAGTATTAGTATTAGGTAGTTGTTGGAAATTAAAGAATCTACAACAAATTTAAGAACAGAAGAGGTAGTAGGTATGTAAACGACACTAAACAGAGTTATCTCCTCTAAGAGTAATGAATTTAATTATACAGCCACACCCTGTGGTGAATGAATTGAAGGTGTCATTTTGCAGGATGGAAAGTAGGTATTTTCGGAGAGCTTGGCATGCTGATAAGCGTACTATTTCAACTCAGTGAGGAAGGCAATAGTAAACCACCTACTCCTCATTCTACTTAATAAAACCTCTAAAGGTTTTAACCAGCCTTTCCGCTGTTGACTAAAACAACAGGTATTAAAAGTTGTTGGAAATTAAAAAACCTACAATGTTTATTTCAAACATTTTTCCTACACTATAATCAATTTCACCTTCAGAATGCAGTCTTATGGAAATTTCATATGGGAGTTTTGAGCGCTACTACACGAAGTAAAAATATCGACTCTGCGTCACAACACGTTCTCATTTACAAACTCCTAATTGAATAACGAAATATGAAAACATACTTAATATTCGTATCGTTTTAAAGATCAGGTACCAAGAAATTATTAGGTACAGCACTGGAATTGGTTATAATTTTTTTTCTTTTAATTATTTTAAAATATAGAATAGTTATTGTTTAAATCTTGGTAAATCTTGAAATCTTGTTTGAATAAAAGTCATTATTAATTCGGAAAGGTCCAAAGATTGTAATAAAACTCCTCTGGCCCGACAGTAAGGGTGACGAAGAGAGATGTCATACCTCTTTCTCTTATTACATATAGATACTGAAGTCACGAGATTGCCTTTTGCGTTTGTATGGGCTGTGAAGAAGGGAAGTGAAATATTTGAAGTGCTGCTAACCTCAACAGTGTGACACTACTCGTACATTTCACTACCGTGCAGTTTTTAGATAAATTTTGTAAGCTGTGGTTTATTCCGAGAAAATGTTTTCTTCATAAACCTTGTATTGTTTAGGTCATCAGCCGAAAGGCTGGTTTGAACCTGTAGAGGTTTTACTAAGTAAAACGAGGAGTGAGATGGTTTACAATTGCCTTCCTCACTGAATGAAAAAATATGCTTATCAGCATGCCGGGCCCTCTGAAAAGCACATATTTTCCACTCTGCAAATGACACCTTCATTTCATTCACCACAGGGTCTGGTTGTATAATGAAATTTATTACTTCCAGAGGAGATAACTCTGATTAGTGTTTTTTACACCCTTACCTCTTATGTTCTTAAATGATACAGTCAATTATTTGGCTGACCATGTGATGAGAAACAGAACTATTTATTTTAGCCCTGCAACAAACAGATTGAGATTAAATAATTTGACACTCCACCTGTTTGTTATGGGCAGTCATAAACCTTATAAGAAATAAATATGACCTGTAATATTGCCTATAGCTTAATTACATGACTAGAAATTATGTTATGTATACATTCTCCGTTTTATTAATTAAATAAACTATAACGATGACTATCAATGATAACAATACATACATACATTCATGTATACATGTATTACGAGGGTAGGCTGATAAGTAATGCACACATGCTTGTAGAAGACGAACAAAAAGAAATAGCAAGATGGGGTAAATAACAAATTAAAGTACAAATCTTAACCTACCAAATTATCTATTTATTTTTCAATATAGTCACCGTTAAGCATTACACATTTCTCCCAACGTTTAACAAGTTTTTTCATTCCGTCACTGAAAAATTCTTCCGACTTTCCTCGAACCCAGGACGCAATAGCTGCCTTCACCTCATTGTCCGAGCTGTAATGATTACCCTTAAGGTCTCTCTTCAGTAGAGGAAAAAAATAAAAATCGCAAGGCGCAAGGTCGGGAGAATACGGAGGGTGTAAAATTGGTTGAAACTTCAGGTTTCTCAGAGCCTCTCCAGTTGCACGCGAAGTGTGTGGACGAGCATTGTCGTGTTGCAAAATTATTGGCGCCAGGTTGCCTCTAACACGACAAACTCGACGTCGGAGGTGTTTCAGAGTCTGTATATACTGAGCAGAATTTACCGTTGCCCCTCGTTCCAGATAATCAGTCACATAAACTCGGCGAGCATCCCAAAACACAGTCAAAAGAATTTTTTTTGCGGACGGTTGTGTTTTGAACTTTTTCACAACAGGAGAATGTGGATGACGATATTCAGCGCTCTGCCTTTTTTCTTCGGGATCGTAATGATGAACCCATGACTCGTCCCCCGTCACAATATTCAAAAGAAAGTCGTCTCCTTCGTCACGGTAGCGCTTCAAAAGTTGTTCAATTCGCGTTGTTTAATTCTCGTTGACATAGCACCAGAACACGACGCCATACTTCCACTACTCAAAACAAACTGAATGAAAGCAACGCCTTCAAACTGCGCAGACTTGTAGAGGAGAAATAGTACTTCCACATGCCACCAGGCGCGCTACTGAAGTTTATTTAGTTGTCTTCTACAAGCATGTGTGCATTACTTATCAGCCTACCCTCGTATAATATATGTATATATAAAACATTTTTGAAACACTAACAAAGGAATTCGGGTGAATGTATACTTTTTAAAAATAAAATCCACACTTTTTAATAAAAATATTTTCTGTTTACATTCTACCTTTTTTAATTTTTAATACATAATTATTTTTTATTATTTCTCATGACAGAATATTTGTTATAATTGTTGTTATAGATAAAAAAATGTTTTTTTATGTTTATTTACTGTAATTACGAATGAGTCGCCTTCTTTACCATTGCTGTCATCGGCATTTTCATTATCAGTCTCACTAGTATCTACCTAACTGTTTTCTGTTTTTACCAAATGTCAACAAAACTGTTAAAGAATAGCTTCTACACGTCCTTAATTTCCTTCTTTATTTTTTAAATTGTGGAAAGAGAAACATCACAGTAGTTAGCCCCTCGTTCACGGTTTTTGTTTAACTTCAACTTCTCAACATTTTATTGCATTGCATTGAGCACTGTGAGTAGTTCGACCATGTTTTTGAGAAACCGACATTTGTGTTTACGGTAACAAACAGTATTTTATATTTGTTAACCTACAAAAGGTTCCGCGATATACTGTATATGCTCTTGGTATATTTGTCGTACTGAAATTAAAGCAGTCGCGCATGTACACTGATGCTTTCCCCCCCTTTACCCCCTCGTGGCAAACAAGGGCAAATTCATGACTCAAGTGACTGTAAAGGTATCAGACGAACTAATGTCCCATAGCTGAGCGAGTGAGAGGGAGATATATGGCATGCGCTCAAAGGTCTTTACCGTTATAATCCAAATCTGATAACATACTACAGTCGTTATCTTGCTTGTTAGTTTACTGCATGCATAAACGCTTGCTCACAACAATGAGTAAAATTAAAGACAATGTTATTGGAATGGCGCGTATGGCTTGTGTCAGTGAGAGCGTTATGCATTGTCTCACTCCCACGGCTAGGGGACATTAGTTCATCTGAATACTGTACCTACGGTTTCTACTCTAAATATTAGAGTACAATAATAACATTTACAGCGTAATAAAATATGATTCATTAGGAAGTGAAAGTATATTTTTCAAAATATTTTGATTAAAAATGAGCTTGTTAGAGCGTGGTAAGCGAAACTCCAAATATTTTGCCCGTGACCTTGGGATGGTTTCAGCGGAGGAGGGCTGATGTTTTCTGCATGCCTGATAACACAACCGGTTCTCGTAAGAACTGTACTGCATTCTGAACGTGAAATACAGTATAGTTTAGCGTCAATTAGTGATTTTCTGTATTTTGCTCATTAAAATCGATAAAAAATGGAATTTTTTAAGGTTGCGCTCTTAGTTTCCATTTTTTTTTAAATTTTTTTTTACGCCCCAATTGGAGCACTCAAGTCACTCATGGACATGCGTTCCTTGAGGAGTTCATTATCTTTCAAGCGACGGCCCACCGTATCCGAGTGCCGTCTTCCCTGAACGCGTCCAGGCAGTGGATTATTTATACTCAAAAGAACTGCCATGTTTGACTGTCAGGTTGTCAACCGTGTAATTGGACGAATCCAATTGGAGATACAATTCCAGATGTGATCCAGAAAGGTGATGGTGAAGGATGTAGTGTGAATGATGAGGTTATGACTGACCTTTGACCTTAGTTTCCATTTACTACAATACAATGATTGTAAAACAATCACTAATTGATGCTAAAATAAGCGTTGTAGAAAAAAATCTTTGAACTGTAAGTTGTAGGTTTATGAATTTTCTACAACTTTTATTATAGGCTCATAGTTTTTGCCATTTAAAATTCATATTAAGATAACGATCTTAAAAAAAACAATAGATACTTAATTAGCGGAGGGCCACTCTGATTACTAGTCTAAACAAGATAACATGATATCATTGTTAAATATTTAATGATTTTATTTCCTGTAATGATTATTGTAAAGTATTATATTAATTCATCGAAGATAATGGTTCATTGTATATTGTAGTTTAAAATCGCTGTGTTCATTACATGTGTTTATCATGAAATTATGGGATTTACTAACGACCAATTAAAGCTGCCTGTATGGCAGGAGTATGAAATTTTGCCAAAAGTCTGTGTGTGTCAGGTTGGCCATGAAATGAAATTGTGTTTCGGTGAACGAATTCAGTGGTGTGCGACAAAATATCCTGCCGTAGAAAAGTCAACATGCATGTTGGTATCAGGCTTGAAAATTCTCATCCGAGTTATTTCACCGTTCGTTTTAGTCACGGTTGGAGTGAACAGATGACTTCGGTTTCATGGTGTCAGTGGTAACTTGATATGGCTCCACAAACTGTATTCAATTGGAACGATTATATGAGAAAAGTTTGTGTCGAAGCTCTACTGAGGTTATTTTTTGTTTTTTGTTTGGAGGAGTATAGGACATGTCAGCTATAACATCTGAAATACATATAAGAAACACACAATGTAACACTACTATCAAGAAAGAAATTCTTGTACGCTATAAAAAGTTTCACCGATCAAGTAATTTCAAATCCTCACAACATTTTGAAAATTGGGGTAATTTATTCATGAATTTTCTCCCTGCATAAGTAGATTGAATTTTGTGGAGTGATTAGCCACATAAAAATCATTTCTGTTTCTTGTGTTATGATTGTGAACATTGAAATTCTGCATAAAATTTGTTTGTCTAACATTCATAATCACCTCAAAAATGTAGAGAGAGGGGACTGTAAGCAATTTAAGCTCCTTAAATAGTGGCCTGCATGAGGTTAGCTGGTTAGCTCCCACCATACACCTAATTGCTTTCTTTTGAATTTTAAAAACCCTATTCATATTACCCATGCTAGAATTACCCCATATTAAGATACCATAATGGATATGAGACAGAATGAGGCCATGATAAGCTGCCATTAGTAATTTTTTATCATTTAATCTGGCAATTTGTTTTAGTGCAAATACCCCAGATGATATTTTACTACAAACTTGATTGATATAGAAATCCCAAGACAAAAATCTATCTAGAGATACACCCAGGAACTTAAGATTAGGAGGTGAGGGTTCAGTTACAGAGGTCTACAAAAATATGTTCGCTAGACGAAAGAACAATACTGGATGTGTGCTACCACAACAATGGGTATTTGGTGGAATATGTAGGGAGACATGTCAAGTTTTCCAGCTACTAATTCTTGACCAAACTTAAACAATGATAAATGTAATAGTAAACAATGTCGCTGAAGGGTCCGTAATTTATTCAGATTCATGGTGTTGACATTGCACCACATTAAAGAATGCTGGTTTTTACCTCTTTTAACACGTTGAGTGGCACCTAGAAATGACTAGAAGACTTTGTAAGCCCAACATACTTTTTTTAAATAATTAGGTTAAATAATGTATAAAAATAATACTATTTATCCTGAGTAGGGATTATATTGTGCAATTTTACAGAAAAATAAATAAAGATGTATACGTGGCGCCAGTGGCCCTGCGACTGAATTATCCGACTGAGGGGTCGCTGGGCGCACATGTGGTGTCCGCTTTGTTTTTTGTATTTATACACAACTAGCACATGCATTTTCAGTTACTATTTTATTGTTTACGTATTAATCAAAAATGTTTTGTATTATTAGTCTAAAATTCGACAAAACTATAAGTTGCATAACAAAAGATCCGTGGTAAAACCGACAAAGAGGATTTATTACCTTACGACGACATCTTGTGAAACATTTTTCTGTAAATACGATTGTTTTGACAGCAGTAAGCAGGAACGCCACCACAAATTGTAAACATTTTACTGCACAAAATCCGCTGGTTTTATTAAAATTGTACCCTAGTATAGTGGTAGAAGGGGTTTGACTAATAAACAAAGAATGTTTTATTTGTTTTGTGTTTTATTAGAAAAATTAAGAACAATGTTGATTTTAATGAGTAGTAGTACACTATAAATATTTTCTGTTTACAAAAATAACGAGTAAGTTACATAGAAAATAACAGTGATGATGTAATAATAATTGGTTGTAGTCATCATAACCATTATAAACACTTATAATGTCATCAGCCATTATAAACACTTATTAAAACAAAAAACCTGAAACCACGAACCGATACATGTTTACTGTAGTTCAATTAACACGCCACTAAAATATAAAGAGCACAACTAAAAAACCGATGATGTAAGAAAAATAATACTGTGTGGGACGCACATATGGCGCTCTCGGCGCAGCAGATGAAGTACTGCTTGGCGCCACGTATGTGTCCATGGCACTGAACGTGTTAAAGTGAATCATGAATACAATTTCATTGATCCGGAAACTGGAACACATGCAGACCATCGAGTGCTTGTGGGGTAGTGTTAAATGGCGAAACAAAAATTGCGGGATGGCTTGACGCCATTTGGAGTCATACCTTGGCTGAGTTCCAGGTGCATCTTACAGCTGGAGATGGTCTCTTTATTGTGATTTTGGGTGCCATTAAAGATTTCAATCCTCCAGAAATCAACTTATAATGTAAGTATATCAGTGTTTAATGAGTGAGCGTGCATTTCTGGTGAATTTCCAACCGAAATCAGAGTGGCCGTTAATGTAAAAGTTCCAAAAAGTATTATGAGAGCAAAGCTTCTCCAAGAATTTCAGGAGATATGGCACTTACTCTGTTTTGTAAAACATAAAAAAATGTAGACCTAAATGATTTTTGAACCCTTAAATCCCGAGATGCCTTTGTGCATTCGACTCCACACTTCTGTAAATGTTCAAATATCAAAGCATGCTCCCAAATAAATACATTTATCTAATTTCATTTAAAAAATATTACAGCTGTTTTTATAATAAATACTGATATTTTGAATATGTTGTTGTTTAGGTCAACAGCCAAAAGGCTGGTTTGAACCTCAAGAGGTTTTACTAAGTAAAAACAAGGAGTGAGGTGGTTTACTATTACCTTCCTCACTGATTTGAAAGAGTATGCTTATCAGCATGCCAAGCCCTCCAAAAAGCATCCACTTTCCACCCTGCAAATGACACCTTCACTTCATTCACCACAAGGTCTGGCTGTATAGTAAAATTCATTACTCTCAGAGGAGATAACTCTTGACTAGTGTCTTTTACGCCTCTACCTCTTCTGTTCTTAAATAGTTCAGTCATATAATTGGCTGACTATGTGATTTTTCTTTATTTGATCAGAGTCCTGAAAGAAGTGACCTTGCACTCGGGATGATGACATCGTAGCTAGGCTAACTTGTCGTTCGGAGAGTTGGATGAAAGGAACTTTTTTTGAAATTTTTCTTTATTTGGAATTACAGATGGTTAATTGGGGGAAAGATGGGCTCGGAATCGGGATAACAGCAAGAACATTACCTTGGGAAGGGCAGCTTTTTCTAGTCAGGAGTGTTCTTTACTAGTAGGAAATATTTACAGGGATGTTTGTAGGGAGTGTGTAGAAAATCGTGGAATGGCTGTTTAATCTTTACTTGTAGCGGATGAGGATAATAAAACGATAGTGGCGGGCGTTGGTTTTATTATCCTCATCCGCTACAAGTAAAGATTAAACAGCCATTCCACGATTTTCCAACGCCCGCCACTATCGTTTTATTATCCTATTATTAATTAATTTATTATAAGTTATGGTGATGAATTGTTTATTCATTTCTTCATTTAAATCCTTTAGTGTTATACCATATTTGTTAAAGTTTATTGGTTTTAACTTTGTCTATTACTTTATCTATCTCTCTTTCTTTGTATCCACTTGCCATACCATTTGACCAATTTTGTATTCACTTGCCATACCATTTAACCAATTTTGTGTATCCACTTGCCATACCATTTGACCAATTTTGTATCCACTTGCCATACCATTTGACCAATTTTGTATCCACTTGCTATACCATTCGACCAATTTTGTATCCACTTGCCATACCATTTGACCAATTTTGTTATGCCCTCTGCATACTCAGTTGCCGCCCAGTTTAACCACTCACTATAACAACCTCAATTCTATATCGGTTCTTGCACAAAAAGTCCTTTAGTTTGGAAAACAAATGGAAATCACTTGAAGCCAAGCCCAGGCTATAGGGCAGATGATTAAAAATTACCATGGAAATTGTTACAGCAAGTTATTCGTCAATGCAACAGAATGTGGTCCTGCGTTATCGTGCGAAGCACAACACTGTTGGACAACAATCTGTGGAAACTTAATTTTTTTTTTTTTTTAATGTCCGGTTGTTCTGCAATTACTTCTAATGCAGACAGTGAAGGACGAAATGATTTTTTATAACATATGAAAAAATGCCGTGCCTGAATGGGATTCGAACCCAAGATCGCATGATAAGAGGCGAGCACGTTACCAACTTGTGCAAACTAAATGCACAATTTTTGAACTGATGCTTTGTTCGTCACATTACCATAAACCTCTGTTATTTGTCTGTGAATTTCGATTGGTCGCACTTCTTTACCATTCAAAAAGTGTACTACTTAAATTGGTAACCTCACACTTGGCGGGTATCGTTAATTTTGTCACGCATTTTATTGAAGATTTAACTTATAATCAATACACGGCAATCAGCTCGCTGTTAGCACCAGACTGGCCCAAGGTGAGTGGAAGGTCAGTGACTCGACAATGATGGTGGTGGGGGAACAGCATGGCTCATCAGATTAAAAGTTCTTAACTTTTCCAAATGCAGCTCATTAAATTAATTAAAAATAGTGTATACTGAAATTATTGAACAGACACTTTTAAAATTAGTTCAAAAATTCCGGGCAGTAGATAATTAATAATGATCTTCACTGTATCAATCGTAAGACTAATATGAATGCCTATACAATATTTACTAAAATTGCCCATCAATTAAATTAAGACTATAGAAAAATTATTAGATAGATGACGCAGATCGTAATAATCCATCCCCATTTTGATAAATAGGATATGAGCTATCAAGAAATTTATACACTGGTGCAAAACAAACAAGAAACAAGTGATTTGCCTAATGGTGTTCAATCTTATCTTCATTACGTAAAGAATAAATTTTATATACGGTTACTCTAAAATCTATAAAGTATGTCGCTGTAAAATTATTAATCTATTTGGTTTTACTTTCAGGTAATGGGCGAGAATGTAGATCTATTGAATCTACCAGAAATGTCAACAAATTATGAAGAATTATTTGAAGCACTCGTTTCAAATGACGTAAACATAATTGAAGAACTTGTTAATAAATGGTCAGGTAATAAAAAAGAAAATAATTCTTTCATAAACATAGACGATTTGATTTCTAGTGTTTATAACCATGTACAATTAATAAATATACCATTATCAGATGAAACAAAATTTTATATCGAAAATAAATTAATTGGTGCTCAATTTTATTCCAATAGTTTTAAAGAAGGTAATAAAAACAAAGAAAATTTTGAAAATATTGAACAACATATTAAATTGCTTATGGATCACATTCATTTATTAACATCTGATATTTACGAAAATGACGTAGATGATGAATTCATATATATTTTGAAATACATCGCTAAAAACATTTTTGTATTAAAACAAAAATTGAAATTTACATATGCTGTATTACCATGGGAAGAAATAGAATTTTGTGTAACATCTTTTATATCTATGCATTTAAAACGAGAAGAATCTAATTTAGTTTACCATTCAATATTAAATAAAAAGAAAATATTAAAATACTTGGAAATTTTCGGGAAAAAACTTAACGATGAAAAAATTGATTTTAAAAATGTTAATGAGTTACCGAATTTAAAACGTGAAGATGTTGTTATTAAAAATCATGAATTTTGTGATTTGTATAACGATTACAGAATAGTAAAAGATTTTTATTCGCTGTGCCAAATAAATAAATATTTAATGTTATCTCTAAATATTGATCACAAAGAACGAAAAGGGCAGATTATTATAACAAGATCATTACAAGTTATATCTGAGTATTTAAAAAATACATTAAGTTCGCCAAATTTATCAAATATTTTTAGCGAATTGTTACTACTATCCATATCTGGAACAACGAGGGAATATATTTGCGATAAAAGTAACGATTATTTAGCTATGTTAGATGAGTTTTATGAATTAATTAATAATTATTGTGAAACTGAAGTTTTTTGTAATCTACAAAAAGATTTTAAAATAATTAATGATCTAGTTGTATTTATTATTGGTTTAAATAAAATAAAAGCACTTCAGTTGTTATTGCTTAAAATGAAGAATGATGAAAATTTAAATGAATCAAAAATTTTGTTTAACATGTTTTATAATTTAGATGAAGAAAAACTGGCGTCTTGTTTCGATTCCGTTCGTGATTTTAATCTGGATTCACTTTTGTTGTGTAAATTACGTTCTACGTTTAAAATAATAACAAATTATGAGGAGGAACAATTCAAAAAAATTGAAAATATTGTTTACCACAATGACTTCGAGACATTGTCAGATTTTATTACACGTTTTGAAAAAATTCCAACACTACAACGAGGATTAACATTCGTAGACACTGTTAACATCAACGATTACTGTGTTGAAAAATTTAAAGAAATGTTAGATGATGTACTCAAAAGAATTACACCTACAAATACTGAAGATAGTGTGAAAGAAATCGCTGAATGTTCCGCTAATATTCTTCGCAATTTTTCTGCAAAAATAAAATCGGGTAGTTCTATCAATGTAACTGATGATTGGATGACCAAAGAGGATCTTAATATGAATAAATATTTGAATAATCATGAAGGTTTTAAAAGAATTATCTACAACATTTTATTTTATGTTAGTTTGTATGTGGAAGATGAAATACGGTTAAGAGAATTGCAAAAAAAATTATGTAATTGTAGTAGTAATATATTTTCTGAACAAAATACTAACAGTGAAGGGAAAAATGTTGTTTTATCATATGAACAATTAAATAAATTGCTTAAATTGAAAGTATCTGAACTTAAAAATGTTTTACAAAAATATGCAGTTGATGAAGACGAAATAAAAAATTTTGTGTTTTATAAAAATAATAAATATGTTGTAACTATCGTAGAATCATTAGTTCTTGATATATTTACTATTTTAGATCAATTGAATTATAATTTTGACGGTAGAAATTTTTTGGAGGATGATCTTCCTTTACTTATCGGTAGAGATCTGTATAATTATTTGATAAAAGGGAATTGTCGGACTGATATTTCACTTTCTGATCCAACAGTATCACTTTTAATAAATGCCAAAAATCTTACAGATTTAAATTTTTCAAAAAATAAAAAATTACGTACTTATAAATTAGCTGTATTTACTGAGGATTTAAAAAAAGTAAAATCAAACTTTGACAAAAATTTAAATACAATAAAAATTCAAAAACGAATGAATTCAGCTTTGATTGATGGTAATTTAGAGGAATTCAAGAATACAAGTAAATTCTGTGGTAATATTTATGGTCGGGATATTAAACTATCAACTATTGTGCATGTTGCTGCTAAAAATCAAAATGTAGAAGTTTTGAAATATCTTTGCGATTTTGATATTGAAAAACTAAACATTAATGATAAAAATTCAAATGGACAGACAGCACTACATATCGCTTCATTGCATGGAAATGAAAACGTTGTGAGATTTCTTGTAGAAGAAAAACAATTTTCGGTTGACGTGGAAGATATTAATAAGAGAACACCATTACATTTGGCTGTTTTAAATGGTCACAAGGATGTTGTTGAAATACTTATAAAAAATAATTGCAATATAAATTGTGTGGATACTTTAAGGTTCACTCCCGAATTGTATGCCGTAAGAAATGATAATTTATCAGTCTTTGAATTATTGTATGAAAGAAGTGAAACTAATATTAATGACAATATTTTTGGTGAAGGCCTTTTAATTTGGGCGTCAGAATTTGGTAGTTCAAAAATAGTTGATTTTCTATTAAAAAATGGAGCAAATGTCCATATGAAAAGTGAAAAAAATAGTACAGCACTTTCTCCTGCAGCATTAAATGGCCATTTGAGTGTTATTAAAACATTAATTGATAACGGAGCGAAAGTTAACGGAGATAATTTAGAAGGGTGTACTCCATTGATATGTGCTGTTGAAGCTGGTCAGGAAGCAGCTGTGGAAATTCTTTTGAAAAATAAAGCTAATCCTAATGCTTGTTTTAATGCGACAAGGAGTGCACCATTACATTTTGCTTGTAAAAGTGGATTTACTGGGATTGTAAAAAAGTTATTAAAACACAAATCAAACCCTGAAGTTCATGATGTAGCTGGTTTCACACCATTTCTTTTTGCAGTTGGTATGGATCACTTGGAAGTAGCGGAAACCCTGTTGGAACATGGTGTTAACATTAATCTTAAAGATGTTTATAATATTACAGCTTTACATTTGGCCAGTAGAAGTGGGAATAAAAAAATTGTTGAACTTTTAATTAAGCGTAATAAATTATTAGTTAATGCAAAAGATGATCTGAATTCCACGCCGCTACATTTGGCAATCAAATATGGACATAAAGAGGTGATTGAGGTATTGATAAAGAATGGTGCGAATGTAAACGCTGCCACTGTTGATGGTTTAGTTCCTCTTCATTTTGCTGCGATATATGATGTTAATGGTTCAGGAGTTATTGATTGTTTGTTAAAAAATAACGCAATTATTAACAGAGTTGACAACGATAATTTTACGCCGCTTCATTCAGCAGTTAAAACAGGGTGCATCGATAATGTAATGATATTGATAAAAAATAACGCAAATGTAAATTGTAAAACGATGACAGGCGAAACATTGCTACATACAGCCGCATTATTTGGTCATGTAGACATAGTTAATCTTTTGATCGAAAATAATGTGAAAATAAATGTTAAAGATAAAAACAAAAATACACCTTTACATTTTGCTGTGGAAGCTGGTAATACAGAGATCGTTAAAATTTTATTAGACCATGGAGCGTTAATAAATGAAAAAAATAAGTGTAAACAAACACCATTAATTCTTGCCGTAAATTTGAATCGTGAAGAGATTGTTGATACGTTAGTGGTAAATGGTGCAGACATTATTTACAATGGGCATGAAGCATTAATAAGAGCAATTTTTGGTGGATTTAAAGATATCGTTAAAATATTATTGAAAAACTATGAAAATGTTCTTTATAGGGATAGATTTGGATATACATTTCTACATATCGCTGCTGCACATGGACGTTATGATATCATCGAAATATTATTAAAAAAAGGTGCAGATATAAATGCCATAACAATATCGCAGACGGATACTCCATTAACCATTGCAGTACGACGTGGTCATGTAAAAGTTATTGAAGTGTTATTAAAGAATGGTGCGGACATTGATTTACGATTGAGTGATGGAATCAGCATTAAATATTTATCTGCATTAGAAATTGCTGCTAAAATGTGTAACATGGCAGCCGGTGCTAGTTTTGAAATTACAAATGAAGAAAATCCAAGACCAAATGAATATATGATAACTAATAAAAAATACTGGGGTTTGCGAATAGTAAAATTGTTTTTGAATCATAAAAATGATGTCAATAAAAAAGGTGCAGATGCTAGGACGTTATTACATATCGCATGCGAAGGTGGGAATTTAATGTTAACAAAATTATTGTTGGAACATGGAGCAGATATAAATGCAAAAACGTTAGAAGGTAAGAAGGCTTCACACATCGCAGCAGGAGGGGGTTTTAGAAATATTTTGGAATGTTTAATTGATAATGGATCAAACATAAAAGATGTAACTCATAATAATCAAATTTTATTGCACTTTGCTGCCTTGAGTGGTAATCAGGAAATTGTACAATATTTAATTAAAAAAGGAGCCGAAATTAATGCAAAAGATTGTATTGGTACCACACCATTATATTTTGCCATAAGGGGTGGCCATTTGAATATAATTAAAATTTTATTAGATAACGGTGCATTTTACAACTGCAAAAATCCTGTGAATCTAACACCAAAAGAGATGCATTGTATCTTCACAATGGGTTCTAATAACGATGTTTTAAGAAATTTTAAACAGACCGATCAATTATTTAAACATGTAAAGAATAATGAACATTTAAAAATTGCAAGTTGTATTAAAAATGGAGCATTTGTGAATGCGAAAAGTTCTAGTGATTCATTGACGCCTTTAAATTTCGCTATTGTTAAACAATTTGTAAACGTAGTTAAAGTTTTATTGGAAAATGAAGCAAATCCAAATATAACTGGTGAAAATGGGTGGGCACCGTTACATTATGCTTCAAAATCTTCACGTATGGATATCGTAAAATTATTATTGAGTCATGGAGCAATGTATAATGTGACTAATAGTACAGGTAAAACACCTTTAGATTTAGCTACGGATAAAGACATAATTAGTTTGTTAAAACTTATCCATCAGATGTTTCAGTATGTGAAAAATCAAAATAGTAAAATCTTTGAACAATTATCTGATATTTGTGATATTACAATGTTAAAAACGATAATGTGTGCGAAAAATGAAGAAAACCGATCAATTATAGCTGTCGCCATGTGCAATGATTTCCCAAATATTGAAAAACTAAAAATTGCACCAGTAAATCAACGTTGTAATGAAATGCATACTGTTGCTCAAATGTTAACTGTCCAAGGTAATTTTGAAGATGCATACAATACTTTAAATGAAATATATAAAAATGTAACATTAATAGTTAACGAAGATAATCCAGTCGTGTTTGATTTAAAACATATTATGAGTTGTTTATTATATAAACAGCATAAGAATGAAGATGCTTTAAAAATGTTGAATGAATTAAGTAAAGCTGAAAATGAGCAGATTGGAAAATATAGCGAAGATTCAATGGTTACGAGACGTCTTATAGGAAATGTTTTATGTAAATTAGAGAGAAGTAATGATGCGTTAGACATTTTTAGAGATATTTGTGATAAACAAATAGAGCTGTTAGGCGTTAATCATGAAGAAACATTAGATAGTTTAAAAGGTATGGTGGTTGTATTGGAAAAATTAAAAATATATGAAGAAGCATTAAGTTTAAGTCAATTTCTTGTGAAAAAATTTCAAAAAAAGTTTGGAGATAATCATAATGATACATTAGATGTTAAATTTTATTTAGGTGTGACATTGAGTAAGTTAAAACGATATAATGAAGCGATAAAAGTTTTGGAAAATACATACAAAACAAGACTATTAACTTTAGGCAAGTATAGTGTTAAAACAGTGTTACCATTTCACGAAATCTCAAAGATATTACTTGAACAAAAGGATTATCATTATGCGTTAAAAATGTATCAGGAGTTGCATGAAATTATGAAAAATATTTTTGGAGCAAAACATGAACGTGTTCTAAAAGTACAATTCTGGATCGGTCATATTTTATACAAACTAGGAAAATCTATAGATGCATTAAAAATATTCAAAGAAGTAGTTTCAGTAAAAAAGTTATTGTTAGGAGCTGATCATCCTGATGTTAAGGAAATATATTCAGCAATTGAAGCTGTTACTAACGATTTTAAACTTCGTTGCAATGAGAATATTGATAAAATTTTAGAGCAACTCGGTAAAAAAGTTGACGATTTGCATTCAGCCGTAAATAATAACGATGTGAAGCGTATTCGTTATTTAATTGAGAATGGAATCGACATTAATAAAAAAGATGCTTTTGGAAGAACACCATTGCATTATGCAATCGATAAGGGATTTGTTAATATTGTAAATATTCTGTTGAAAAACAATGCAGACATGACGTTAATGACCAATAAAAATAATACAACGTTACATATAGCTGTAAATAAAAATAACATCGAAATAATTGATTTATTACTTAATTCTATCGATAAAAATAAAATTATTAAATTCATAAATGTACAAACAAGTGGTAAGAAACAGACGGCTTTGCACATCGCTGCCGAGAAAGGAAATATAAGTATAATTAAAAAACTTTTAAAGAATGGTGCCTTTTATAATATTAAAAACAGCGATAATAAAACACCAAATGAATTAACATCAAATGAAAATATTAAAAATTTATTTCAATTAATTCAAGACTTTTTTGAGAAAGCAAAAGTTGGCGATGATGAAGTAGTTAATAAATTGTATGATGTAAATGTGGATGAATATTTGGCAATAATTAGAACAAGGGATAGTGAAAACATTTCTTTATTACAAACTGCAGTTGTTAAAAAACATACCGATTTTGCTAAAAAGTTTATTAATATTTTAAAAGAAACTAAAATCAACGAATTATCTGAAAATTTATAAACCTTTATTGAATTTGAATGAAAGTTGGATCAGTTGTAAGATTGTTCTGTTAAATAGGATTACTTTGTTGAGCAAACAAATGTTAAAAATTTTTTTTACTGTCTTTTAAACAAGTAATAACTACTTAGTTGTTCATTTTGTACGTTTGAATTTAGAAGTTTAATTAATTAACTAATTTACATTAATTAATGTTATTAATTAACAGAACCTAAGTGTTTGGATTCAAAAATTTAATAGTTGCTTCTTAGTGGTATGTTTTAATTTTTCAAAAATTAAAAAAATTTTGGTTATTCGTATTTTTGTTAATTAAATTTAAATAAATAAAAAGATTGAAGGCAAACATAGTTGTGTTATTAATTATACAGAGTGATTTTTTAAGTATGGAAATGGCTTTATATTGTGTAACTTGAGACGTAATTAGCGGAAGAAGCTTATGCGAATCTGTGTAGTTTTAAAAATCCAACTTTTTGGTGGTTTTGAATTTTTTGTCCGTTGTAATGGATTCAACTTAATATTTTTAAACGGGATGGTGATCATGTGACACATAATTTCAATGAAAAATTATAAAAAAAACAATGGCTCAAACTGTTTTTCCATAGATGTCTTAATTTTTGAGTTATAAGTATTCAAAGTTGCAATTTTGGGAAAATTGTGTTGGCAATAAAATGCTTATAACTTAAAAAACAAAGGCATCTATCAAAAAAGAGTTTTTGTTCTTAAAATTTCACATTGAATGACATGTCACATGACCATCATCCTATTTAAAAATATAAAGTTCAATCTAAGATGACGGACAAAAATTTCAAAACCACCAAAAAGTGAAATTTTTAAAACTACACAAATCGGCATAAGCTTCTTCTGCTAAGTATGTCTCAGTTACGCAGTATGAAGCAGTTTCTATACTTAAAAATCACTCTGTATTATAATTTTTAAATTTAAGCTAAAATCTTTGTTGTTACATTCAGAGTTAAAATTAAGAAATAAAAAATACAAGGACTGATAAAAGTAATGTTATTGTTTTTGATGTAGGTTTATTTAATTATAGTTTAAAAAATTTTGTACAAGGCAAATCTTGAAATTAAGAGTATTCAATTCATTTTAAATCAAAAAGGCTGTATATTTTTGAAAAAATTATAAATCTTAATCGAACTAACTCTATTTTTCAATGCAGTTATCTTCCTTCTCAATGCTTTTTGTGAGTAGAGGGATTAGCTTTCTTCTACTTTTGTCAAAATAGTGTCCCGATATCTCTTTGCTTCTTTGCTTAATGCCACTTTAGATCTCATTATAAATTGGAAAACTTTTTCCATCTGAAAATATGAGAACAAGGGTGCAAGTAAAATGTTGATAATTTCCTAACCACATTAATTCAAGAGTTGATTAGTGGCATTGTCATCGTTAACATTATCCTTCTTTTGTTCTGTATAACCCTCCGTAGATTTTTTTGGCTTTCACATTATCAATTGTAAACCTTTTTCCATCTGAAAATATGAGAACAAGGGTGCAAGCAAAATGTTGATAATTTCCTAACCACATTAATTCAAGAGTTGATTTGTGGCGTTGTCATCGTTAACATTCTCCTCTTTTTGTTCTGTATAACCCTCCGTAGATTTTTTTGGCTTTCATATTACTATGCAGCATGTTTTCTCCTGGTAATCATTTCTTGGCACCATCCCCCAACACCAAAATCATATTAAAAATCTGGAATGGCTCGTTTTCCTTCGTGAGAAGAAATTGGATGTGTAACAAATTAAGAAGCATATCTTTAATTTGTAGTTGGCAGGATTCAGAATCGATTCACTCATTTCAGCATGGTTACTACAAGAGTTTTTTTTACAAACTGAGAGAAATGAGCACATATTCTACTCTGAAGACCAAGGTTTGGGGACCTTAAAACATTCTGCTACTTTTGTTAGAAAAAAATTCCCTTTGAGCATCAGATGAACAGTACTCCTACTTTCTGGAATTGCTTCGTACTAGAATATTAGTTTTTTTGTAGGATAAGGATAATTTTTATGTTAGTTTTTTTATAGGTATAGTGAAATTCCATTAATCCAGGTCTCGCTGATTTGAATAACCCTAATAGTTATTAAAAAAAAACAACATAACAGCAAGTTAAATGAATAAGCAATTGAAACTAAGCAAATATTTTGAAGGTTGATACATTAGATCATAAAATTAAAATTTATTCTTATCATAATTAGGCACAAATATGTTACAAGATTTAATTATAGATTTGCTATAACTTGTCAAAGTTCAGAAAGCGTGAATGTACTGATGCACTGGAGTCCAACCCTGGTTTTGGTGTTGATGCTAATAATACAATGGACTGGATAAAGAGATCCTCTTTGCCCCTCCTTTTACTCCTTTTGTGGTGGTGTACTTATGTTACTTTTAGTGAAAATATTGGCTAATAATGTTTCTCGACTGTATTTCTAAATACTGATTGATTACAGTGATGCCATTTTCTTGTTCGCACTTTAAACTTAAAGAAATTTTTTTTCCTTTCTTCTTATTTCATCTTTTTGTTAAAATGTATTAAGAATAATTAATAATATACAAAACAATAACGCAAATTTAAGAATTACCTTAAATATTAGAATATCATCCATAAAAAAAGAAAAGGTTACCATTAAGGCACTCATGAATATGTACATAGTGTTTTTTTTAATACTAGCTTATTTTGGCTAACATATTGTGCATTACGGGCAATCTGTTCCACCCTGCATCAATTAAACTTTTGAAACTTAGATGAGCATACTTTTCTATGACCATTGCAACCTCCATACTGTACAGATAAATGAGTGACTTTTCATAATCATGATTATTAGAATAATCAAAATGTTGAAATATAACATAATTAACACGTTCAGCACGGCGGCTGGAATCACAGATGCTTCGCTGTGCCGACCCGCCATTGCAGTGAAAAAATACTATGCCGCCTTAAGGCGTCATTCGTCCCCGGAACGATCTTACTTATTTGCTCATCTACTCACCGGCTAAATATAGTATGGTATTATACACGTTTGTTGTTTCTACGAAATTTATATTTGAAATTCATTTTTTAGTTATTAGAAAAATTAATACGTATAAATTATTAAATAAATGAAAATTATTGTCGTGTGTAAAATAGAAAAATACAATTATGTTTGATAATGAATAATATTTAATTCAAAAAATTTAAATAAATAAAATACCTTAAATAATTAAGTAATACAGTAGTAATAAAGCTTATTACTTTATAAAAACACAAAAACCTGCAAAAGAAACACAGTGCATAGAAATCGCGAGTTCAGAAAGTAACAGAAATTTTTCTTTTGAGTAATAATTAAACTATTTTTACGTAAAAATGTATTATTCTTACCTTTTATTTGTAAAAAGAAGTCACTGGAAACGAAGAAATTCGTAGAATAATTGATATAATTAAATAAAACAATAAAATTACACGGCACTAGGACGTTCGAATAGACTACAATTTTAAAAATTCGTCAAAAATTCCCGGCAGTTGGTAACGAAAGACGATCTTCACAGTGGCGCTCGTAGAATAGATCTGAACCCCTGAACAACCTTTACTAACACTGCCAGTACACCGGCGATTTATAAAAAGCTATAGAAATGTGGTATTGTATATGACGCCTTAAGGCGTCATTCGTCTCTGGAATGAATCTCGATTTGACGCCTTAAGGCAGCATCCGTGCTAAACGTGTTAAATTGTTTCGATTTCACTGTTTTTTAGTTTATTTAATGTCGCATCAACACTTCGGTTATTAACGATTATGGTATGTTATGCAACTGGAACAGTGGGTTTTAACTTGAGAAAATTTCCAGATCCTCTGGAATCGAACCTGGGAAATCCAAATTGTAGGCTAGCATGCCAACCACTATGCTATGAAGGTGGCCAATTTCGCTTTATTTTATTAAATTAAGTGACAGCATAGACGGTAATCGTATACGATATGAGCTAACGGTTATAAAAGCAAGTGAAATAGGCCCTCGTGTTGTATATGGATGCCATCCAGCCAATCATAATGGCGTGCCCGTATCATATACGGGTGCCATCCTGAAAATGTTAAATCAAAATCTGAGACTGTGTCAAAATCATTATTTTTTGGTTAATTAGACATTGAATGACCAGGTGTAAATTGTTTTTAAATTAATGCTGTTCCAAATCTATGACTCCATTGTTATTGTGAATTTAATTCCATCTAATTTGGAGAACTGGATTAATTGGTTTATTGTTATTTGTATATCTGTGTTTAAAAATTAATGATTATATTTAATCAGTGTATTTTTAAGAGTGTTCTTATGTACTTAAGGTTATTGTAGTATTAATATAGAAGCTGTAACTGAAAAAATGTAGGAAAAACTATTGGCACGTCGTGCCTACGAGAGGGAAAAGTACTAATGACAGTAAACTACAGGGATTTATTGATTGTACTATAATGAGATCCACAGAATTGTAAGCTTACATGAAGCAGCTGACATTAACATACAGCCATGTTTATTACTATTGCTTTGTGGAAGATTAATAAATAAAACCAACAACTCATCAGTATTATCTATCTCCTTTCTTCTTCTTAAGTCCCTCTCCTATCAGAGTTCGAAAATCACCATGATTATGTGGACCTTATTCGCTGCTGCACAGAACAGTTCCACGTTACTACATTCAAACCAGTCCCTTAGGTTCTTCAACCAGGATGACCGACACCTGCCAACGTTCTGCTTGCCCTTTATATCTTCCCCTGCATGATTAATTGTAAGAGTGGTATTTATGACCTCTTATCACATGTCCCTGTTATCACATCTCTTATCACGGGTAGCGGGTAGGACCTCTTCGGACAATCCTACCAGGGGAAGTGAATCAATCCCTGCCCTCCGCAGATTCCAGGTGTTTCCTGACCCGGGAAACTAGTACCTGTTTAGGGTCCCTTGTCCAGGGTTACGGATGACCGAATGATTGCCGGGATAAGCAATCCCCTACTTACCGGCCAACGGCTTAGGGCGGATGAGCTGGTAAGTGGAAGGGCACCCTTTTGTCCTGAGATTGAGAAATCGATCTCAAAGGCGGAGGAACCAAGGACTGGTCAACGGCGTAAGGATACAGAAGGTAAAGGGAACCCACTGTATTAAAGATCCTTATGGATATTCCCAGGATATTCATCCGATTAGCATCATGATGAAGGCTCAAATACAAATGGCCTCTAGTCCCGGGCAGGCCTTAAGTGGTCAAGAGGTGCGAAGAATCCCCCGGTTTCAACTTGATAGGAAAGCGAAAATAGCTACTTGGAATGTCAAGACTTTGTTTGCAGCTGGAAAGTTTGACAACTTGATCCAGGAGATGAATAGGATGGAGATAGGAATTCTTGGTGTGAGCGAAGTCCGCTGGCCTGGAAACGGGATGATTAGATCGAAGGGTAAAGTAATGTACTACTCAGGTATCAGTGATTCCGACCGAAACCATCAGCATGGTGTTGGTATCTTAATGGATGAAAGCATACAAAGGTCGGTAAAGAATTTCATTCCATGTTCCGAAAGAGTACTCCTGATTCAGCTGTGTGGTAGACCCATCAACATCAATATTATACAGGTATATGCCCCAACGGCAGATAAGTCAGAGGAAGAAATTGAAGAGTTCTACAAACAACTGGATAGTGTCCTAAGAATTACAAAACAGAATGAAGTCACCATAATTCTTGGAGACTTCAATGCTAAAGTCGGTAAGGGTAGAGCGGGATCAGTGGTAGGTGATTACGGCTTGGGTGAAAGAAATGAAAGAGGTGAAAGGTTGGTTCAATATTGTGAAGACAACAATCTGGTGATTACAAATACATGGTTCACACTCCCACCAAGACGATTGTACACCTGGAAATCTCCGCAAGACAGTGACCAGCAAACTGTTCGTAACCAGATAGATTACATTATCATTAATCGTAGATTTAGAAATTTCATCACTAAGGTAACCACGATGCCAGGTGCCGATATGGAATCTGACCACAATCCGCTACGTGCCGACATACTGCTGCGCCTGTCCATACCCAAAGGAAGAGCCTCTAAAAAGATATTAAAGCCAGAATTACTTAAAGATCAGGAAAGAAGATCATTATATAAAAACCATCTTAATAAAGGATTGGAAGGTGTTAGCAATACAGGCGATATGAGCAAGCACTGGCTCGAAATCAAAGAAGTTTTCAAGAAAACAAATGAACTTTTCCTCAGAAGCACCGAAAGGCATATGAAAAGCAAATGGATGACTGATGATATTCTTGATTTGATGGAGGAGCGAAGGAGGAGTAAGATCGAAGGAAATTATATAGAATATAGAAATCTTCAACGAAGAATCCGAAATGGAATAAGAACGGCGAAAGAATGTTGGTTGGCTGACAGATGTTTGGAGGCAGAGAATCTGAGTAGGTTAGGAGATAGTTTCCACCTCCACAAAAAAGTCAAGGAAATCGCTGGAGTATATAACAGAAGAAATATAAGTTTCATTAAGGATGAAAACAATAAAATAATATTGGACACCGAGGAATTGTTACTGACGTGGAGGAGATACACCACTAATCTCTTCCAGGCTGACAGACCAGAGAACCCCGAAGCTGGAATGATGCCGCTGTCGGGACCAAGTATTTTGAAGAGTGAAATTAAACATGCCATAGCGTTAATGAAGAATAGCAAAGCTCCGGGCCCTGATGATATGTACTCAGAGACGTTTCATTTAGTTAGCGAACACAACCTTGATATCATTGTCCGACTTTTTAACAACATTTATGACACTGGACATATTCCCGAGGACTGGCTTCTCTCTACGTTTGTCGCACTTCCGAAATCAAACAACGCAAACTCATGTAAGGACTATCGTCTAATTAGCCTGATGAGTCATTTTCTTAAACTCTTTCTTCGAGTTCTACACACGAGACTCTATAGGAGGTGTGAGGAAGTAAGTGGTGCTAGTCAATTTGGATTTAAGAGCGGTTTTGGAACGAGAGAAGCCATATTCAGTCTCCAAACTTTGGTACAAAATTGCCAGGATCAGAGAAAGGACGTCTTTTTGTGTTTCATCGACTATGAAAAGGCGTTTGATAATGTAAAGCATGATCTCCTCATATCATATCTTGGGGATTTGGGGCTGGATGGGAAGGATATAAGGCTTATAGGTAATTTATATTGGAATCAAAGGGCGGCAGTTCGAATTCAGGATGCGGGAACAACTGAGGAATTCGAAATAAAAAAGGGTGTCCGACAGGGGTGCATCTTGTCTCCGATGTTGTTTAACTTGTATGTGGAGAGAGCATTCGCCGAGTCAATCTCCGACAGTAGCATGGGCATTAAAGTGAACGGAATTCCCATTAACAATATTCGGTATGCGGATGACACCGTGATATTGGCGGATAGTGCGGATGATCTCCAAGCTCTATTAGACAGGGTCAATGAAAAGAGTCAGGGTTTGGGTCTGAAAATTAACATCCGTAAAACGAAATGTATGGCCATCAGTAGAAACGGCACTCCGGGTACAAGAATATCCATAAATGGAGAGAACATTGAACAGGTCGCTCAATTTAAATACTTGGGATGTATGATCAACCAAGAATGGGACCCAGATCATGAAATAAAATGTAGAATCGAACAAGCTCGAGCAACATTCCTCAGACTTGGGAAATTTTTGAGAGACAAGAACTTAAGTCTCAGTCTTAGATATAGGATGGTAAAATGTTACGTCTGGTCCGTTCTCTTGTACGGAGTAGAGGCATGGACGTTGAAAACAAACAGTATCAGCAAACTTGAGGCCTTTGAGATGTGGACCCTGCGACGAATGATGAGAGTGTCGTGGGTTGATCATGTGACGAACGAGGACATCCTGAGAAGAGCTGGTTTGGTGGATCGTGAGCTTTTCGAGACTATTAAAACAAGAAAGACTGGGTACCTTGGACACATACTGCGTGGGGAGCGTTATCATTTCCAGCGGCTTATTCTTCAGGGTAGAATAGAGGGAGGAGGAAGAGGAAGAGGTAGAAGAAGGTTATCCTGGCTACGGAACATACGGCAGTGGACAGGGATACGAGACTTCCAGGCATTGCAGGAGGCTGCAATTGATAGAGTAATATGATGTGAGCGAGGATGGACGCCTACGCAGGAATCTGCATGGCACTTTAAGAAGAAGAAGATCACATGTCCAAGATTTTGAAATTTTCTCTTCTTCATTGTCTTAACCAACTCACATTCTTTACCCATTTTATCAAGTATGTCTTTATTTGTTATTCTGTCTGTCCATGGAATACACCACATCTCAAAGGCTTGTTTCTTCTCTAAATGGATCTTTTTGACTGTCCACACCTCCATCCTGTACAACAGAACAGAGAAGACATAACATCATTGCATTCTCATTCTGGGCTCATTGCTAAGATCCTGACTCAATTTCTTTAGCCCCACAAATGATGTCTAGCTCCTTTATTTCACAGCATTTAATAATAAATTCTTGTGTACTGATTTATTTGTGTTTCCAAACTGTAACTGATAAACTACACGAGTTGCCATATGACAACTTTTGTCATATGACTGGGCTCACTGCCAAGATCCCGACCACACAGCAATTTCTTTAGCCCCACAAATGATGTCTATCTCCATTTCACAGCATTTAATAATAAATTCTTGTGTACTGATTTATTTGTGTTTCCAAACTGTAACTGATAAACTATGCGAGTTGTCATATGACTGCTAAAGTGACAACTGTTAGTGCAGATGGGAAATCCAGCAGGGAGGATCTATGCACATGAATAATAAATCTGATGACTTCTGTGAGTCTTAGCCACTGGTTTTCCTACATATTTTCATTTATAAATAATGTTTAAAGGTTAATTTCAAGCAGTGTATTCCTCTGAAAAATTGTTAAGATGTAAGAAAAATCATTGGTTTTTTTTAGGGATATAAACCTAGTAAAACAAACTTCCAGGTACGCTATTATCAGATTTGATGTGAATGTTTACCAATATTATACTGTACTTAAAAATAGCAAACGATTATTTTATAAATTTTTGTTAAGGTTTTTAACAACAAAAATATTGTTTCAAACTAAACAATATTTTTTAAAGTTGTTCCTAAAAAAAAAATATTAAGGAGTTGCCCATTAAATTTTTTCTTTTTTCTTTACAAGTTTTATTGTCCTATGTTTTTTTGAGAAGAAAAAACATTATTTTTTAAAAATGTACTAGTAAACCATAATTTTGGGAGGCAGTGGTGTGGAAAATACGGTGGATTAATTTTTGTAACTTATTTCAAAATGTTTCTATTTATTTTATTCAAATACCTTTACAAAGAAGAATCTTTGTTCTGGGTACGGTTACAATGAAAGGCTAATATTATGAAAAATACATTTTAAACAATTTTTCTATGAAAAGTTTTGTTGTTCATTTTAATATTGTACCACAAATATAGTTAAGGTTGCGAATATTTAATTTTCCTGGCCCTATAAATGGAAATTGACCGCACTTAAATATTATATTATTCATTTAGTATTTCCATTTATTTCTGAACAAACATTATAACCACGTTAAACAGAAGGTTTAAATCCTTAAATACACCCCAAAAAAAGTTTGTTCTGATGTTTTTCATTTTTCACATACTGGACAGACTCCTCCCATTAATTTTTTTATGTATTCGTTTTTTAGTAGGTATAAGTATTAATCTGGAGAAATTAAAGATTAATAAAGTTTATTAACAAGTGATAAATTTTTTTATTGTGGGACCAAAAATTTGTTCTCCATAATTTGTTCTCTTAACAAGAGGAATATACTGTATATTTTATATTTTAATACAATATGATATTTTTTACTTTTTGTATTTTTATCGAATAAAAAGAATTTATTTAAAATACTTGAAGTAGTACCTTGTGTGAAATCAACTCACCTGTTTAACCTTACCATTTCCGATTTTAATGAAATTCATTGCAGATAGTCTCTATAAGGAATCAGTCATTTCAGAAAGCGTATCGGTCAAAAAAACTAACTTATGGAAAAATTAAAAATCTGGTGTGAAACACTCACACAACTTTCTCATGCCAATGCAAATAATTAACAATAAACCTATCATTAGTAATAAAACATTAGAAATAAACATAACCTAATTTTAATCATGAGTGAAAGACGCAAAATGAAAATCAACCTCAGTTTGGCTTAGAAATACGGAAAATCACTCTTTCTCTCTAAACTAGGCTCTGTAGAGAAAAATGCTCTAAACAAAAGTTGTAGATCTTTTAATTTTCTATAAATTTAGTTATATACACTTTTGTCGTAAAATGCATACTAAGACCGAAATGTTAAAAAAATCGATTTTTCTCACGTTTTCATGAGAAAAAAAACAGAAAATCGCAAATTACCGCTAAACTAAGCGTTATACAAAACAATGTTTCAAACAGAAGTTGTAGGTTTTTAAATTCTCTACAACTTTTATTATATAAGTTTTTGCGCTAAAATTTATATTAAAGCCGTAATCTTAAAAAAACAACGTTTTTACGTGAAAACAGCCTCACCGAGAATTTCAGCAAACATGGCGCCTACCCTATCTTGTAGAGAATAAAAAATTGAGTAAAATAGGCGATTTTTTAAAAAAATCGTAGGACCAGTTTTTGAGAAAATCGCAAAAAAGTGAAAAATTATACGAATAAACTACTACTTCCGGTTGACCGATTTTGATGAAAATGTTCGTGTCGCGTCCGGTAGTGGTATGTAACTTAAGTTTCAAGTTTCAAGTTCGTACGATGTTCCGTTCTTGAGATATTCTGTTCACACACAGACCAATCGCTAAAAACATGTTTTTTGGGTTCAGGGGGTCTGAAAACGTATAGATCCGGTGAAAACTCGATTTCGAAAAATCGACTTGAAAACAATACTTTCCTTCCTATATATTCATATAGGCAAGAGAAAGTAAAAAACCGGTAATTTAGGCTGCTACGTTTCAATAAAAAAATATTAAAGACTATAATTTGGTCAGAGGGCTGTCCTTTTAATGTAAAATGTATACAGTAGTTATATAGAATCAGTGCTCGTGAAACGATTTCTTTTGAAATCGATACGAGCGAATTAAAAAATGTAGAAAAGTAAAACAAGTATGTAGATAGACTATCATTTTTTATTTAATCCATTTTTACATTTCACATCAAATAAATATTTTACGTAAAATAACGATGAAGAAAATTTAAAGAACTGTAATTAAATTACTTAATTTGGCGTTGTTCAAACGTAATCAATAATCAGTATTCAGATGGTTTGCCTATATTAATCTACAGTAAGTTTATCATCTTCATCGACTGAATTAAGTTGCATACGCTTTCTTATCCAGTCAAGATATGTATGAACCCTAGTGTAAACATCAGGATATCCTTTCTTACCACAGTCGTAACCCCATGAAATAACACCTTCTAGTTTATTATTGCAGACCATTGGACCACCAGAATCTCCCTAAAAAAAAATCACAAATTTATTAGTTGGTGTTGTTGTTTTGGTCATTAGCTGAAAGGCTGGTTTGAACCTCTAGAGCAGTGATTCCCAAAGTTTTTTTTACTATGCCCCTTCTGTCTAGAAGCTTATTAATTATAAGTTAAATAATAACTTAATAATTTACTTAGTACTACTTACAAACAAAATGCACATACACAATAAAATTGAATACGATTATTCAATGTGGATACTTTCGTTATTGATAACGATTCAAGTTAGACAGTATAACAATAGTTGACCACTTCAATGCCCAGACCTCCTCTAACGAACCGATAGCACTCACAAAGATAACACTCGTCAAAGATCAAACGAATACTAACTCCCTGACCGCACTCAAGGGTCTTTTTATATAGGTATAGGGTGATTCAAAAAGAGCGCCGGTTTTGATATATCAAATTAAGAGATTTATTTTATTGAAAAACTGAAAATAAATACATCAACAAGTTCATCTTACCTTCCGATTTCATGTATGAAAAATGCTGTCATGCATGTGTCCTCCTCTACTGCGCTGGCACGCATCAACTCTGTCCATGAAATTGGATATTACTGTACGACAAGTTTCGACTTCCATTTGCCCGATAACCCGTCGAATTTGCTCCTTCAAGTCATTGATGTTTCGGGGTTTATTGGCATACACCAATGACTTCAGATGACCCCAAAGAGGAAAGTCACAAGGCGTCAAGTCACACGACCTTGGTAGCCATTGATGGTCGGAATTACGAGAAATGATGCGATCCTGGAACCGTTCACGGAGCAACAACATTGTTTCTTGTGCAGCGTGACAGGTGGCACCATCCTGCTGAAACCACAACTCGTCAATGTCCATTCCATCCAAATGACGCCACAAGAACTCCCTAATTTGCTGGGTTAACAGCCACACTGTCACGAACCAACGCAACGTTCTGCTCAGTTTGGCCAGAACGACGACGTCCAGAACTTTTAAGGTCGACTGTTGAACCCGTCTCAAAAAACTTTTTCATGAGCCTGCGAACTGTTGATTCATTCGGTGCTTCATTACGTCCTAGAGTACCGCGAAGTCGCCTGACAGTAGCCGCATAACTCTCTCCACTCTGGTAAAATGTTTTGACGATTAACACTCGTAGTGCAATAGTAAACTTCTCCATGGTTAGACACAGACTGCGAGAGTACTACACTGCGAACAAGAGAAACTACAACTGAATCGTCAATCGGAATGTTCTCCAAAATAGAAATGTGGTCAAAGAATGTTGCCAACCGATAAACAAAAATTTACCAGCCGTTTAAAAACCGGCGCTCTTTTTGAATCACCCTTTAGATGAAAGAGGTTTCTCGAAAGACACAGAGATTCGATCAATAATCTTTTTTATTGCTTCTGGAAAAATCATAACTAAAGTAAACAAGCCATATTAGAATAAAAGGTGTTACAGATAACCAACCGACTCTTTCACAAATAGTTGTACAACAAAGACCCTACCTTATTATAAACGGCCCTTTTTAAAATCCTTTTATAACTAACCCTATTGTTACTTTGTCACTAGCAAATTTTGCTATTTCACATTATTTTATGAATAGATACCTATCTAAAAATTTCTTGAACCATATTGGTCTTTGATAATGTCACAATATTATTAAGCTGTATAAATAAATTTTTATGTATTAAATTGCATTTGCATTTGTTTTGACGTCAGTCAAAACAAAGTTTGTAGAAATTATGATTGGGTTATGTATACAACGTATCTTCTGTATGTGTCGTAGTGTAAATACACCTGCTGCAATGACCGACAGCGGACGTAGTTGTAGGTCGATCTAAAAATCAATGATGATAGTGACAATAATGACTTTGTACAGTGATTAAATCACAACGCAAATGATGGTGGTTTCAAAATTTTGGCAGATGAAAATATGGTCCAGGAACTATTGCAAACAGACGACGAGAAAACTGATAAAGATGAAGAACCTGACACTGCTGAATCATTTGAAGCACTTGACTAGCGTTCAAATGGTTTGAAAGGCAAAGTGAATGCAACAGCATGCAATTGTTTCTGCTTAAAGCGAATTCGGGATTTAGCACCAACATACGTATGAGTTGTGTGCGCAAAAATGAACTTGACAATTTTTTTGCAAATGAAAATATGTAACTGAATTATACAGTAGTGTAGTACATATATAGTGTAATTTGTAATTGATTTCCAGAAATTATATACAGGTATGAACATATATTTTTACTATAGGGTGATTCGAAAAGAGCGCCGGTTTTGATATATCAAATTAAGAGATTTATTTTATTGAAAAACTGAAAATAAATACATCAACAAGTTCATCTTACCTTCCGATTTCATGTATGAAAAATGATGTCATGCATGTGTCCTCCTCTACTGCGCTGGCACGCATCAACTCTGTCCATGAAATTGGATATTACTGCACGACAAGTTTCGACTTCCATTTGCCTGATAACCCGTCGAATTTCCTCCTTCTCAAGTCATTGATGTTTCGGGGTTTATTGGCATACACCAATGACTTCAGATGACCCCAAAGATGAAAGTCACAAGGCGTCAATTTTGTTTGCGAAGGTGTCATCATCCTGCCGTTTTCTCAATACCCAGTCAACAAACTGTCGTCTCTTCTGGTGGTCTGCCACTTTCAAATGTTGCGTCAACTGAATTTTATACGGGTGATATTGGAGATCGTACCGAAGAATTCTCCGTACAGAAGAACATCGTAAACCCAATTGTTGAGAACGGCGACGTATTGATTTTGCTGGGCTAACAGCCACACTGTCACGAACCAACGCAACGTTCTGCTCAGTTTGGCTAGAACGACGACGTCCAGAACTTTTAAGGTCGACTGTTGAACCCGTCTCAAAAAACTTTTTCATGAGCCTGCGAACTGTTGATTCATTCGGTGCTTCATTACGTCCTTGAGTACCGCGAAGTCGCCTGACAGTAGCCGCATAACTCTCTCCACTCTGGTAAAATGTTTTGACGATTAACACTCGTTGTGCAATAGTAAACTTCTCCATGGTTAGGCACAGACTGTGAGAGTACTACACTGCGAACAAGAGGAACTACAACTGAATCGTCAATCGGAATGTTCTCCGAAATAGAAATGAGGTCTAACAATGTTGCCAACCGATAAACAAAAATTTACCAGCCGTTTAAAAACCGGCGCTCTTTTTGAATCACCCGTTACTATTAGGTATTATTATTGTACTGTGTGCTGTAAAACCTAATATTACCGTATACAGTATGTACATATTTTTATCTTTTTTAGCTTACTGTATATTGTAGTACTTTTGTAAACAAATATTGCCTACATATGTAAATTGTAATTGACAACTTGATCTTTTTCAATTGTGTGTGCATCCATTGTACATACATACTGTACTGTATTTCAGAAATTCAAACATCCCTTTTTGTATTTCCTGTAACTGGATTTTATCATATCCGGCATACCCTAGATTACAATTGATCCGGATAAGGAGGTTTCCTCTGTAATATCGGATGAGTGGCGGGCTCACCAGGGAATTCAAGGTCTCCTGGAAAATTGCGATCATTGAACAGTAAACCATACCTTGAATTTCGTGGACTCACAAACTGGTCCACATACCCAGACAATTTCTTTACAAGTGTGCTGTTTTTAGCGTGTACTGTTACATTAACGCGTTCACCTGCAACCCGCAAATTTTTTGTAGGACAATATTACATTCAAGAATTAAACAAAGTTTATAAGGTTTACAATAGAACAGTTTTTCATGTAATTAGGATAATTGGTATCGTACAATATGGTTTGGTACGCACAAGCACAATTAACTTCTCTTGATTTGAAATGTTTCCTGTTCAATGCATGCACTGAAACTGTGCCTCGACTACAAACTGTGGTTGCTGGACACAGACATGTTCCTGTGCCAAGCATGTCTACCTCCCAATACATATGCAACAGGCAACAATGGGTGCACAGTTTTCGCTCGTGCCCGGCTTGTCCTGAATTGCGCCACCTGCATTCCAGTATACGCCCAGCCTACCCGCTTATTTTAGCATCAATTAGTGATTTTCTTGTGTTCTGGTGGCAAGAAAAAGTCGTATGAGTGTTTCACACCATATTTTAATTCTAAAACATTATTTATGCAATTTAAATTAATTCAAACCTTGCATGAGTTGACACCTCCATTTTTATAACCAGCACAGATCATTTGTTTTAAATCTACCCTGCCCTGGTAATCTTCCACACATTGAGTCTGGTTTGATATTGTTACTGTAGCTCCTTGTAGTAGTTCTGGGAAACGCAATGCTGCCTGCAGCAGAAAAACAGATTCAAGTGCTGAGTGGATGAACGTGTTACGTGCTTCTGTAGTCATAGTAGAGCAGTGTTTGTCAACCTTTGGGTCGCAAACGTGTCTGGTTCGGTCGCGAAATACGTGGAAAAAATTAAAAATACAGAATGATTTTTTAGTCCTGTTACCCACTTATTGTTAATGTATATCCTGTTAATGTCTGGTATTTGTTTTCTAAGAAAGGGAAATTTTGTTTTATGACACAATGTTGGTAGCCCTTATCAACCGGTACAGTTACGGCAGTGTGAGTTAATTCTCCTTAAGCTGAGTAAAATTTTGTGCCGTTTCTAGTCGTGTTACGAACAGAATGTCTTTTACCCTAGGACAACAAGTTTTAATTCTTGAACAATATTTTGCTACGAAATTGTACTTGAGTATGAAAGAATCATTTCAAATTTAATTTGTTGGTGTTCCTACACCAGAAAAGAATGTCAATTTCTAGGCTAACAAACTAGAGACAGTAAATGTTTGGGGCAGAAAACATAGTGGTTGAACAACTCTCTTGATAACTGACTTTTAGACAATGTGAAAAAAAGATTGATGAATTCTCCATGGAAAAGTTTACGAAAACGTTCCTCGCAAGTTGGTTTGTCATATTTGAGCGTTCAGAAAGCTGCTAAAATATTGAAATTGTATCCGTATCGCGTACGATTAGTCCAAGAGCTTCAGCCACCAGATTAACAAGCAATTGTTCAAGAGTAAAAGACATTCAGTTGGTAACACGACTGGAAACGGCACAAAATTTTACACAGCTCAAGGAGAATCAAATCACTCTGCTGCATCTATACCAGTTGAGTAGGGCTACCACAACTTTGTATCCTATTCAGGCACGGCATATTTTCATACGTTACAAAAAATCATTTCATCCTTCACCGTCTGCATTAGCAGTAACTGCAGAACAGTCTGATGTTAAACAAAAAAAAAAACCAACTTTGTGTCACAAAACAAAATTTCCGTTTATTAAAAAAAATTGCCAGACATTACCAATTGGATAACAGGACTAAAAAATCGCTCTGTACTTATTATTTATTTAAAAAAGAGACACAAAATTGTACATTTATTTTACAAGTTTTTCCAATTCAGTTAATGCAAAACTTGGGCTTGTTGGAATTAACAAATTTTAATGTTTGGATTTAATTTTGTAACACAACAAAACAATGTCATTTTCCAGTGCCAAATGATTTTTTTGATTTGGGTTTCAAATTTTACATTATGGGAAATCCTTGTTCACAGTTATAGGATGTGGTAAATGGTTTAAAAATTTTCAACGCTACTCTGGACAGTTTTGGGTATTCCTTTTTAATACTTAATCCAAAATTTGTCAGCTCAAGCATTGTTGAAAGTTAATTTTATAGACTGATCACTTGATAGCTCTGTCAGTTCATCATGAAGACAAACACTTAGCTCAGCATTTTGTACAGCTTGTTCATTAAACGGACTGACTCCCACAAATGTCCACTCATATCCTTAAGTAAAAATTACAACTACTGTAGGTTTTTAATTTTTTTAAATATTATTCAAAGGGGTAGGCAAAATACTCAACCAAAACAGGGGGTATAGTAAATAATTCTATATTTTTATTTTTAGACATTTGTAGGTCATCAGCCAAAAAGCTGACTTGAACCTGTAGAGGTTTTACTAAGTAAAATGAGGAGTGAGTGGGGTTTACCATTGCCTTTCTCACTGAGTATAAAAGTATGCTTAACAGCATGCCGGGCACTCTGAAAAACACATATTTTCCACTCTGCAAATGACACCTTCACTTCATTCACCACAGGGTCTGGCTGTATAATAAAACTCGTTACTTTCAGAGGAGATAACTCTGATTAGTGTCTTTTACACCTCTACCTCTTCTGTCATTTAATTGGCTGACCATGTGATAAGAAACAGAACTATTTATTTTAGCCGTGCAACGAACAGATTGAGTGTAAACAATTTGACACTCGACCTGTCTGTTATGGGCAGTGTAGACATTTAGTGTGTCAGTCTTATATTTCCCCAATGAACCGGCTAACTTATCACACTCGCAGTATTACAAGCTGTGCTTTTTCCATCTGAGTTACGTTGTATTCACCCAAATGATATTTTTGGTCCAAATTTTTAGGTACTAGTTTAGAAAAATTGGATGGTGGAAACTTTCAAATTAATTATAAATTTTTTTTTGCTTGTGCTACCCTTACAAAAATGGGGTTTTTAACCCTTTAAGAGCCTGCCACAGAGAATGCGTTGCGGGTAAGTGATCTTAGCGTGCAAAATTTTTTTTTTTTGTATGCTTTGGTCAGTAGTGAAGCGTGGTACACGGAGCGCATTCTGATCGTGTGGGCGTTGAAGAACGCTGCGAGCAAAAACTGAACGCATTGTGATCCACAAGTGTTCATCATATAAATTGTACCGTTCTTCGCAAAATTGTGATATGTCATTCGAAACGGAAAAGTTCATTGAGGTAGTTCATTGCTGTCGTTATTATTTTATATGACATAGAACATGAAAATATCTGTAAAAGCAGTCGTGTGGTGAAAGTTCTGTACAAAGTTTACTATACTATCCAAACTGAAATCGTATTTTGTTTGAAAGGTGTATCAGAGGCCGAAATTCATAGAAGACTTTCGGTACTGTACGGGAACAGTATTTTGCTGGTGACGAAACATGGATTCATCATTACGAGCCGGAGAGTAAACGGCAGAGTATGGAATGGAAACATCCAAAGTTGCCATGAAAGAAAAAATTCAAGACCCAATCAACCGCAAGAAAACTGATGCTTACGGTTTTTGGGACACACAAGGTCCAGTACTGGAACATTATCAGGAAAGGGGCACAACAATAAACAGTGTACGTTACAGTGAGATGCTTACTACCAAGCTAAAACCTGCAATTCGAAGCAAACACCGAGGACTGCTGTCAAAAGGTGTTGTGTTGTTGCACGACAACGCCCGTCCGCATATTGCTGCCCACACTGCTGAAACGCTCCAGAAACTCAATTTTGAAGTACTGGCTCATCCTCCATTTAGTCCCGATCTTGCTCCTTCTGATTATCACTCGTTTGGTCCATTCAAAGAGGCATTAAGGGGGATTTACCTCGGACGAAGCATTGAAAGAAGCGGTGCATTCCTGGCTCGCATCTCAACCAAAAACCTTCTTTTATGAGGGCATCAGTAAACTTGAACAACGATGGACCAAGTGCGTTGAAAAGCAAGGGGACTATGTCGAAATATGATGTACTTATAAGTTTCCTATTTGATTACAATAAAATTTTATAACTACATTGCGGATAATAATTGACTTACCCTCGTATAGCCGTTTTCCTGTGTCAGTTTGTCATCATGGTGTCGCATACAAGTTTTGACAAAAATCCTTATCTAAAAAATGTATTTCTCTTAACTCTTCAGTACTCAGAAATTATAAAATTAAATAATTCTAAGATAAAATAATATCTTTACCCTATGTAACAAGCCCCAGCCACTGATTGAACAACTTGTTCCTTCCTTAACTTGAGTATCAGTTAGTTCAACTGGTTTCAGATATTTGTTGAATTTGAAACTTCCTTTTATCTGAAACATTCCGAAATATAAAACTATGAGAGATCATATTAATTAGTTTAGTTCAGTTATATGAAGAGGTAATGGAATTTTTATTCTCGTGTTGAATTAATTTTAGAACACGTCAGGTGACTTTAGACGTTTCTGGAAGGTCTTTTTGTAACTCATATATTTAGCATTTGTTCACTGTATTCTTTCTTCCTTTCTTCTGCCCACACGGTGTTCTGATTTTGCTGTTCATGGAACCCCTTAAAAGTCTATAATTAGTTGCCTGAAGTTTGATCGTTTAGTCTGGTTTTCGCAATATCCTTCTGACTTCTTTAAACCATGTATCAGACACCTTAGGTGTAGGCCTATTTTTTAGTGTCTTAGGAAAATTTGTTTTGTCAACCAATTGTCATCCATTCTATACAGGTATCCGTAAAATTAAATCTTCTTTTTCTAATTAAATTTCAAGTTTTCACCGTTCAACGCAGAATTAAACAGGAATTAATTTGACATTGAGGGGTCTAGCATCAAAATCACTCGCATCCATTTCTTAAATTTTTTCAGGTAAGCAAAAAACTGTTTAAATTTAAACTACAGTATCTACCATCTTGGTTAATTGTTCAAGTTATAAGTATTAAATCCAACATTAGTGTGTATAAATATAATAAAAATACGTCTTTTCAAAATCTAGGAAAATAATTTTTCGTGGATGAGTTTGAAACTCATTCAGGGACTCAGCTGGTTTTGAAAACAAAGTTTACTGTTTTTTTTTCTGAAAAAATCATTGTTTTATTTACTGAGGTAAGCAATGAATTTGATCATTTCAACTAATTTAGTAAAGTAAAAACTCATAACTATAAATTACACAAAAAAATATACTTTTCATTGAGTCGTGCTAAAATTAAGTTGTTCAAAATTGATATTTTTCAAGCAATTAAAAATAATCACTTTTGAGAATAGTTCTCTGTCATATTAACAAATTAAACAACGTTGTAATAAAATTGTCTTAACATAACTACATTAACTACAAAACTTCTTTGTTTTTGATAGAAAAAAATTAAGTTCACCACAGTAGTGCACTATAACTATATTACTATATTTTAGCACACCCACTGGCTATTTCTGTTAGTAGTCTATTGATGTGGTTTGTTTTGAAAATTTTTTTTTAAATTCCTAATATGTGTACGTTGCAATCTGTTCAATTCAGAACAATAAGCAACCCCATGACCCAATGAGATGAGGATAATGTGTGTGACGTGTATATGAGGTGTAGTCTTGTACAGACCCAGGTCGACCACTCCTTAGAGAGTATGGTTAATTGAACCCCAACCATCAAAGTACACCGGCAACCACTGTCTAGTATTCAAATCCGTATAAAAGTAACTACCTTTACTAGGATTTGAACCAGGAACCTTCGTCTCCGAAAATCAGCTGTTAAAAAGCTGATTTTGACGATTTGAACCAGGAACCTTCGTCTCCGAAAATCAGCTGTTAAAAAGCTGATTTTGACGACGACTTTACCTCTAGACCAACTTGGTGGGTTGTTTTGAAAATAACTGCAGAATTTCTCAGAGCAATTTCATTTGATATTGACAGTTTTGTTGAAGATTCTTCATTTACTATGTTCATAACATTGAAAACTTGTAAAAAAAAACAGAATCAAAAAAAATCTTTTTGGATGTGGCTGGTTTTGATACTAGACCCCTGAATAGTAATTACATTAAAGTCCATCCCTTATTCCTTTAACAAAATTGAGCTTCGGACTCAGGTTCCTGTTATTTTTGACGCGGACATTAGTATACTAGTTTTTCCCGGTTTTTGCAACTTTTCACTTATTTTTGAAGGCACAAGCGGCATGATATTCATAAGAGCAGCCGTTTGGAATGAATATGGGATGACGGTTTATTCTGTTCAGACCGATCATACAAACTGGTTGGTTAAAGGAGTTTTATCGCTCATGTGTTCGCGAATTTACAAAATTTATTTATAAAAATAACTTGTAACTTAAAAAGTAATGATTTTCTGTTAAATTTCATTGGATCATCGGTTCCCTTAATTATTACAGAACAAACCTGCCAAATATTATGTTAATCTGTGAAATATTTGTACAAAAACGATATATTTGAAAAAAATACGGTGTTTTCTTCAAAAACAAAATTTTTGCTAAAAATTATACATTATCTCATTAACCGTGTGTTTTTCGAAATAATTTTATAGACCAAAAAACTTGCGAAACTTTGTTTATAAAAAACCGTCATTTCCAACAAGTTTCAGTTACTTAAAAAATAAATTAGATGTATGTTTCCTGAAATGGTTTTACAATCCGCATATTGCTCCTCTCTTATGAAGCCATCAAGTTACAGACAGACAGTACAGTTAATTATCATATATGATATATGTATATATATATATATATATATATATATATATATATATATATATATATATATACAGTAGGACCTCCGTATATCGAAATTGTACGTTCCTCATAAAAAATTCGATACATAGAAACTTCGATAAAGAGAAATGCTGTTTTTTTTTCATTATCACTGCTACTTATATTAAGTGAGATTACTCGACCGTAACCATATTAATTACCTTAAAACAGTATTTATTTACAATAAAGTTTGTTTTATTGTGAACACGGGTGTGAAGGGCAATTCTCCACAGAAAGAAAAACTTTTCTCTTTTGCTTAGGCATGTTTTCATCTCGTAACAGTTTTAGGTACCCATTTGAAAACTTCTTCGTCGTATTTACATATTTTTGATCGTACATAGTATAAACGTATCACACTACCCTTGTACGTGGACCACAGTGGTCAACGTACTGACGTACTGTATTGTCACGTTGCTCTCTCTCTCGCTATCTCTATCTTCCTCTCCCCCTCCCAGTCTCCCACCCTCCATCCCTACCTCTCCCTGTCTCCCTCCCTCTCCTCTCACTCTTTCTCTCTCTCTCTCAATGTTTCGGATCGACTAGTGTGTCATGGGAGGGCTATATGGAGTTCTATTTATATTTTCACTAAAATTAAATTCGATATAATAGAATTTGTTTTCGATATACAGAAGCATTTTTCATTTAAAATTTCACGGGACTCAGGAAATACTTCGATATATAGAAGTTCGATAAATAGAGGTCCGACTGTATATACGGTATATCATGGAAAATTGTAAGAAAAGAAAAACCTGATTTGTTTGTTCCTTTTCTTAATGACATTTAGAATGTAGCCTATCGTGTATAGACGACTTAACATAAAAATAGCCGAAAGATATAGGTAAATGTAAATTATTTTTATGTAGGCCTACCAATAATATTGAATATCCTTTTATTGACAGGCAGTTAGTGATCACATGACGAAGACAATACCCAATGGTAATGCTTCCAAAAGAAAACAAAATTATTTACAATTTTTGAAAACATTAGATCTAAATCTAGATAAAAGTTGAACAAAGTAGAATGCGTAGAGGAAGAAGATGATGTTGATATGGAATATAGGTTAGTTGGTAAATCTAAACGGAAGGTCAAGAAATTTTATTCTTTTTAGTCGTGTTACGTCTTCGCTATTATCAAGTAAATTATTAAGCGCCAAAGAATTGGGGTGATTGGTAATTTTTCTTGATATTTTGAACTTCGCTGCGTAATTTCTTCTTTCACGGTGTTGACACGTAAGTCTTTATCCAACGCATAATTTGTCGCATACCATGGAGAATTTGTTATAATCCGTAAAACTTTTGACTGGAATCGTTGGATGATAGCAGGATTCGATTTCGTAGTTGATCCCCAAAGCGGTAACCCATAAGTCCACAGCGGTTTCAATATGGCTTTATACAGTAGGAGCTTGCTCTCTAATGACAGCTGTGAACGTTCGTTTATTATCCAATGCAGTAATTCCTCGTTATCCACGGCGGTTACATTCCGGAGGTTTACCGCGGTTCGTAAAACCGCGGATAATGATACCTTATATGAACGAAAAGATGGGGGTTAGGTTTTGAAGGTAAAGTCCTGTAGTCGTTTTAATTGTTTAATAGTTTAAGGAACATTTTACCATTATTATAATCTATGAATATTTAATAAATACCGTACTGTACGCATAAAAAAATTAAATTTCTTTAAAATAGTTAGTTATGGCTCTTTGCTTCTTCTTCTTTTCAAACTCCTTGTGGACTTCTTCGTATGGTATCATCAGCTCCTGAGTCTTCTTTTGAATTGAAGGGCCGTTTCCATGACGAGATCCGTCTCCAACACGTGGTCAGCGAACTGCGTTGCCATGCTGAGGATCTCGTTGATGGTTTGTGAAGAAATGCTTGGCTTCGTTTCAGGATCGTCAAACAAACAAAGTAGGCCTACGTACGTACGTACGTACGTACGTACGTACGAAGAAGTTAGACTGACACATGGAGGAAAACGTTCGGAGAAATTACAGTATGGTGCCTGGGCGTACATATGGCGGTGGAGTGGAATATACTGGCAGGCCCCGGTACCCGTTGACGCACTCACGACGTACAGTACGCGGAAATCTAGCTTGGCTCATGGCGGCCGTCGCCATACTAGTTTGTGACTCAACATGATACGGACGCCAAATAATTTATTCAAACACATGTTTTCATAATTGTATGACTTCCTCACCAAGTATGGTGTACACAAGGTGAGAAAACGTACTTATTTTAAGGGTTTAGGCTCACAAAGTCCGCGGATAACTGAAACCCGAAACCCGCGGTTACCAAGGGATTACTGTACAAATTTCTCAGCTTCAATCCTAGTCTTTTGGGTGTGTTCCAAATATGTTTGGACCAGGTAAGGGGTTGGTCTAAATGCATTCCCAAGTATTTCACATCATCTGACTGAAGAACTGATCTGTCATTTTTTCGTATCGGTGGACATTTGTGTTTTCTCAAAGTAAATGTAATATGTCTCTTAACTTAATTTTCAAATTTGAACTTCGTACGATTATCCGTTCTTGAGATATTTTGTTTATACACGGACAGATAGCTAAAAGCATGTTACAGGGGGCCTGAAAACGTGTATTTCCAGTGAAAACTTGAGTTCTAAAATCTACCTACATGAAAACAATACTTTTCTCCTACATATTCATCGAGGGCAAGAGAAAGCAAAAAATGCTATTCTACATTACCTTAATTAGTGCAATGTCATTCTTGTCCGTCTTAAATTCGTAGTGTTCATGGAGGTGAATACGCTCAATTTCTTTCACAATCATATTCTTGTAGTCTGTTCTGTCGAGCGCACCAACTCCTATAAAGAATTCCTGGTACTTTTCGCTGTTATTTCTCAACACTATAGCACTGAAAATAAAAAAATCTGGTGTGAAACTCTCACATGGCTTTCTTTTGTCATTGTAAATAATTAACGATAAACCTATAATGTTTAATCATAAGTAAAAAATGTAAAATGAAAAATGACCGCCTCCGTGGCGTAGTAGTTAGCACGCTAGCCAACGAAGCGGAGGTCCAGAATTCGATTCCCGGCTAGGATCTGGAAATAATTACGTGCCAAAACCCATCGTTACAGTGTCTTAACCCACCGTAGTCGCTAATGACCGCTGATGATACAACTTCAAAAATAAAGTATTGTGACTATATCGAAGAAGAGTATGGTTCGAGAAATTTCTAGTACTTAATTTATAAAATGTTAAATAGTAAATAATAGAGTGACAAAGTAACAATAGGGTTAGTTACAAAAGGTTATTTAAAAAGGGCCGTTTATTTTAAGGTTGGGTCTTTGTTGTACAACTATTTGTGAAAGAGTCGGTTGGTTACCTGTAACACCTTTTATTCTATTGTGACTTGTTTACATTAGTTATGATCTTTCGAGAACCTATCAAAATTATTTTTGTATGGAATAGATCTGCTTTTGGAGAATTATCTCTTTGATCTACCTACATAAAGGGAGCCCAAGTGCGGTCAGAGAGTTAGTATTCGTTTGATCTTTGACGAGTGTTTATGGTGTGCTATCGGTACGTTAGATCAGGTCAACGTGTCCCGGGCATTGGTCAACTATTGTTATACTGTCTTATTGTGAATGTGCATTGTGTATAGTTTTATTGTGTATGTGCATTCTATATAATTGTTTGTAAGTAGTACTAAGTAAATTATTTAAGTTATTTATTGTATTACTTCATTATAATTTGTTGATTATTTATTTTGTAAATCTCTTAATTGTAATAATTACTTGTAATTTTAAACTTTAGTGTATTAATTATTTAATCACCTAGATTACGAAACGGATCTTAGCGATAAGTGTCACTGTATAATTCTAATATTATAGAGATAAAGCGTGTTTTTTGTGCAGGCTAATTTTCAATACTACTGAACGGATTTTCATGAAATGTTGTCACCATATTCATATTTATATTCACAGCAACATTTTCTCTTTAAATTTTCAAAAATGATAACCCTTAGGGCCTTAACGAAGATTTTCATAAATATGTGTGTGTGTGTGTACATGAGAGTACGTAATGCTCGTATTGCTGTTGAAGGAGATGAAGGGGTTTGATAGTTGTGAGAGAGACGTACGCGGGAAAAATTATCAAAACGTTGTGTGTGTGCGCGCGTGAATGAGCGAGAGAAAGTGAATGAGCGAGTGCGGGGAGGAATGGGTGAGGGAGTGATTGGCAAAGAAGGGGAGAGGGAGGGAAAGGTTGAGAAAGAGTGGTAGAGGAGGAGATGGAGAGGGGAAAAGTACGAGAGAGAGGTAGAAAGAGAGAGAGCGTGTGTGTGTATACGCGTGTGTTTCTGCGCGCGCGCACAAACTATTGAAGACAGTATGGGGGAATTAATCAAAACGTTGTGTGCGTGCGTTTAGGAGTATACAGTCGATCTAGCAGCTACACAATTTCTGTTACAACTTATTTTTAAAAAATCTGGTGTGAAACACTCACACAACTTTCTCTTGCCAATGCAAATAATTCATAATAAACCTAACATTATTAAAAAAATATTAGAAATAAACAAAAACTAACCTGAAAAACATAACCTTATTTTAATCATGAGTGAATGACGCAAAATGAAAATCGAACTCAATTTGGCTTAAAAAAAAACGGAAAATCACACTTTCACGCTAAACTAGGCTCTGTAGAGAAAAATTCTTTATATAAAAGTTGTAGATCTCTTAATTTTCTATAAATTTTATTATATACACTTTTGTCGTAAAGTGCATACTAAGGCCGAAATCTTAAAAAAATCGATTTTTCACACGTTTTCGTGAGAAAAAAATCAGAAAATCGCTAATTACCGCTAAACTAAGTGTTATACAAAATAATGCTTGAAATAAAAGTTGTAGGTTTTTAAATTCTCTACAACTTTTATTACATACATTTTTGCTCTAAAATTAATATTAAAGCCGTAATCTTAAAAAAAACACTTTTTTACGTAAAAACACCCTCGCAAAGAATTTCAGCAAACATGGCTCTATCTTTTAGAGAATAAAAAATTGAGTAAATGAGGCGATTTTTAAAAAAATCGTAGGACCAGTTTTTGAGAAAATCGCAAAAAAGTGAAAAATTATACGAATAAACTACTACTTCCGGTTGACCGATTTTGATGAAAATGTTCGTGTCGGGTCCGGTAGTGGTATGTAACTTAAGTTTCAAGTTTCAAGTTCGTACAATGTTCCATTCTTGAGATATTCTGTTCATACACAGACCAATCGCTAAAAACATGTTTTTTGGGTTCAGGGGGTCTGAAAACGTATAGATCCGGTGAAAACTGGATTTCGAAAAATCGACATGAAAACAATACTTTCCTTCCTATATATTCATATAGGCAAGAGAAAGTAAAAATTGATTACACATGTTTCGTGTGCGAAGCCGCGCGGGGCGTGCTATTGAAACAATAAATTTGTAGATAAGGAGAATTTTCTGTAGAAACTGCTTGAAAATTTCAAGTTTCTAACACCTACTGAAATTTTGTTACAATTGTGAAAAGATAATACTGCTACTTATTGGCTCTTCTCAAAAATCACCAGAATGGAGTTAAGACCTTTCACTTCTTACGTACAGAAATAGATATAAACATTTGAGTTATAGAAGTTCGACCTATATCATCGTTATTTATAAGTTATCCTTTCACCACGGGATATTTTATAACATTCTCAGCATTTCTCTCTTTCACACCGATCTGATCTCCTTACTCACAGAACACAATGAGCAGCAGTTAAAACATGATGTTCGTCCAAAATAGAACCACCGCAGACAAAAGATACACCATAACTGGTCTTTTTAAAAAGTCCTGCCTAAAAAAGAAAAGAAAATTTATATTAGTTTTGTAAAACAGTAACTATTAATGCATGTTTAGGTCATCAGCCGAAAGGCTGGTTTGCTGTAGAGGTTTTACTAAGTAAAACGAGGAGTGAGGTGGTTTACCATTGCCTTCCTCATTGAGTGGAAAAGAACGCTTATCAGCATGCCGGGCCCTCTGAAAAGCACATATTTTCCACTCTGCAAATGACACCTTCACTTCATTCACCACAGGGTCTGGCTGTATAATAAAATTCATTACTTTCAGAGGAGATAACTCTGATTAGTGTCTTTTACACCTCTACCTCTTCTGTTCTTAAATGATTCAGTCATTTTATTGGCTGACCATGTGATGAGAAACAGAACTATTTATTTTAGCCCTGCAACGAACAGATTGAGTGTAAATAATATGACACTCTACCTGTCTGTTATGGGCAGTATTAATGCATGTTATGCCCATAACAGGCAGGTGTATAGTGTTAAATTATTTGCACTCGATCTGCTAGTTCCAGGACTACAAAAAATAGTTCTGTTTCTTACCACATGGTCAGTCAATTGTAGGAATTGAAGCATTTAAGAACAGAAGAGGTACAAGGTGCAAAATACACTATACTCTGTTCATAGTAAGAAAGATTTGTGTTGAGTAAACAAACAGCGGTTATCGAATCAGATACTACAGCGGTGAATCAAAAAAACATGTGACACTTTTAGTGAAAACATCACAATAACTTATACCGCTTTTAAACATATACAGATTATACATCAGATGTTTTAATATGAAGTTTAAAGAGGCGTTTCTACTTTTCCAGTTCTTTTCTCCTCAGTTCTTATTACATTTTTATACTACTCACTGATAACCCACTTAGTTCAAAAGTAAGTTATCACTTCCTCGACAAGTTTTTTTTTTTTATTTTTTTTTATTTATTTTTTTTTTTTAACTTATTTATTTACAATCAGCCTTACAATGTGGCTTTAAACAAATCATTTTACAAGAACTAAACTTACGTGAGTGAAGTAGACAGCCTTTGCTCTCACTTCAACTAAATAAAATTAGAAAATAAAGTTAATAAAAACTAAGAAATGTTGTAAAGTTACAAAATTAACAAAAACAATGTAAAAGTAAACAAAAAAAAAATGAAGTAAACAATGCAAAAGAAGTTAACAATAAAAAAGTAAAATAAAGAAAATTTTGAAATTTCACTTTAGATTAAAAAGTGTGATGAGGATGAGTGGTGAATTTAACTTGGTGTATGTATTAAAATCGTTGGTCTAAGTCGAGGATGTGATGTCTTTTGAGGCGCTTCGTTTCCTCACTGTTGTCCAGTAAATTTAATGCCAGGTGGTTCTGGTGATTGTTTAATCTTAGCTGGTACCGGAGGCTCAGCTCTCTTATCTCTTCTGTTACGGTACGGATACGAAGATGGTCATGTATTTCCGAGTTTCTTATAAACCACCCAGCGTTACTCGTTCCTCGACAAGTGTTGAATTTTTTTAACAGCTTATTAAACACATTTAAGGGGGTACGGACGTTTAAATATTTAAAAAAAATTGATTTTCTTCTTATTTTATTTTTTTATTCTCTATAGGTATCTGATTATTTGGTATTTAAATTTTAGCTGTAGTGTTATTGTAAACCCTTAAAAATTAATGAAAGAAATGATCGTGCCCTCCAACTCTTCGGATACCTATTTTACTTGTTTATTGCTTACTTTTTGTTTAAGTAAATTTAATGCCAGGTGGTTCTGGTGATTGTTTAATCTTAGCTGGTACCGGAGGCTCAGCTCTCTTATCTCTTCTGTTACGGTACGGATACGAAGATGGTCATGTATTTCCGAGTTTCTTATAAACCACCCAGCGTTACTCGTTCCTCGACAAGTGTTGAATTTTTTTAACAGCTTATTAAACACATTTAAGGGGGTACGGACGTTTAAATATTTAAAAAAAATTGATTTTCTTCTTATTTTATTTTTTTATTCTCTATAGGTATCTGATTATTTGGTATTTAAATTTTAGCTGTAGTGTTATTGTAAACCCTTAAAAATTAATGAAAGAAATGATCGTGCCCTCCAACTCTTCGGATACCTATTTTACTTGTTTATTGCTTACTTTTTGTTTCGTTTCAAATCTATTAGTATTACAGTTCTTTCCATTACAGATGGAATCTTATGCAAGAATTAGCCGTCATGTTGTGAATGCTTTGTTTGTAGAAAAATAACCTAAATATTTGTGCTGTACTGTTTAGGTTTTAGTATTGTTTCGTACTTACGTGTTGCTTTTCATTCTTTTGAAAACCGGTGGTTTTTCGGAAATAGTGGTTTTTTCCACTTCAGTACCATTTTCTCAGAGACTAATTACGACTCTCCTTTATTTTTTGGCCAGAGTATCTTCATAACTTTTTTTATCTGGCATACCAAATGATTTGCCATTATAAATTTTTAATTTTATGAGTTAGATGAGCAATATATTTCAAAACTTGGCCAATTTTAGATCAAGTGGATAAAATATTGTTTAAAAAATTCAGATTTAAAAAAAAAGTAAAAGAACTAAAAAGCATAATTCAATAAATTAAATGGTTTTAGTTTGAAATCTCTTCTAAATTAGTATTTGAGAAAATGGAACCAGCAAATTACAAAATTAACATGCGTGAAATACAAACGTCTGTACCCCCTTTTTTAACACGATTATTATAGTACGCGCGCCAGCTCATGATCTCTGTCGCCTGGGGAAGTGGGGCGGGTGGCGTAATAGAATGTGAGTAATATATTTGCCTTATCGTCCAGTACAAAAACATTTAGTCATCATGTAAATATTATTATTATGTCTATGTATTTATTTATTAAAGGCCTACGTATTATTGCTTTTCACAACGGATACACGTGTCACAATATACAGTTGTACATTTATGCTAATGCGTCTCGGATGTGTTAATCATTTTTCATGATTTTTGATCACTAAAGTGATTTTTATTTTGAAATTAAAGTGTGTTAACGTGCCAATGTTATTTGCTTTGTGTTAGGTAAATTTCAACGTGTATTTTTCATATCTTTTGTTTTATTTTAATATATCTTCCCGAAAAAATAAAGCGGTAATTCATTCGTAAGTGCGACAAATTATTGCATCAGTTATAAAAACCTGTGATGAAGAATCGCGTTAAGGACTCGGAATTGGCTTAACCACTTGACTGAGGTAAATAAAATCATGATCATAATTTGCTACTAATTATTTAGGCCTATGTAATGAAATATATATTTTTTAATTTCCTTATTTTCTATGCTACGTGCATATTTTAATTCCTGAGGACTGCCTGACTCAAACTGTAAATAATTACTAAATATTAATAAATACAATGAAAGAAAAGTAAAAGAGTTACTATATTATAGAATAAATTGAAATAATAAAACAAAAGGTTACTTTATAATGACAAGAACATTATGATGAATGTTTTTTTTATGAATAGTATAATCTTTCACTGCATGCCGTAACAGAAATTCCTCACACGGATCACGAGCTGACGCGCTTATAGTACCTTTTTGCCACGTCTTAAATACTTTCCTTTTCGGTGCTTGACAATAAATCTTTTTCGGTATTAACAATAGATTACCAGATACGGAACAAACTAAGGTCAACGTTCGGACAATATTAACGAACAACTGAATATAAACGGATGTGATCGTGTTATTATTAGAGAAGAAAACAAATGAGTCATTCGGCACTATTCGGCCCATTTAATTTAACAACTTCCGTTGGTTGGGGATGACCTGGTTCGGTCATTAGTGTGTCGTATGTACACACACTACTGCAGATGTAATGTGTTTACTGGACTTATCTTTCTTACCATGAATAGAGTATAGTCAGAGTAATCTCCTCTGAAAATAATCAAATTCATTATACAGTCAGACCCTGTGGTGAATAAAGTGAAAGTGTCATTTGCAGAGTGGAAAGTAGATGCTTTTCAGAGAGCTTGGCATGCTGATAAGCATACTTTTCCAGCCAGTGAGGAAGGCTATTGTAAACCACTTCACTCCTCGTTTACTTAGTAAAGCCTCTAGAGGTTCAAACAAGACTATCGGCTGATAACCTAAACAACAACAAACCAGTAACATCAAAATATTTGGTCCAAAAGGGATGGGATTGAACAGATCATGCCATGAAAAGAACTGGACTGAGTACCGGCCACCTGGCTGGTGCGCCCTCCTGTCAAACACATGATTGCGAATTTGTTACTAATCGATTGCTGACAAGGCGGGAAATTTGAAATATTGACGAATACTGGACAATAATTAATTTGCACTACGTTTACTTGACTGTCTGTACAGTAAATGTCATTATATTTATATAGAAAACATTCACAAAATACCTGGTACGGGTATTCACCCTCCTTTGCTGTATGTCCACTGACTATATTTAACTCATTGATTAGCTTAAAACCATAAGTCACATCTGAAAATAACACAAAAATTGAAAGCAAATTAAAAGTAAACAAATTTGTTTTAGTATTTTATCCAATGTTACATCTCTGCTTCTTACTTTCTTGCATCTTATTTGCAGTACAGTGTAAAAAAATGGAACAGTATTTTTGTTAAATATATGGCTTTAAATAAATAGTCAACTTTCAAAATCTCCTGAAACCATTAGCGTGGTTTTTAAAATGGTAACCATATTTATTTATATGGTTTGTTGTGATATCAACTATACCAGTCAGATAGAACAGGTTTTCTTCTTCCGCTTTTAGTAGGCTACCCTATCAACTTCGTACCCTTCACTTTATTTATCCTCCCTAAATTTCCCAGATTGAATTTGAAAAATTAAGCCATTTTCCCACTTCTTCTTCAATGTTTAGACTCATCACTGAAAATCGGCTACAACTTTGGTAAAACTCTTCACAATTTTGTGAAACACATTAAAAGTGTTTGATTTTTAGTCTCGCGTGTTTGTCTTTTGGTAATTTTAGGTTTGGTTTATTCTTAACGGCGTCAGGTGTTATTTTTAAGGATTTCATATTCTGCTTAATTTCTCTTATCCAGAAATTCAGAAATTTTCGGTTCAAGATTATTCTTACAACTGTATTTTCTGGCGTTCTGACCAAATGACCAGAGAAGAATGGCATATTCTTTTTATATTCTAGTTGGTTACCAGCTGAATCCGATGTAACCCTTACCCGCTTTCTTATTGGGCAACATAGTGGAATTTTCCTAAAACACTTTTCCATAATTGACTTTTAAAGGTAGTCAGCCTAATGGTCCTGTAAAATTTTTCACTGAATTAAGTAAAAAAATGCGTTCATATGACTAAGACAATAAATTACCTTGCATATCCCCCGATATTCTGGGTGGATAGAAAGAGAAGAACAGAGACGATTTTTGACCTCGGTTGATTTTCATTTTCATTTTAGCGTCATTTACTCATGACTAAAATTAAGTTATATTTTTCATTTTACATTGTTTACTTACGATTGAACGTAGGTTACGTTTTTACTTACGTAGGGAAGAAAACGTCAAGGAAGATTTTTTTTAAATCAGTTGGGTAATTTCTGAAATTAATCCTTAAAAACGAACAACTTAGGTTGTGTATTTTTAATATTAGTTATTTGAAATAAAAATTAACAACGGATCTGAAAATAATACACAGCTATGTGATTGTAAACTCTTGAAATAAATAAGTCCGTTTAAGACATAAAAGAAATCTGGTTTGAAACATTCACACGACTTTGTCTTGCCAGTGTAAATAATGAACTCTGTAACCTATGTTTAATCGTTAGTTAACAATGTAATATTAAAAACAACTTAATTTTATACATGAATGAATGATGCAAAATGAAAATCAACCTCTGTTCGATTAAAAAATACGGAAAAACAGGACACTAAACTAGGCTCTAAAAAAAGCGCGAAATATGACTTGTAGGTTTTTGAATTTCCTATAACTTTGATTATACCCTTTTGTCGTAAAATGGAAATATTGGTCACAATATTAAAAATCACATTTTTTACCGATTTTGATGAGAAAATTATAGAAAATCACGAATTGACGCAAAACTAAGCACTGAAGAAAAAGTTATAGAATTTTAACTTTGCAACACTTTTGCTCTGAAATGCATATTTAGACCGCAATATTGGGAATAGGAGAGCCTCCCAAGAATTTCAGCAAACATGGCGCTTACCATACCTCGTAGAGAATAAAAATGTAGTAAACGATATGATTATAAGAAAAAACGTAGGACCGTTTTTTGAGAAAAAGTGAAAAAAATTACACGAATAAACTACTACTTCCGGTTGACCGATTTTGATGTAAATATGTCTGGAAAGAAGAGAGATGGCGGAGAGGCGCAAAACTGGGTGTATACTACCATTTCAAGAAACATTTTCTTTTTTTTAATTCATAAAATTTATTGTAAATGCACTTATGTAATAGAAAAAATGGAGGCGTGTATTTTTTCTAGTGAAATTTTCAGGTACATGGAACCGTTAAAAATTTATTTCAAGTTTTTCTGAAAACTCAATTTTTCTGAAACGTTAGATATTTTTTATTTTACACCATTGTTTCTTTTTTCTACCGAACAAAATGCAGGGGAATTTTGTAAGTGTGCATGCTATGTGTCAAGAATGGCTAACGTAATGAACAAAGAAGACTTTTATTCACGTGTTTGAAAAGGACGGGACGTTTTCTTTTAAAAAAATTTAATTTACAATTGACGTGAAATTACTCATAATAATTGTCGTTAGTCTTTTGACATATAACAGGCACGCTTGCGAAATTCCCTGCATTCTGTTGTGTAGAAAAAAGAAACGACGGTGTAAACAAAAAAATATCAAACATTTCAGAAAACATTGAATTTTCAGAAAAACTTGACATAAATTTTTAACAGTTCCATAAACCTGAAAAAATCACTGAAAAATACGCCTTCATTTTTACTTTCTCTTGCCTATATGAATATAATAATAGGTCATGTCAATTTTTCGAAATCGAGTTTTACCGGTTCTACAAGTTTTCAGACCCCCTGAACCCAAAAAAACATGTTTTTAGCGATTGGCGTGTATGTGTGTGTGTGAAAAAAATATCTCAAGAACGGACATCGTAGCCTACAAAGTTTAAAATTAAAACAAGTTAAGTACCACTAGAGGACCCGACACGAACAATTTCATCAAAATGGTCAACCGGAAGTAGCAGATTATTCGTGTAATTTTTCATTTTTCTGCGATTTTCTCAAAAAAGGCTTTTACGATTTTTTTAAAAATCGCCTCATTTACTAAATTTTTTTATGCTCTACATGATAGGGTAGGGCGCCATGTCTGCCGAAATTCTTAGGTTGGCTGTGCTCCCGTAAAAAAAAATTTTTTTTAAGATGTAAAAACTGTGAAAATTAATATAATTAAAATAAAAAAATTCTGTAAATAAAATAATTCTTTTGCATAGGCAAGAGAAAGTTGTGTGAGTGTTGCACACCAAATGTTTCCTGTTATATAAGTGCATTTACAACAAATTTTATGGAATAAAACAAATAAAATATTTTTTGAAATGATAGTATACACCCAGTTTTGTTCCTCTCCGCCAACCCCACCTTTCCACATCCAAAGAGGAGGTCTACGTGTCAATTTCCCCTGTGGTAGGCTACGTAATTTAAGTTCGAAGTTTTAATTTCATACGATATTTTCTTCTTGAGATATTCTGTTCACACACAGACCAATCGAAAAAAACATTTTTTTTGATTCGATGGGCCTGAAAATGTATATGGAAATACACATGGAAACTCTATTTTGAAAAATCGATGTGAAAACAATACTTTTCTTCCCTATATTTCGTATAGAGCAAGAGAAAGTAAAATGAGTTAAATTTAATTCTTAAATGAAGATTATCAAAAAAGTTAATACGACTTTTCGACTATGATTTAAATTGAGGATTAAATTATTACCTTGAGCAAAAAATAGAAAACTTAGTACACTACCGTAGAACAAACTTGTCACAAAAATCATTTTTCAGCTAGTTTTGTCAAACTACTCTGAAGAGAATAGGTGGCGAGAGAATGAATGACATTTTATACTAAAAATACAGTTATGGTTTTTTATTTATTGATAAAATAATAATTTCGAAATGTGTTAAAATGAAGGTTAAGATAATAAATTACGTCTGTATTTTGCATTGACAGACATTTATATATTTTATTTCGCACTTAATATTGAGTGAGTAAGAAGTAATTACGAGGTCTGTTCAAAAAATAACCGAACTTTATGAATTACGCACTAATGCAGATATTTAGCGACGTGCGATTGGTGGCACACTGTTCCACGTCATTCCTTTTGTGAACACATGTTCTTGGATTGTTGATATCTCATTTAATTTTCGTGGTGTTCTGTTTTTAGTACGACGTGTTTAAGTGCTAGTTACGATTTTTGTAATGTACGAAATTTGGGAGCAACGGTGCAACGTGAAATTTCGCGTGAAGCAGGGGAAAACTTTCACAGAAACATTTAAACTTTTGAAACAAGCTTAAGGAGATGATTCTCTGAGTTGTACGCATTGTTGTAAATAGTTTTCTCAATTTGAAAGTGGTCGCCAGTCAATTAAAGATGACCCTCGACCTGGAACGCCTTTGACTTCAACTGATGGCACCCTCGTTAGGAAAATCCATAATCTGGTGGGTGTAAATCGCCGATTGACTGTCAGAGAACTTTCAGAAGAGGTTGGCATCTCAATTGGATCATACCATGAAATTTTAACTGAAAAATTGAACTTGCTTTGTGAGTTGCAGCAAAGTTTTTCCCCGTTTGATGACGAACAGCAAAAAGAACATCGTGTGGTAGTTTGTCGGAAACTTCTTGAACAAGCCAATGATGATGCAACATTAAGGTAAAGGATCATAACAGGAGACGAAAACTGGGTTTACGGCTACGGCATTGAGACAAAAGTGCAGTGTTCACAACGGGTTGACAAAAATTTCACATTACAAAAATCGTCACTAGCACTTAAACACGTCGTACTAAAAACATAACACAACGAAAAGTAAATGAGATATCAACAATCCAAAAACATATGTTTAATAAAGAAAGACGTAGAGTAGTGTGCTGCCAACCGCACGTCGCTAAGTATCCCTGTTTGCGCGCAATTCAAAAAGTTCGGTTATTTTTTGAACAGACCACGTACCTTCATGTAATGCTGAGTAATGTAACCAACAGCCAAAAGGAGAAATTTCCCAACTTAAAAAAAATTGAAGACGTACTCTGTTGAAATCTTATCCTTTTTGTAAATGGCTTTGAAAGTAAATTTTGTAATCATATTTCGGAGGATAATCGGTGGCAGTTTTTTAAATGTCTTGCCCGTCTATCACACCCAGATGTCAGAATCCTCAAGAGATAGCAACGAATGGTTTCGGATATCTACACGTAATCTACACTAAAACCCAATCAGGCTGAGTTGGCCTGATTGGGTTTGAAGCTCCGGTTTCGATAGGAAGTGGCCCTAAACCGGAAGTCAAAAAACCAAAGTCGGAATTTGGAAACAAAAATAGTATTATTCGATTCCTCTTAACAGGTTGACTGCTACATGACCCAAATATGTGTCACACACTTGTCTTTAAAATGGGCCACATGCATAAAAAATGAGTCACATTACATTACTAATTTTTAAGTTGTGTACAACTAATGTGGTTTCAAAAGGTATAGTTTCAGAGAGTGACATAGTACTCTTAGCCTGTTCAAATATTTGGCCTTTTCAAATTAATAGGATATTGCGTATACAGGTAGTTTTTCTTGTTGTCTGTAGTATAATGCTGCTATTTTTGTAATTTTATTATTTCTTTGGCTTATTTTGTTTGACTAAAATATTCTAGAATAATTTGCAACTAAATCCAGTTGTATATTTTTTATTGTGACGCAAAAATAGGTCACATGGCTCTGAAATGTAAAATCATTCCAGCAGGCCCTATAATCCGAAAGTGTATCACAACTTTATTTTACAAAAAAAAAAAGTATTTGCTATTAAATAAAATAAGTAAAATAACAAGAAAAATTAATGAAATGTGAAAAATAAAAACAGTCCGATGGCCCCGCTGTATCACAAAATTTAGTGTGGCAGCCAACATGTTAAAGAGTTGTTACAGAAATCACTAATGGTTTTTTCCGGGTTCGACTGATAGCAGTCCAAAATCGGAAGTCAAAAAATCAAAGTTGGAATTTTGAAACAAAAATAGTTTTATTCGATTCCTTTTAAAGAGTAGATACAGAAATCAGGAATGGTTTTTGCCTTTAGTTAAAGGTAAGCCTTTTTAAAAACTCCCACCAGCCAAAAGACACGTCGTCTCATGAAAGGGATTTTTTCCATTTATGAAAATTGATTATAGTTGATTATAATTGATTGATAGTTGATGGGACGGCTGACTAATGAGAAAAAAAGTATTTTGTGCTTCACAAAGAGGGAGTTAGAGGAGAAACTCTCTCCAGTCAGTTGGCGTTGCGACATAGACGGTTTTTTTCATAATTTTACTGTAATAGCAATCTAACATAGAAGAATGGCCGCATGAAACTTACTCATCCTTTCTCTTCACCCCGCCAAAACATACTTTCTAGCGCTGAACTATATTTTTTTATCCTACAAATGACATTCACCTCGTGGTCTGGCTGTATAATAACATTTAGGGTATTTTTTTGTTATGCCCCTCCCAGCATAATTTTCCATAATTTATGAATATTTCGTATGGAATATTACTGTATTGTTAACGATAAAAACGGAAAAAAATATTTAAAAAAAATCCTACACCAATATTCTTCGAGTTTTAAGGTTAAATATTGACCCACCGGGTTGGTCTAGAGGTAAAGTCGTCGCAAAAATCAGCTGTTTAACAGCTGATTTTCGGAGACGAAGGTTCCTAGTTCAAATCCTAGTAAAGGTAGTTACTTTTATACGGATTTGAATACTAGACAGTGGTTACCGGTGTAATTTGATGGTTGGGGGGGTTTAATTAACCATACTCTCTCAGGAATGGTCGGCCTGGGTCTGTTCAACACTACACCTCATTTACACGTCATACACATCATCCTCATCTCATTGGGTCATGGGGTTGCTTATTGTTCTAAATTGAACAGATTGCAACGTACACAAATTAAGAATAAAAAAAGGTTATATATAGGCCTAGGTAGGGTAAATACACTGTTTTTTCTCAATGCTATTACTGTGTGTAATAATGATATATAAATTCATTGAGTACATGACATCATTAAATTAATGTAACATAATTAACTTTAATATTATTAAATAATTTAATAGGCTAATTTTTAATAAATTATTTAAGGTTAACTTGAAATGAAAGGAAATATTGATTTATGATATTTTTTAATATTTTTCCCGTTTTTATTGTTAAAAATACTGTAAGAATGCCTACATACAAAATATCCTCAAAATGTAAAAAATGATGATGGTGGAGGGGGAATAACAGAAAAGACCCAAAATTTATACTTTCAGAGGAGATCACTCATATTGGTGATACATTTATCAACAACTTCATTTTGAACAAAAGAAAAGTGACAAAGATTAATGGGATGGATAATAAAATTATCATACACGTGTTATTATTTAAGTTCTTATTGACAAAGATTAGTGGATGAATTTATCACCCAATGAATTATTACTGCAGTCACTTTTGACAATAAAGTTTATCTATAATGGACTGATTAATAACAAATGCAACATTACAACTCCCTTTCATGATGCGACGCGTCTCACGGCTGGTGGTAATTTTAAAAATCTGGTGTGAAACACACACAACTTTCTCTTGCCAATGTAAATAATTAACAATAATCCTAACATTAGTAATAAACAAAAAACTAACCTCAAAAAACATAACCTAATTTTAATCATGGGTGAAAGACGCAAAATGAAAATCGACCTCAGTTTGGCTTAAATATACGGAAAAATCACTCTTTCACGCTAAACTAGGCTCTGCAGAGAAAAATACTTCAAATAAAAGTTGCAGAACGTTAATTTTCCTATAAATTTGGTTATATACACTTTTGTCGTAAAATGCATACTAAGGCCGAAATCTTAAAGAAATCGATTTTTCACACGTTTTTGTGAGAAAAAAACTAGAAAATCGCTAATTACCGCCAAACTAAGCGTTATACAAAAAATAATGTGTAAATAAAAGTTGTAGGATTTTAAATTTTCTACAACTTATATTGTACCTATATATTTTTGCGCTAAAATGCATATTAAAGCCGGAATATGAAAAAAACAATTTTTTTACGTGATAACAGGCTCACCAAGAATTTCAGCAAACATGGCGCCTACCCTTTCTTGTAGAGCATAAAAATTAGTAAACCAGGCGATTTTAAAAAAATCGTAGAACCAGTTTTTGAGAAATTCGTAAAAAAGTGAAAAATTAGAAGAACAAACTACTAATTCCGGTTGACCGATTTTGATGAAAATGTTCGTGTCGGGTCCGGTAGTGGTATGTACCTTAAGTTTCTAACGGGTGATTCAAAACGAGCGCCGGTTTTTAAACGGCTGGTAAATTTTTGTTTATCGGTTGGCAACATTGTTAGACCTCATTTATATTTCGGAGAACATTCCGATTGACGATTCAGTTGTAGTTTCTCTTGTTCGCAGTGTAGTACTCTCGCAGTCTGTGTCTAACCATGGAGAAGTTTGCTATTGCACAACGAGTGTTAATCGTCAAAACATTTTACCAGAGTGGAAAGAGTTATGCGGCTACTGTCAGGCGACTTCGCGGTACTCTAGGACGTAATGAAGCACCGAATGAATCAACAGTTCGCAGGCTCATGAAAAAGTTTTTTGAGACGGGTTCAACAGTCGACCTTAAAAGTTCTGGACGTCGTCGTTCTGGCCGAACTGAGCAAAACGTTGCGTTGGTTCGTGACAGTGTGGCTGTTAGCCCAGCAAAATCAATATTTCGCCGTTCTCAACAATTGGGTTTACGATCTTCTTCTGTACGGAGAATTCTTCGGTACGATCTCCAATATCACCCGTATAAAATTCAGTTGACGCAACATTTGAAAGTGGCAGACCACCAGAAGAGACGACAGTTTGTTGACTGGGTATTGAGAAAACGGCAGGATGATGACACCTTCGCAAACAAAATCATTTTCAGTGACTCATCACTGAAAATCTACCCGCTACCTGGTTAATATTATTTTAATTAAGTGGAAGTGCACCTCAGCGCACTTCCACTTAAACGGTTTTGTTAATAAACAGAACTGCCGTATGTGGGGTTTAGAAAACCCTCGCGTGGTTAATGAAAGGGAAATGTATGCACAGCGAGTGACAGTTTGGTGCGGCTTTTGGTCGGGCGGTGTCATCGGCCCTTACTTTTTTGAAAATCAAGAAGGACAAGCCGTGACAGTAAATGGAGACCGATACCGTACGATGATTAGGGAGTTTTTGTGGCGTCATTTGGATGGAATGGACATTGACGAGTTGTGGTTTCAGCAGGATGGTGCCACCTGTCACGCTGCACGAGAAACAATGTTGTTGCTCCGTGAACGGTTCCAGGATCGCATCATTTCTCGTAATTCCGACCATCAATGGCCACCAAGGTCGTGTGACTTGACGCCTTGTGACTTTCATCTTTGGGGTCATCTGAAGTCATTGGTGTATGCCAATAAACCCCGAAACATCAATGACTTGAAGGAGGAAATTCGACGGGTTATCGGGCAAATGGAAGTCGAAACTTGTCGTGCAGTAATATCCAATTTCATGGACAGAGTTGATGCGGGCCAGCGCAGTAGAGGAGGACACATGCATGACATCATTTTTCATACATGAAATCGGAAGGTAAGATGAACTTGTTGATGTATTTATTTTCAGTTTTTCAATAAAATAAATCTCTTAATTTGATATATCAAAACCGGCGCTCTTTTTGAATCACCCTATAGTTATTAAAGCAAATGTTAAAAATATCACATTATAGGGTTAATTGTTAAAATAATTAAAATATCGTAAGTAATAAAAAGAGCTCCTATCAGTAATCCAAAGGGGAGATGAGCTAATATAGGAAGAAGAAATAAAATTTATAGACCTATAATTAAATCCAGTTAAACAATGTACAGAAACAAAAATCATTCGAACAGCATGTAATGAACTAAAGGTTCCAACAACAACAAACAATGCGGTCACCGAATCTGTATAATTTACCACTGAATAAATACAGAAATTTGAATATTTTTGGTCGATAATTTTACGATGACTCAAAACACGGGCTCCGGAACAATTTTTACGCAACAACTTTTTCTACGCTTAAAAATTTATGAAAACCTCGTCTCAGAATGGGTCAGAGAACAACTGATGAGTTCATGTTTTTTTAAATATTAAAAAGTCATCTGAAAGGAAGAAACTCCCTTCCCCAATTTTAGGGGAGAAAGTTTCCGTTATTCAGGAATTTGGAAATAAAAACAATGAGTGATGGCAAATCTCCACGTGAAGAACTTCATTAGAATAAATGTTGACTAGATGATAATTCCAGTGGGAGCTAAGAACTAACTGAACAATGTAACATTTATTATTTCAAATAGTGTATATAGCCTAGATATATGAACTTACTGTGAAATATCCACATTAAGTATGGTTATTTGAATCAGCATAGGTATTCAGTAAACGCTGTTTAATATACAGTGTTTGGCAGTGGCGGTCCTAGCGGGTGGGCCCGGGCCCACCCATTTTTTATATGACTTGACTGAAACAATAAAACAACGGGGATTTTTATCCACAGCAAGATGATGACAAACAATAATGGTTACGATATTTACGTATCGCAAATGAGACGAATTAAACCTTATCTAAGGGCATCTATGGCAGGGCAAAGACTTAGTAACCTGGTGATTGTATCCATGGAAAGAGAGTTAAGTTTACCTTTAATGTCGGATCCAGATACAGTTGTGGACGGGTTTGCAGCTCAAAAAGGAAGACGGCAACAGTTCAGTATGTTTTAAAGTAAACAATATTCGAGAGTTGACTAGTTTGTGTTATTATTTCTTCATGATTTTGACGAACATAATGGATTTGGACTTGATTTTTATATTTTCAAACTGTTTTTGTAACTCATGTACTGTATTTAAAGTGTTCAATTTAGTAAATTTCTGATAAAAATTACAAGGTTGTATTTTTATATTCAATACTAATCCTGAAATAAAGGTTGAATGTACTCAATCAGTTATCTAAATGTTTATACATGCTATCTAAATGTTGTATATAAGTGTTTTACATAGGTAAAAATAATGTACCATGTATCAATATAAACAGCTACTTTTTAAACTAAAATATTAACATATAAATATATAAGTAAGTGGGCCCACCCAGAAAAAAATTTCTGGGGCCGCCACTGGTGTTTGGGCTGTTGTAAAACATCTTCAAGGTTCATATTCCTGAAGATTAAATACCCCTACATAAACATAATGTAATCTAACAATACGTCATGGAGGCCGCCAGTTTTCATTTACTAACTCCTTATTAATTTACCTTAAAGAATTTAAAGAAGTCAATAAAACAAGTAACTACGCTAGAATCTATCCCCCTTTATTTATTTATTTATTTTACTTATTATTAGTCAATTAGATTATAAAAATATTGTCGATTACAGTTCTAAGTACATGACGTTTTCTAAGTGGCTTGTTTTATTAGGTTTTCACTAATTATGCGCATGCGTGATAACTGTAGCGTCCTTCATCTTTCATAATTTTATTCCATGTATTTCCGTCTTTTTGACATGTGCTCCTGGTGAAACTCTTATTGCTTATTGGTTCTCTAAGGAATTATTTCGTTATAATAACGTTTGTATTTTATGAACATTTAAGTATCCATAGGACTTGCTTCAAATTAATTAACTTTTTTGAAAAAGTTTTTAATTAAAGTGAAGGACTTAACGGTCTTCCGTTTTGTACCCACGCTTTGTCTAAGATCGGCAGGTTTTTCATTGAATGGTACTGACAATAATACCGTAAGTACAATATTGATTTATCTCTGTTTTTAATTAATTTAATTCTCTCTAATTAATTACACTTCTCTATCTCCGATACATTAATGTAATTATTTACAATATTTTCAGTAATTAAACTGTATGTGATGTACAATCTTAAGTAGGTCTACTGCCTTGCTATAACCATTCTAGAACAAAGATCTTAGTCCACCGTACCAATTTTAATTGCAAAGTTTACTTCGCAGTTTCTGATGCGCATATAGTAAATTTATTACCTACATAAAAGTACGAGAGTATTAAATAATATTTTTGTCATTGCAAAACATTAATTTTAATTAATTAGTTTTTAGTATGTCCTTGGAAACTTGATAAATGCGCACCCATGTTGAATTAGATTTTATGGGACTAAAATCATTATTATCTCTTGTCCTGTATAAATCTGTAGATAAGGAAAGTATTGTTTTCATCGGAAATACACGTTTGTAGGCCTCCTGAACCCAAAAACTGTTTTTACACATTGGTCTGTGTGTGAACATTAAAGTGTCACATGAAATTAAAATTGGGAACGTACGTAAGTTAAGTAGGCTACATAAGGAAGGCGGACATAAAAAGTTTCATCAGAATCAGTCAACCAAAAGTTGTAATTTATTTGCGTAAGTTTCCCATAAACGGCTTCTAATTTTTTTAAAAATCTACACTTACTACATTTTATATGCTCTACAAGATAGAGTAAGCACCATGTGTGCTGAAATTGGTTTGGGGGGGGGAGGTACTTTTTCTTGATAAAAATAACAGTTTTTTTATGATTGCGGCCTTTTGTTTTTGGGAAAAAGCATATGTAACAAAAGTTATTGGAAATTAAAAGACCTACAATGATTATTTCAAACATTTTTTCTGCAATCTTAGTTAAGTGTCAGATTTTCTGTACTTTTAAGATTGCGCCCTTAATTTACTGAAATACGATAATTACAAAAAAAGAATCACTAATTGATGCTAAACTAAGAGTTGTAAAAAAAATCTTTGAAATTAAAGTTGTAGGTTTATAAATTTTCTACAACTTTTATTTTACTGCTCGCAGCAAATTTGACGTTCAGTGAAATTAACATTGGACAATGTACTGTCAACATTAATCTAATTACTAAGGTGTAATCTTACTTTTATTACTCCAGTCGTTTAGGAAAGAGAATAAAAATGAGTCAATGAAGGATTTATTAAGCTAATAATTTAATTATTAATAAAAAAAGGGAAAAATATTATTTAATTTTGATATAGCGTGGTACTTACAAAAGAAAAAGTTGCTACCATTGTTGTATGAATGTTACCTGGACACGTAAAGTGGTCAGTTTATTTTAATTTTTTGATATTACAGAACAAGAGGACATGAGTTCGAATCCCACACACTATTTAAAATTAAAAAAAAAACTTTTTACTAAATAAATTTATTAAAATTATTATTAAATAACTTATTAACTTAATTAAATAGAAAAAAAATTTCAATGTAGTTATTGAATTAAAAATTACAATTATTATTTTAATGTTTTTCATTATTTAAAATTAATAATAATTTATAATCAATGATCAATATTAACACAAAAAAAAAACAAATAAAAATTTTTTATGTAAGACTCGAACTCACAGCCTCTCATACTATAATATCAAAAATAAAAATAAACTGACCACTTTATATGCTCGGCTAACTTTCAGACAACAATGGTAGCAACAATTTTTCTTATGTCACTACTGGGCTATATCAGAATTGAATAACATTTTTGCCTTTTTTTATTAATAATTAAATTATTAGTTATTAAAATCCTTTGTAGACTCATTTTTATTCTGTTTCCTAACAAATGAAGTAATAACAGCATGATTACACCCTTGTAATTAGATTAATGTTGACAGTACATTGTTTAATGTTAATTTCACTGTACGTCAGATTTGTTGGGAAGCACGGTATATAATTTTGCTATAAAATTCATATTAAGACTACAATCTTTAAAAAAAAAGGTTATTACAAGAGCAATGTTTCCCCAAGAATTTCTGGAGCAATGGCACTTCCCTATCTTGTAAAACATCGAAAAAGGATAAATGAGGCAATTTTTTAAATCGATCGAAAGATTTAAAAAAAATTGCCTCTCATAGTTACTTGAGTCACAAGTTCGCCTTTGTTTCCGAGTGGTAAAGGGGAAAAGCTTCAGTGCGCATGTGTGAATTGTTTTAATTTTGGTACAACAAACACAACAAGTTATACTACGCCCAGAGCATTTGTACAATATATCGCTGAACCTTTTGTAGGTTAATTGTATGAATATATTTGTTTGTTGCAGTAAACAGAAATGTCAGTTTCTTGAAAACGTGGACAGACTATTCACAGTGCTGAACGAAACCTAATATGCTGTGAAGTTAAAGCTAAACAAAAATGCCTTTCCCTGCTTCTTAACAAAAGCGATGAGCGAGTGGCTAACTACTGTGATGTTTCCCAAAATACAAAAAATAAAGAACGAAATTAAAGACGTGAAGAAGCTATTCTTCAACAGTTTTGTTGACACCTGGTAAAAAAAGGAAATGGTTAGGTAGATACTAGTGAGACTGATAGTGAAGACGCCAATGACAGTGATAGTAAAGAAGGCAATTCATTCGTAGAAAATTTTGTTCCAATGAAATAAGGTGGCTCGTAATTACAGTAAATCAAACATATCTAGTCATGTAATTAAGCTATAGGCAATATTTCAGGTCACATGTATTTCTTGTGTTGTTTAGGTCATCAGCCAAAAGGCTGGTTTGAATCTCTAGAGGTTTTACTAAGTAAAACAAGGAGTGAGGTGGTTTACCATTGCTTTCCTCACTGAGTGATAAATTACGCTTATCAGCATGCCAGGTCCTCTGAAAAGCACAAATTTTCCACTCTGCAAATGACACCTTCACTTCATTCACCACAGGGTCTGGCTGTATAATGAAATTCATTACTTTCAGATAAGACAACTCTGATAAGTGTCTTTTGCACCTCTACCTCTTCTGTTCTTAAATGATTCAGTCATTTAATTGGCTGACCATGTGGTAAGAAACAAAACTATTTATTTTAGCCCTGGAACGGACAGATTGAGTGTAAATAAACTGACACTCCACCTGTCTGTTAAGGGCAGATGTATTTCTTATAAGGTTTATAAAGAAAACATTTTCTCGCAATAAACTACAGCTTATAAAATGTATGTAGAAACTGTACAGTAGTAAAATATATGAATAGTGTTTCGCTGTTGAGGTCGGCAGTTCTGCAAATTTTCATTTCCCTTCCTCACAGCCCATCCATACGCAAAAGGCAATCTCGTGACTTCAGTATCTATACCTACTAAATATGGTTTTAACTATTGGTGTGTGTGAGAACAAAATATCTCAAAAACAGAATTGCGCACAAAGTTGAAACTTGGAACTTAAAGTAAGTAGCCTACCACAACAGGACTCGTCACGAACATTTTCATCAAAATCGGTCAACCAGAAGTAGTAGTTTATTTATGAAATTTTTACTGCTATGCAATTTTCTCAAAAATGGCTCCTACAATTTTTTTTTAAATCGCCACATTTTTACTTTGTGCCCGTGCCTTTTGTTTTAAAAATTTTTGTCGCTCGTTCTTATGTCCTCATATGAAAAACTAATACAGTATTTTTAACTAGTTTTCAAGATACAGTTAAAGCTGGGAATTTAATATACCGGCTGAGCATAAAGTCTTGCCCTGATTATAAAAATATATTGCAGAATAACTGTTTGACATAATAATTTAAATTTGATGCTGTTACATAGGTTAGTGTTAATAGTTTTTTTTAAGATTACTTACATTAGTAAACTTCAACGTGTGCCCCCTTGGTAGCTCGGAGAATGTTGAAGCGGTATTCCAGTTCCCGCCAGGTGTTTTGTAACATGTGTTCTATCACAGTACCCACAGCAGCTTGTATCCTAGCCTTCAGTTCGTCAACATCAGCAACTGGTGTGGCGAAGACTCTATCCTTGATATAGCCCCAGAAAAAAAAAGTCAAGAGGAGTAATGTCTGGAGAGCGGGGTGGCCAGGGTGTTGGACCATCCCTTCCAATCCACCATTTGTACAATTATTTTTATAATGGAGGGCCAGTTTTAGACCCTGTGACTGGAGATGTTTCTGGAAAGAAAATACCTAAAAAGTAAAAATTTCATGAATAAACTACTATTTCTGGTTGAACAATTGGGTTGAAAATGTTAGTGTCATGTTTCCTAGTGGTACCTAAGTTTCAAGTTTAACTTCATACGATATTCCTTTTTTTAAATTATTGTTCACACTTACAGATAAATTGCTTAAAATATTTTTTTGGGTTCAGTGGGCCTAAAAACAGTATTTAAAAATAAAAACTGAAATAATTGTTTCTTCAATAAAACAGTTTTTTTCTTTTAACATCTGTAATGTTGGTATCAATATTGTAGACGTTAAAAGAAAAAAATATATGATGTTATAGATACTGAAGTCACGAGATTGTTTTTTACGTATAGATGGGTTTTAAGGAAGGGAAGTGAAAATTTGACAGTGCTGCCAACCTCAACATTGAGACACTACTCAAACATTTCACTACTGTGCAGTTTTTACGTACAAGTTGTAAGCTGTGGTTTATTCCAAGAAAATGTTTTCTTCATAAACTGTATGAGAAATAAATGTGACCTGTAATATTGCCTACAGCTTAAGTATATGATTAGAAATGTTTGATTTACTGTAATTACCAGCTTCCTTGTTACATTAGAACAAAATTTTCTACGAATGAATCGCCTTCTTTATTATTGCTTTTACCAGTTATCAACAGAACTGTTGAAGAATGCTTCTTCATGGCTTTATTTTTCAAATTTGGAAAGAGAAACATCACAGTAGTTAGCCATTCACTCACGGCTTTTGTTAAGAGGCAGGGAAGAGCATTTATGTTTAGCTTCAATTTCACAGCATTTTATTATACTGCATGTTAGATTTTGTTCAGCACTGTGAATAGTCTGCCCACATTTTCGAAAAGGTTCCACAATATATTGTATATGCCCTGGGTATAGTATAAGTTGTTGTGTTTGTTGTACTGAAATTAAAGCAGTCGCGCATGCACACTGGAGGTTTTCCCCCTTTACCCCTCGTTGCATACAAGGGCAAACTAGTGACTCAAGTATAAGCATTATGAGAAAAAAAAAGAAGCAAATAAAACTTAATGTTTCCGTAATATGATCTTAGTTAAAAAGGCAAGTTCAATTGACATTATGTTAGTTTGCTGACTGCATGGTTAGCATAAATTTTATTTAATATCCACCATTTGTAACATTTTTTTTGTATATGGGCCAATTAAAGACCGTGTTAAGTACTTAAGATGTTTCTGGAGCTCTTTTTGCAACCCACATTCGTAGCATTTGTGCAATATAGGGGTTTCTCCTTCCTTCTGTCCACTCAGTTTTCTGTTTTTGTTTCTCATGGTAGCTCATAAAATCCCTAATTAATTTTCTGAATTTAGTTGCGGTTCATTAAGAATTGTTGTCAGTTGATTCTGGTTTTTTTTAATATCTTTTCTAACTATTTAAAACCATTTATCCAACGCCTTATGTCTGTTGCTTAGTGTCTTAAAAATTTGTTATGCATTCTATTCAGGTGTACGTAAAATCGTAGTATTTTTTTCTAATCAGTTCCATTAATCGTTCTTTGTTGTTATAGTACAGTTTGTCTTGACCTTGTAATCTGTATTTTCTGTCTGCTATCTTTAGACCCATTATCAAATGCCGGATCATTTTCTCAAATATCTCTGCTTCTCTGAGACACCTTCCCGATTATTCTAAGGCATTCACTCGTGTACAGACACAGGTTTTATCAGAGTATTATAATGTCCAATCTGGCTTGTCGTGAAATTGCTTTCTTCTTATATAAGTGGTGAGTTCTTCAGAAAGGACCCTGTGTCTTTCTTCATGTGCTGTTGTTAGCGATTGGTCTGGTGTGAACAAAGTATCACACCAGACCTAATGTGGGCAGACTATTCACAGTGCTGAACAAAATCTAACATGCAGTGTAATAAAATGCTGTGAAATTGAAGCTAAACATAAATGCCCTTCCGTGCCTCTTAACAAAAGCCATGAGTGAATGGCTAACTACTCTGATGTTTTTCTTTCCAAATTTGAAAAATAAAGCCATGAAGAAGCTATTCTTTAACAGTTTTGTTGACAACTGGTAAAAAAAGGAAATGGTTAGGTAGATACTAGCGAGACTGACAGTGAAAACGCTGGTGACAGCAGTAATAATATATATGTGTGAACAAAGTATCTATTGAACGGAAAATCGATTGTATGAAGTTGAAATTTGGAACTTCAGTTGCATACCGTCGGGGCCTGACGAACATTTTCATAAAAATCGGTTAACCAGAAGCAGTAGTTTATCCATGCAATTTTTTAAAAATGGCTCTTACGATTTTTTTTAAGAACCATCTCATTAACTATATTTTTTATACTCTAAAAGATGGGGTAAGCGCCATGTCTGGTGAAATTTTTGGGGAGGTTGTGCTCTTAAAAATTTGTGTTTTATTTTTTAGATTGCGGCCATATTATGCATTCTAGGGCAAAAGTGTATAATTTATGTCGAAAATTAAAAAAAACACAAATTTTTTTCAACAACGCTTAAGCCCATTTCACATTGGCATAGCATCACTCGAGTGACAGTAAAACATTTCTTGTAATGTAATCTAATGGTGCATTTCAGACTGCCGTAGCGTCGCTCGTGAGCTATGTAATGCGCATATCCCTGGCTACGCCTGCAAATGTAGCTTGGCTCGCGCATGCGTACTGTGTTTGACAACAGCTGTTCTGGTTTCTTTCTGCTGCAACAAAAGTCTAGTTGCATTGTCAAAGCGATGTCAGAGTTAATAAACCAAGCAAGACAGCATCCTGTGTTGCGGGACTGTTCAAGATTAGTATATAGACACTAACATGCGCAATTTAGCTTGGGCGGAAGTTGCCAGCATTTTAGAGAATCCAAGAAAAGCAAATCTGTTTCACTTAGTATGTAAGCTGTTTAAAAGCCCAGTGTGCACGATATTTTGTAAATGGTAATTTCCACAGGAGTTTAGCTAAGCAATTTTAAGTACCTATCAAAAATATGGGCAAAGTTAGGTTTAAAAAATATTGCTTAAATTTTCTTTAACTGTAAATTTCTAGAGCTTGTAAAAATAGAATGTCAAAGCCACACGTTATAACAACAAAATGTAAAAAATGAGCAATCAGTAAAAAAAGAAACGCGTCGGCTAATGTATAAAAGATGATCGCTTTTTACTCGAGCAACTAAAAATCTAGTTGTATATGAAGAACACTAAAATAAGAAACAAAAGATAAACATTTCATTAAACAAAACACGATCTAATGAATTAAAATTTTATAAAATCGATCTGTTCGGTCTATGTATCAAGTATTAAGAATTGATACAAGTAATATTTTCTTACTGAAAACATTGCTCAAGCGACGCTAGGCCAATGTAAAATGGCCTTTATTTTAGCATCCAGTTAGGGTTTTTCCGTATTTTTAAGTCGGACAGATGTTGATTTCCATTTCTAGTCATTCACTCATTAAAATTAGGTTATGTGTTTCATATTACATTGTTTACTCATGATTAAACATAAGTTATATTGCTCATTATTTGAATCGGAAAGAGAAAATTGTGTGAGTGTTTCACACCATATTTTTAGTTTTTAATTTTTTTATTTTGAAGGGTACCAGTTGAATTATAAAAATCCATGTAAAGGCACATTACGAACATTGCGTAAAGTAGGGCTGCTACCCCACTGCCACCAAACAAGAAAGGATTTTTCTTTCAGAGTTGATTCCCACGCTTCTGCCAATGAGATCGTTTTATTTTTCCAACTGTCTCCCCACGCAATGGATCCTTTTTGAGTGCTTCTTCCATCTGGGCCAGTAAACTCAGTTTTTTACTTTCTCTTGCTTATATGAATATATAGGAAGGAAAGTATTGTTTTCATGTCAATTTTAAGAAATCAAGTTTTCACCGGATCTACACGTTTTGAGACCTCCTGAACCCAAATAAACATGTTTTTAGCGATTGGTCTGTGTGTGTGTGTGTGTGTGTGTGTGTGTGAACTGAATATCTCAAGAACGGAACATCGTACGAACTTAAAACTTGAAACTTAAGTTACATACCACTACCGAACCCGACACATTTCATCAAACATTCACCTCAACATTTTCATCAAAATCGGTCAACCAGAAGTAGTAGTTTATTCGTGTAATTTTTCACTTTTTTGCGATTTTCTCGAAAACTGGTCCTACGATTTTTTTTAAAATTCCTGGTTTACTAATTTTTATATGTTCTACAAGATAGGGTAGGCGCCATATTTGCTAAAATTCTTGCCGAGGCTGTTTTCACGTAAAAAAATTGTTTTTTAAGATTACGGCTTAAATATGCATATTAGCGCAAAAATTTATATAATAAAACATGTAGAGAATTTAAAATCCTACAAATTTTATTTTCAATATTTTTTTGTACAACACTTAGTTTAGCGGTACTTCGCAATTTTCGGTTTTTTTCTCACGAAAAGTGTGAAAAATCAATTTTTTTAAGATTTCGGCCTTCGCATGCATTTTACGACAAAAATGTATATTAATAAAATTTATAGGAAATTAAACGATCTTCAACTTTTATTTAAAGCATTTTTCTCTACAGAGCCTAGTTTAGCATGAAAAAGTGATTTTCCATATTTTTAAGCCAAACTGAGGTTGATTTTCATTTTGTGTCTTTCACTCATGATTAAAATAAGGTTATGTTTTTTTAGGTTAGTTTTCTGTTTATTACTAATGTTAGGTTATATTGGTCATTATGTGCATTGTCAAGAGAACGTTGTGTGAGTGTTTCACACCAGATTTTTTTAATGAGGTTGTTATAGATAGTGAGTCATGGGAATGTCTTTTGGATGGTCCTTGAGGAAGGGAAGAGGAATCTGACGACAGTGCTGCCAACCTCAACAGTGACTCACTATATTTTACTACTATGCAATTGTACCGTTAGTTAACCAACATGTTGCCTTTCAAATAATATACTTCGTTGTGATTTGACACTTTTTCCACTTGAACCCCATTTCCTTTAAAATTTTTCTTAACGTACAAAGTTTCCAATGAAGATTTAGCCTTTCTTTCAAAACTAGTAATAACGTTTCACATGTCAGCATAACTTTCTTATTGATATAACCGTTTCTATTTTTACCAGGTGTCAAAAAAAATGTTGATGAAGTATTATCTTCTTCACTGTCTTTGACTTCCTTTATTACATTTTGAATTGTGGAAAGAGAAACATCATGGTAGTTAGCCGCTTGCTCATGGCTTTTGTTAAGAGACACGGAAAGGTAGTTATTTTAGCTTCAACTTCACAGCATTTTATTACATTGCATATTAGATTTCGATCAGCACTGTGAACAGTTTTGACAACATTTTCGAGAATCCAGGTTTTCCATTTACGGTAACAAACAGTTATATTCGTACAATTAACCTTCAAAAGGTTCTGCGATGCACTGTATGTTCTCCAAGTGTAGTTTATTTTGTTGTGGTGGCGAACTGATACCAAAGCAGTCGCAAATGCATACTGATGCTTTCCCCCCTTTACCCTCGTTTAAACAAAAGGCAAAGTCGTGATTCTAGTGCTCCTCTTTCACCACATTTTTTATTATTTTGCAACATAAAGCCTGAGGCTTGGGACCGCCACGGCATTGTTCCAATTGGGGGGTATGGAAATTGAATTGAAGAAGTTTCAAAGGCATACACTTTGAGGTAAACTCGGACAGTAATATACGGTACACCACTACACTCCAGAAGCAAAGGAACATTAAAAACAGGGGGTTTTTAAAAGCAGATGGGCTCTGAAGACAGTAAAATCGGCCAGCAAGATTATGGCTACAGATTTTTGGGATGTAAGCAGAATTATCTTCACCAATTACTTTGAAAAAGAAAAACCAATAACTGGAGAGTATTATGCGTCATTATTACACTGGTTAAGCGAAGAAATGAAGAAAAACCGTCTGTATTTGACAAAGGCAAAATTCTTCCATCAAGACAATGCACGAGTGAGAACACCTGTGGCGTTTCAGTGGCCAAAATTATGAAACTTTACAGGTTTGGCCCTTAGTAAGTTTTTTTTATTTCCATTTTTGAATAAACGGTTCTGCAGACAAATGTTTACATCGAACAAGGATGTCATTGCTCAAACAGATGGTGATTATGAGGACCTTCCAAAATCCGACTTTTTGGACTGCTTAAAAAAGTTAGAGAAATGTTTAGAAAAGTGTATAAAGCTAAAAGGAGATTATGTTGAAAAATTAAAAAAATTATCCAAAATAATTTGCTTTCCTATCTTTTTCTAAGGACTTATTGGACAACCCTTGTAGTTTAAATGCCTGTACAATATTTACTGTACTAGTAGCCATGAAATTGTGAGTTTGGATCTAGTTAGTCAGTAATGCAGTGTTGCCAAATTTGACAGAGTGGGAACAAAACAAATTTTTTATCTTATTATCATAAACTGTATAAGATTACTAACTTATAATTTAACATTCACCTAAAAGCACATTTTATGTCAAAATAATTACGAGGCTTGGAATATATGTAGTGTTAAAACCAGAAAGCTTTTCACTTTAATTATTTGTGGACAATTAAACTAATCTGTTTAAGTTTAGGCATGAAGGAAATATATTGTTACAACTCGTTATAGTAAAGTAAAATTGTAAACTGTGTCACTTTTATTTTAATTTATACTTACACATGTTTCGGTGGATCCACCATCATCAGAGTAAATAATAAATTGAAACTAAATATACAATATATGAAATCAGTTTTATACAAGTGATTGAAGATGTATCATCTTCTGTAAATTTTAAATAAGTGAGATAAAAATTTTTTATTTACTCTGATGATGATGGATCCACCAAAACATGTGTAAGTAAGAATTAAAATAAAGGTGACACAGTTTAAAAAGAAGGTTGGTGAAATTATTATATTAATGCATTATATAAAATTGTAAACTTTTATTTAATTAATTCACTTATATTTATTTGACAAGAAAACTAACCTTTACAAAAGACAAATGAATATGAGTTTATGAAAATAAGTTATTAAACATTTAATACAATGCAGTTCACGCAATTTATTAACAATAAAATAAAATAAACAATATCCCTTACCAAATTAAACATTAAATACAATGTCTGCAGACAAAATAAACTTTTACCGTAACGAAGAATCCCGTACAATTTAGACCACTAACACGTCAGACATTCACTAACTCGTCAGACATTCGCGGCCGCTTCGCAACAATGGAATCCTTCGTTTTTATATTTAATCGGTCAGCTGTTAATGAACAGCTGATTTTATTTTCTGCCGCTTCATTATAACAATATTTACAAAGAGGAAATCAAAATCTGTTGTAAAACCATGAATCTCTTTTTAATTTCAACTTTGTACTTATTTATTTAGATATTCTTGTAAATAAGCATTTTACCCTATGCTTACAGAATAAATAATTTAAACAATGATTGTGTTTGGACTACTACAAAAATATAAAATGTTTCGATAAAGCAACACAAAAAACAGCTGTATTTAATATAACTCTAATGCTATCTTTTTTTTTTTTGTCATCAGTCTCTCGACTGGTTTGATGCAGTTCTCCAACCTGTTCTATCTTGCGCAAGTTGTTTCATATCTACATACCTGTAACACCCTACATCTTTTGTAATTTGCTTTATATATTCTAATCTTTGCCTCCCTCTACAATTTACTCCCTCAATGTTACCCTCCATTATTGATAGCCCAATACCTGGATGTCTTAGGATATGCCCCACTAGCCTATCCCTTCTTTTGGTAAGATGCTTCCATATACTTCTTTTTTCATCCACTCGCCTAAGAACCTCTAAATTACTTATTTTGTCCACCCACCTAATCTTTAACATTTTCCTATAACACCACATTTCAAAAGCTTCTATCCTCTTCCGTTCTACAGCCCCTATCACCCACGTTTCACTTCCGTATAATACTACACTCCAAACATAATGTTTTAAGAAATTTTTTCTAATCTGTAAATCAATGTTTGTAGTCAGTAAGCTGTTTTTCATTTCAAAGGCTTTTCTAGCTTGAGCAATTCTACTCTTGATATCACTCGTGCTTCTACCATCCTTTGTTATTTTACTCCCTAGATAGCAGAATTCCCCAACTTCCTGTATGTTTTCGTTGCCTACTTTTAAATTTCCCATCTCTTCTAAACCACTCTTGCTGCTGCACAACACTTTCGTTTTGTTCTTATTAATTTTCATGAAGTAATCCTTCCTCAAGATCTCATCCATTCCATTTAAGGCATCCTCTAGTTCATTCTTTGCCTCGGCTAATACTACTATATCATCGGCGAATCTCAACATTTTTATTGTTTCTCCTTGAATTTTTATTCCTATGTCAAATTTCTCCTTCACTTCATTTATAGCCTCTTCTATATACAAGTTAAAAAGTAGTGGTGACAAAGAACAACCTTGTCGTACACCTTTTCTTACAGCAGCCTCTTTTTCGTACCCCTCGATTCTCAAAACAGCCGTTTGATTCTTATACAGACTGTAGATAACTTTCCTTTCTTTGTACTTAATTCCTAGCCTTTTCAAAGTTTTAAACATTTTACTCCAGTCCAGATTGTCAAATGCTTTCTCTAAATCTACAAATGCCATAAAAGTAGTTTTATTTTTCTGTATCCTTTTCTCAATAATCAGTCTCAGAGCCAATATTGCATCTCGAGTTCCCATTCTCCTTCTAAATCCAAATTGGTCATCGTCCAATACTTCTTCTACTCGGTGTTCTATTCTCCTGTATATAATTCTTGTCAGTATCTTAGATGCATGGCATGTTAGGCTGATGGTTCTGTAATGTTCACACTTCTCCGCTCCTGACTTTTTTGGTATTGGAATCATAATATTTTTTTTAAAGTCCGATGGTACCTCTCCACTCTCATACATTCTGCACACAAGTTTGTATAATTTGTTTTGAGCAACTTTGCCACATCGTAATAATAATTCCGATGGTATGTTATCTATTCCTGGTGTCTTATTCATATTCATATCCTTAAGTGCCCGATCGAATTCTTCTCGTAGTATAGGGTCCCCTTTTTGATCTTCTTCAACATCAGTTTCTTGTTCTATCGCATCATATTCTAATTCTTTTCCCATGTAGAGTTGATTTACGTATTCCTTCCATCTTTCAGCTCTCTCTTGGCCATTCAACAATGGTTTACCACCTGCGCTTTGTAAATTAACAGCTTTCATCTTTCGTTCTCCAAAGTTTTCCCTTATTTTTCTATAAGCTGCGTCCACCTTACCAACTGCCATTTTACTTTCAATGTCTGTACATTTCGCTCTGATCCACTCTTCCTTCGCTTTCTTACACCTTTTGTTTATGGTATTTCTCAAGTAGCAATATTGCCTTTTACCTCTCTCGTCCTTTGCGTTTTTATATTTTCTTCGCTCATCCATCATTTCTAAAATATCATTAGTAATCCACGGTTTCCTACCTCTTCTTTTAGTATGTCCTAACCATTCTTCCGCTGCTTTCACTACCACCTCCTTGAAGTTTATCCACTCCTCCTCTACATTTCCTGTGTCATTACCTCTTTCTTCTATCCCTTTTTGAATACTCTCCTGGAAACCTACCTGGTTGTCTTGTTCTCTTAGTTTGTCTACATCCCACCTAGCATTTCCCTGTCCCTTCTTCAGTTTTTTAAGTTTAAGCCTGCTATCCATTACTACTAAGTTATGATCACTCCCTATGTCTGCACCTGGATAGGCTTTACAGTTCATAATCTGGTTTCTGAATCTTTGTCTAACCATTATGTAATCTATTTGGTATCTTCCCTTGTCACCTGGCATCATCCAAGTGTATAACCTCCTTTTGTGATTCTTAAAAAGTGTATTGCCTATCACTAAATTATATTTGGAGCAGAAATCTACCAGCCGACTCCCTCTGTCATTTCTCTTCCCTAGACCATATTCTCCGACTATCTTTCCTTCTTTTCCTTCTCCAACTACTGCATTCCAGTCTCCCCTAACTATCAAATTTTCATCACCCTTGACATATTTTATTACTTCATCTAATTCCTCATATACTTGTTCTATTTCTTCCTCTCTGTGTGAAGACGTAGGCATGTAGACCTGCACTATAGTGGTAGACTTTGGTTTCGTATCTACTCTAACCATGATAATCCTATCACTAAACTGCTTATAGTAAGTCACTCTTTGTCCAATTTTTTTATTCATTACTAGACCCACTCCGCCCTGCCCTCCGATGGCTTTAGTGTTAATAACCCTATAATCCCCGGACCAAAAGTCTTGATCATCATCCCAGCGTACCTCACCAATGCCTACAATATCTAACTTCAACCTATCCATTTCCCTTTTTAAATTCTCTAACCTACCAGTTTGTTTTAAACTCCTAACATTCCATGTTCCAACTCGCAGAATTTCAGAAACTTTTATTTTTTTGATGAAGTCCCCTCTGATAGTCCTCGCCCGGAGATCCGAATGGAGGACTAGTTTATCTCCGGAATGTTTTACCAGAGAGGACGCCATCATAAATTTTTCATATTTTGTAGTTCTCGAAGTTCTTGAAGATCTGCATATACTAAGTAAGCCTAACCAGAATCATATATGAAGGAGTTTCCTTACGATAATTCTAGTCAGACAGAAAAAGCTGTAGTTTACTGTTGCTTTCAGCTTTTTGGTTGGCAGACTGAGTGCCCCAAGCCACCGTCTGCCAGGGTGGAATGGGCAGCCCTTCCAGTTCCGTTCACCATGAGCCGGTTATCGTGCTGATGAGCGGTCACATGGTTACTAACAGGCCACACAACGTGAATGTATGGATAGGACACTAGCCTTCTATCCCGGCTGGTTCCCTTAAGCCTTTTGTAAAAGGAATTAAGGGGTCTCCTTCCAGTTGACGACAGAAGCCCTTTATAGCCCAATGCTATCTAGCAGATCTAAATAAAATTGGGTTTTATAAAAATTTTATAAAAAAAAGGTTTTTATAAAAAAGGGTTTTTTTATAAAAGGTTTTATAAAAAAAAAAAAAAAAAAAAGGGTTTTTTACAAAAAAAGAGGTACGGGATCTTGTTGGTGATAAAACGGGTGGAGGTACCCAACTGCTTAGTTGATTAAGAAGCTCACAATTTCATGGTTAATAGTATAACACTGGCCCATCGATTTAATAAAAGCTGTAGAAAAGTTATTGGGTAGTGGACCCAGATTATCATCATCCATCCCCATCTTGATATGAATATGAGCTATCAAGAAATTTCAACACTGGTGCAAGAGAAACGTTGTGCAAGTGATCTGCCTAATGGTGTACTGGCTTATCATTATTAATTAAAGAATAAATTTTATATTTGCTTACTCTAAAATCAATAAAGTATGTCACTGTAAAATTATTAATCTATTTGGTTTTAATTTCAGGAAATGGGCGAGAACGAGAATCTGTTGATTCCACTAGAAATGTCAACAAATTATGAAGAATTGTTTGAAGCACTCGTTTCAAATGACGTAAACATAATTGAAGAACTTGTTAATAAATGGTCAGGTAATGAAAAAGAAAATAATTCTTCCATAAACATAGACAATTTGATTTCTAGTGTTTATAACCATGTACAATTAATAAATATACCATTATCAGATGAAACAAAATTTTATATCGAAAATAAATTAATTTGTGCTCGATTTTATTCCAATAGTTTTAAAGAAGGTAATAAAAACAAAGAAAATTTTGAAAATATTGAACAACATATTAAATTGCTTATGGATCACATTCATTTATTAACATCTGATATTTACGAAAATGACGTAGATGATGAATTCATATATATTTTGAAATACATCGCTAAAAACATTTTCGTATTAAAACAAAAATTGAAATTTACGTACGCTGTATTACCATGGGAAGAAATAGAATTTTGTGTAACATCTTTTATATCTATGCATTTAAAACGAGAAGAATCTAATTTAGTTTACCATTCAATATTAAATAAAAAGAAAATATTAAAATACTTGGAAATTTTCGGGAAAAAACTTAACGATGAAAAAATTGATTTTAAAAATGTTAACGAGTTACCGAATTTAAAACGTGAAAATGTTGTTGATAAAAATCATGAATTTTGTGATTTGTATAACGATTACAGAATAGTAAAAGATTTTTATTCGCTGTGCCAAATAAATAAATATTTAATGTTATCTCTAAATGTTGATCACAAAGAACGAAAAGGGCAGATTATTATAACAAGGTCGTTACAAGTTATGTCCGAGTATTTAAAAAATACATTAAGTTCGCCAAATTTATCAAATATTTTTAGCGAACTGTTACTACTATCCATATCTGAAACAACGAAGGAATATATTTGCGATAAAAGTAACGATTATTTAGCTATGTTAGATGAGTTTAATGAATTAATTAATAATTGTGAGACTGAAGTTTTTTGTAATCTACAAAAAGATTTTAAAATAATTAATGATCTAGTTGTATTTATTATTGGTTTAAATGAAATAAAAGCACTTCAGTTGTTATTGCTCAAAATGAAGAATGATAAAAATTTAAACAAATCTAAAATATTGTTTAACATGTTTTATAATTTAGACGAAGAAAAACTGACGTCTTGTTTAAATTCAGTGAGTGATTTTAATGTGGATTCTATTTTGATGTGTGAACTACGTTTTACATTTCCAAAAATAACAAATTATGAGAAGGAACAATTCAAAAAAATTGAAAATATTATTACCCATATTGATTTTGAGACGTTGATAGATGTAATAACAACATATTTTGATATAATTCCATCATTAAAACGAGGATTAACACTCGTTGATACTGTCAAAATCAATGATTACTGTGTTAAAAAATTTAAAGAAATTTTAGGTGATGTATATGAAAAATTCACACCTAAATATACTGAAGATAGTATTAAAGAAATTGCAGAATGTTCTGCTAATATTCTTCGCAGTTTGTCTGCAAGAATAAAATCGGGTAGTTCTATCAATCTTACGGATGATTGGATGACCAAAGAGGATCTTAATATGAAATATTTGAATGAGCATGAAGGTTTTAAAAGAATTATCTACAACATTTTATTCTGTGTTTGTTTGTGTGGTGAAGATGGAATCTGGATAAGAGAATTACAGAAGAAGTTATGTAATTTTAGTGATAATGTATTTTATGAACATAATAATAAAAGTGAAAAGAAAAATGTTGTTTTGTCATATGGACAATTAAATAAATTACTTAAATTGAAAGTATTTAAACTTAAAAATGTTTTACAAAAATATGCAGTTGATGAAGATGAAATAAAAAATTTTGTGTTTTATAAAAATAATAAATATGTTGTAACTATCGTAGAATCATTAGTTCTTGATATATTTACTATTTTAGATCAATTGAATTATGATTTTGACGGTAGAAATTTTTTGGAGGATGATCTTCCTTTACTTATCGGTAGAGATCTGTATAATTATTTGATAAAAGGGAATTGCCCGACTGATATTTCACTTTCTGATCCAACAGTATCACTTTTAATAAATGCCAAAAAACTTACAGATTTAAATTTTTCAAAAAATAAAAAATTACGTACTTATAAATTAGCTGTATTTACTGAGGATTTAAAAAAAGTAAAATCAAACTTTGATAAAAATTTAAATATAATAAAAATTCAAAAACGAATGAATTCAGCTTTGATTGATGGTAATTTAGAGGAATTTAAGAATACAATTAAATTTTATGCTAATGTTAACGGTTGTGATATTAAACGATCAACTACTTTGCATGTTGCTGCCGAGAGTCAAAATGTAGAAGTATTAAAACATCTTTGTGATTTATATGTTGGAAATTTAAACATTAATGTTAAAGATTCAAATGGACAGACAGCACTACATATTGCTTCATTGCATGGAAATGAAAACGCTGTGAGATTTCTTGTAGAAGAAAAACAATTTTCGGTTGACGTGGAAGATATCAATAAGAGAACACCTTTACATTTGGCTGTTATAAATGATCACAAGGATGTTGTTAAAATACTTATAAAAAATAATTGCAATATAAATTGTGTGGATACTTTAAGGTTCACTCCCGAATTGTATGCCGTAAGAAATGATAATTTATCAGTCTTTGAATTATTATATGAAAAAAGTGAAACTTTTGTAAATGACAGTATTTTTGGTGAAGTCCTGTTAATTGGGGCATCAGATTTTGGTAGTTCAAAAATAGTTGATTTTCTATTAAAAAATGGAGCAAATGTCAATTTAAGAAATAGCAAAAAATTTGCAGCACTTAATTCTGCAGCATTGAATGGTCATCTGGGTGTTATAAATGTGTTAATTGATAATGGAGCGAAAATTAACGGAGCCGATTTAAAAAGTTGTACTCCATTGATATGTGCTATAACATACAATCAGGAAGCAGCAGTAGAAATCCTTTTGAAAAATAAAGCTAATGTTAACACTTGTGTTGATCTGACAAAAAGCACACCATTACATAGTGCTTGTAATTATGGGTTTACTGGGATTGTAAAAATGTTATTAAAACACAAATCAAATCCTGAAGTCCGTGATGTAGGCGGTTTAACACCACTTCTTTGCGCAGTTCGTATGAATCACTTGGAAGTGGTGAAAACCCTTTTAGAACACGGTGTTAACATTAATGTTAAAGATGTTAATAACATTACAGCATTACATATGGCCAGTAGAAATGGAAATAAAAAAATTGTTGAAATTTTAATTGAGCGTAATAAATCATTAGTTAATGCAAAAGATGATCTGAATTCCACACCGCTACATTTGGCATTCAAATATGGACATAAAGAGGTGATTGAGGTATTGATAAAGAATGGTGCAAATGTAAACGCTGCCACTGTTGATGGTTTAGTTCCTCTTCATTTTGCTGCGATATATGATGTTAATGGTTCAGGAGTTATTGATTGTTTGTTAAAAAATAGCGCAATTATTAACAGAGTTGACAACGCTAATTTTACGCCGCTTCATTCAGCAGTTAAAACAGGGTGCATCGATAATGTAATGATATTGATAAAAAAAAACGCAGATGTAAATTGTAAAACGATGACAGGTGAAACATTGCTACATACAGCTGCATTATTTGGTCATGTAGACATAGTTAATCTTTTGATCAAAAATAACGTGAAAATTAATGTTAAAGATAAAAATAAAAATACACCATTACATTTTGCTGTGGAAGCTGGTAATACAGAGATCGTTAAAATTTTATTAGACCATGGAGCATTAATAAATGAAAAAAATAAGTGTAAACAAACACCATTAATTCTTGCCGTAAATTTAAATTATGAAGAGATTGTTGAAACGTTAGTGGTGAATGGTGCAGACATTATTTACAATGGGCATGAAGCATTAATAAGAGCAATTTTCGGTGGATTTAAAGATATCGTTAAAATGTTATTGAAAAACTATGATAATGTTCTTTATAGGGATAGATTTGGATATACATTTCTACATATCGCTGCTGCACATGGATGTTATGATATCATCGAAATATTATTAAAGAAAGGTGTAGATATAAATGCCGTAACAATATCGCAGACGGATACTCCATTAACCATTGCAGTACGACGTGGTCATGAAAAAGTTGTCAAAGTGTTATTAATGAACGGGGCAGACATTGATTTACGATTGAGTGATGGAATCAGCATTAAATATTTATCTGCATTAGAAATAGCTGCTAAAATGTGTAACTTGGAAGCCGGTGCTAGTTTTGAAATTACAAATGAAGGAAATGTAAGACCAAATGAATATATGATAACTAATAAAAAATACCGGGGTTTGCGAATAGTAAAATTGTTTTTGAATCATAAAAATGATGTCAATAAAAAAGGTGCAGTTGATAGGACGTTATTACATATCGCATGTGAAGGTGGGAATTTAGTGTTAACGAAATTATTGTTGGAACATGGAGCAGATATAAATGCAAAAACGTTAGAAGGTAAGAAGGCTTCACACATCGCAGCAGGAGGGGGTTTTAAAAATATTTTAGAATGTTTAATTGATAATGGATCAAACATAAAAGATGTAACTCATAATAATCAAACTTTATTGCACTTTGCTGCCTTGAGTGGTAATCAGGAAATTGTACAATATTTAATTAAAAAAGGTGCCAACATTAATGCAAAAGATTGTATTGGTACCACACCATTATATTTTGCCATAAGGGGTGGCCATTTGAATATAACTAAAATTTTATTAGATAATGGTGCATTTTACAACTGCAAAAATCCTGTGAATCTAACACCAAAAGAGATCCATTGTATGTTCACAATGGGTTCTAATAACGATGTTTTAAGAAATTTTGAACAAACCGATCAATTATTTAAACATGTAAAGAATAATGAACATTTAAAAATTGCAAGTTGTATTAAAAATGGAGCATTTTTGAATGTGAGAAATTCTGGTGATATGTTAACTCCTTTGAATTTGGCTATTAATAAACAATTTGTAAATGTAGTTAAGGTTTTATTGGAAAATAAAGCAAATCCAAATATAACTGGTGTAAATGGGTGGGCACCATTACATTATGCTTCAAAATCTTCACGTATGGATATCGTAAAATTATTATTGAGCCATGGAGCAATGTATAATGTGACTAATAATACAGGTAAAACACCTTTAGATTTAGCTACGGAGAAAGACATAATTAGTTTGTTAAAACTTATCGATCAGATGTTTCAGTATGTGAAAAATCAAAATAGTAAAATCTTTGAACAATTATCTGATATTTGTGATATTACAATGTTAAAACCAATAATGTGTGCGAAAAGTAAAGAAAATCGATCAATTATGGCTGTTGCCATGTGTAATGATTTTCCAAATATTCAAAAGCTAAAAACTGCACACGTAAGTAAAGGTTGTTTTGAAATGCTTACTGCTGCTGAAAAGTTAACTTTTCAAGGCAATTTTGAAGATGCATACAATACTTCAGATGAAGTATATAATAAAATAACATTAATAGTTAACGAAGATAATCCAGCCGTGTTTGATTTAAAACGAAATATGGGTGTGTTACTATTTCAACAGCAAAAGAGCGAAAGTGCTTTAAAAATATTAAATGAACTTAGTAAAGCTGAAAATGAGCAGCTTGGAAAATACAGCCAGGATGCAATGGTTACAAGATGTCTGATGGGAAGTGTTTTATGTAAATTAGGGAGAAGTAATGATGCGTTAGACATTTTTAGAGAAATTTGTGATAAACAAATAGAGCTGTTAGGCGTTAATCATGAAGAAACATTAGATAGTTTAAAAGGTATGATGGTTGTATTGGAAAAATTAAAAATATATGAAGAAGCATTAAGTTTAAGTCAATTTCTTATGGAAAAATTTCAAAAAAAGTTTGGAGATAATCATAATTATACATTAGATGTCAAATTGTATTTAGGTGTGACATTGAGTAAGTTAAAACGATATAAGGAAGCGATAAACGTTTTGGAAAATACATACAAAACAAGAATATTAACTTCAGGGAAATACAGTGTTAAAACAATGGAACCATTACACATGATCTCGGAGATATTTCTTGAACGAAATGATTGTCATAATGCATTAAAAATGTATCAGGATCTGTATGAAATTATGAAAAACATTTTCGGAGCAAAACATGAAAGTGTTTTGAAAGTACAATTCAGTATTGGTGATATTTTACGCGATCTAGGAAAGTTTATAGAAGCGTTGAAAATATATAAAGAAGTCTTTTCAGTGAGAAAGTCATTATTAGGAGCAGATCATCCTGATGTTAAGCGTACATATTCAGCAATTGAAGATATTTTGAACGGTTTAAAATTTTGTTACAATCATGAGAATATTGATAAAATTTTAGAACAACACGATAGAAAAGTTGACGATTTGCTCTCAGCCGTAAATAATAACGATGTGAAGCGGATTCATTATTTTATTAAGAATGGAATCGATATTAATAAAAAAGATGCTTTTGGAAGAACGTCATTACATTATGCCATCGATAAGGGATTTGTTAATACCGTAAATATTTTGTTGAAAAACAACGCAGATGCAACTTTAATGACCAATAAAAATAATACAACGTTACATACAGCCGTAAATAAAAATAACATCGAAATAATTGATTTATTACTTAATTCTATCGATAAAAATAAAATTATTAAATTTGTAAATGTGCAAACAACTGGTAAGAAACAAACAGCCTTGCACATCGCTGCCGAGAAAGGAAATATAAGTATAATTAAAAAACTTTTAAAGAATGGTGCCTTTTATAATATTAAAAACAGCGATAATAAAACGCCAAATGAATTAACATCAAATGAAAATGTTAAAAATTTATTTCAATTAATTCAAGATTTATTTGAGAAAGCAAAAGTTGGCGATAAAGAAGTAGTTAATAAATTGTACGATTTAAATGTGGATGAATTTTTGGCAATAATTAAAACAAGGGACAGTGAAAATATTTCTTTATTACAAACTTCAGTTGTTAACAAACATACCGATATTGCTAAAATGTTAATTAATATTTTAAATGAAATTAAAGTCAATGAATTATCTGAAAATTTAAAAAAGTTTATTGAAATTGAATAAAAATTAGATCAGTGGTAAGATTGTTCTGTTAATTAGAACTGCATTGTTGAACGAACAAATGTTTAAAAAATAATTTTTTTGTTCTCTTTTAAACAATTAAGTAATAACTATAAGATTGTTTATTTTGTACTTATGTGTTTGGTTTCAGAAATTTAAGAGTTATTTTTTAGTGATAAGATTAATTTTGCATAAATTTTAAAAAATCAGTTATTCCTATTTTTGTAATTAAATTGAAACATACAAAAAATTACAGTCAAAATAAAATACTGTTGATTTTAAACGTTATAATATTATAATTTTTCAATTTAAGCTAAAATCTTTGTCAATTCATTCAGAGTTAATGTTTTACAATTAGTTAGAGATAACTGATAAGTTAGTTAAAATAATAAGTTAGGGGTTAAGTTAATTAAAATAATAAGTTAGGTATCAAGTTAGTTAAAATAAAATTGAGAGTTAATACAAAAATAATCGATGAAAATAATGTTATTGTTTTCAATGTAGGTTTGTTGAGTTGTCTTTAAAAAATTTTTGTATAAGGCAAATCCTGAAATTAAGAGTTCTCAATTTTTTTTTGTAATTAAAATTGCATGAATTTTGAAAAATTTACAAATCTTATACGAACATTAACACTATTTCATCATCATCATCGTCCTTCAAGGATTAGGCTCTGTTGGCCTGTTCCGGCATTCATTTCTTTCGTGGTCTTCAACGTCTCGCCTTCCACCGGGTTGATACTCCCATGCTAGTATGGGAAGCCTATCTCTTGGCATGCGGAGTAAATGACTGGACCAGTTTCTCCTGTACCTTTTCAGAGTTTCTAGCAAAGGTTCCACTCTCAGGTCCGCTCTTATATTTTCATTTCTTATATGATCTAACCTAGAGTAGCCTTTGATTGCTCGCAAAAATCTCATCTTAGCTGCTTGCATTCGAGACTCAGTTCTTCTATTTGGTACCCATACTTCGCTTCCATAGGCTATCAATGGTATTGCCATTGTTCTATAAAATTTTAGTTGGGTATCCTGCCATGTTTTCCTCCCTATAGCTCTTCTTATAGAACCACAAACGGCGCTGAATTTAGCCAGCTTCTCATTCACATCATCCTCTTCAACAAATGAGATACGGCATCCCAAGTAACTAAAGTCTCTTACCTGGTCCAGAGCCTGATCATCCAGCACAATTTTGCATCTAATTGGCCACTTTCCTCTGAATGCCATAACTTTGAACACTATTTTTTTATGTAATTACCTTCTTTCTCAATTCACTTCGTGCGGGAGAGATCAGCTTTCTTCTTTCGTCAAAAAAGTCTCCCACTGTCTCTTTCGTTAATTGTTTGATGGCACTTTGGATCTCATCAGTTGAAAATCTTTTTCAACTTGTTGACTACTTAAGAGAAATGAATATAATGTTATCTGAAAATACCAGAACAGGGTGTTGATCAAAGTGGTTGAGGATTTTCGCAACTGAATTAATTCAAGAATTGATTTGTGACGACTGTGTGGAGATTTGTATTGTCATTATTTACATTCCCTTCTTGTTCTCTATAGCCCTTCGTAGGTTTTTTTGACTTCCACATTACCATGCAACAGTAATTGTTTTCTCCTGGTAATCATTTCTTGACACCGTCCCCAAAAATAATATTTCGTTAAAAATGTGTAACGACTCGTTTTCATTCATGAGAAGAAATTTAATTATGCTCCTCACCTTGTAGCTGGCTGGATTCAGAATTGAAACACTCATTTCAAAACTGTACAACAAGAGTTTTCAACCAACTGAGAGAATGAGCTAACATTCTACTCCAAAGACCAAGTTTTAGGACCTTGAACACAGTTCTGTTTCTTTCATTTAACGCGTTCAATGGTGAGTAATTATGAGATATCTCTCCTTCCAGGCTGATTACTCGTACGGCGTGCGTTTACTTGCTTTATTTACCACTTATTTCATGGATTTATGTTTGCTATTAACATAAAAGTAAACAATTAATCTTTTTTTTATATTAGGCCTACTCTATCAGTAAAATTTTCTTTAATTTTTTGTAATATCTCTAGTTTTACCTGTAATTTAGAAGAAATTCAATAAAAACAACTCCTTTTTATATCGCTGTTGTGACATTTATTTATTTATGTGCATTTTCTAGCTGTGAGTTATAGAAAGTTAATCAAAAATTTTAAGCTATTTTTACATCGATACCTGCAAGTATATTAAATTCGCTACTTCCTATATCATGAAAACCCGTTAAAAATACTATGTGAGGGTATAAGATTGTTTGACAAAAATTCAAAATCAAACTGCATGGTTACAAAGAAAAAAACATTTCTGCAGGCTGTACAATAGCAACAAATTGATATCCAAGAGGTGGTGTTGTTCCTCCAGAATTACTTTAAGAGTTAACAAAATAGAACGTGCTAGACGAGAGCGTAGTGTGCTGAATGTGTAAAAAGAATTCTCTTCAAGGATCAGAAACACAATATTCTTACTTTCTGGATTTGCTTCATACTAGATTAGTAGATTTCTTTTTATGTAGGTTAAGAATAATTTTATGTAATTTTTTAGTTGTAGTGAAATTCCATTAATCCAGGTCTCACTAGTTTGTATAACCCTGATGGATATTAAAAAAAAATGTTACAGCAAATTAAACAAACAGGCATTTGAAAATAAGCAAAATATGTCTAAGATTTGGTTCATTAAATTCTAATGGTAAAATTTATTCTTATTGGTAGTAATTGGACACTAATATTTTTTACAATTTAATTGTAGATTTGGTGTAACCTGTCAAAGTTCAGAATGCGTAAACGTATAAATACACATTAGTCCAACCCTGGTTGATGTCTGCTAATACAGTAACCGCTGCTTAGTGTGATCACGGTTTATGTTATCATTCGGTTATTATCGTATTATTTAACACTTTGAAGCCTGAGCTATAAGAACATGGTATGTCACGGTATCCTTTTATTTCAGAACAAAAATTATACCACGTTAAACAGAAGGTTCGAATCCTTAAATACACCCAAAAAAAAGTCTTATGTTTTTTTGCACATACTGGACAGACTCCCCCTCCATTAATTTTTATGTATTCGTTTTTTAGTAGGTATACGTATTAATCTGGAGAAATTAAAGATTGATTAAGTTTATTAATTAGTGATAACATTTTGTTATTGTGGGACCAACATTTTTTTTCCATAACTATATTGTTATCTTAACTAGAGGAATATACTGTATATTTTATATTTTAATACAATAGGTTATTTTTTACATTTTGTATTTTCTTTCAATAAAAAAATGTATTTAAAATATTTGATGTAGTGTTAAATCAACACACCTGTCCTAACCATTTCTGATGTCAATGAAATTGATGAATACTTGTCCACCAGTAAAACTTGGAGGTGTTGATTTACCACAAAGTGAAGTTGTAAAGTACCTGGGTATGCATCTTGACAGGCGGTTAACTTGAAAACCCATGTGAGAATGAAGAGGAACGAATTAAATCTGAAATACAAAAGGATGTACTGCTGATTGGTGGGAACTCTTCACTCTCTCTTGAGAATAAGTTGCTGATTTACAAAATATTACTAAAACCAGTTTGGTTGTACGGCGTTCAACTTTGGGGAACTACCAGCAGAAGTAACATAGAGATAATTCAAAGGTTCCAAAATAAGGTTCTTCGAGCTATAACAAGGGCACCATGGTTTGCAAGGAATGTAGAAATACAACAGTATTGCAACCTTCCTGATGTAATGGACGAGGTCAGGCGTTTTAACAGAAAATATCAGGCTAAAATTGAAAGCCACGAAAACGAATTAGCCATAAATCTTCTACATAATGCAGAAGAAGTTAGGCGCCTGAAACGTTACCATGTTTTGGACTTGTCTGAAAGAGTTTAAATGTACATAAAATTATATTGAAAAGTATTCCATATTGTAAAATGTAAATATCTTTGAACATAGTCATTTTCTCTTTTAACATATAAATAATTGTTATAATGAGAGGTAGGCCTACTCAGGATAATGAGGCCTCAACTTGTGATTTGTAAATTCAAAAGATTTGTTTACAGTTTGCTTTCAAAAAACTGATTGCAAATAATGTAACTTGTAAAAAAAAAAAAAAAAAAAAAAAAAAAAAAAAAAAAAAAAAAAAAAAAAAAATCTGGTGTGACACACTCACACAACTTTCTCTTGCCAATGCAAATAATGAACAATAAACCTAACATTATTAATAAAATATTACAAACAAACAAAAAACTAACCTCAAAAACATAACCTTATTTTAATCATGAGTGAATGATGCAAAATGAAAATCGAACTCAGTTGAGCTTAAAAAAACCGAAAATCACACTTTCACGCTAAACTAGGCTCTGTAGAGAAAAATTCTCTAAATAAAAGTTGTAGATCTCTTAATTTTCTGTAAATTTTATTATATACTTTTTTGTCGTAAAATGTGTACTAAAGCCGAAATCTTAAAAAAATCGATTTTTCACGTTTTCGTGAGAAAAAACAGAAAATCGCTAATTACCGCTAAACTAAGCGTTATACAAAAAAATGTATGAAATAAAAGTTGTAGGTTTTTTAATTCTCTACAACTTTTATTATATAAGTTTTTGCGCTAAAATTTATATTAAAGCCGTAATCTTAAAAAAACTATTTCTTTTCGTGAAAACAGTCTCACCGAGAATTTCAGTAAACATGGCGCCTACCCTATCTTGTAGAGAATAAAAAATTGAGTAAACCAGGAGATTTTAAAAAAAATCGTAGGACCAGTTTTTGAGAAAATCGCAAAAAAGTGAAAAATTATACGAATAAACTACTACTTTCGGTTGACCGAATTTGATGAAAATGTTGGTGTCGGGTCCGGTAGTAGTATGTAACTTAAGTTTCAAGTTCGTACGATGTTCCGTTCTTGAGATATTTTGTATACACACAGACACAGACACACACAGACCAATCGCTAAAAACATGTTTTTTGGGTTCAGGGGGTCTGAAAACGTATAGATCCGGTGAAAACTCTATTTCGAAAAATCGACATGAAAACAATACTTTCCTTCCTATATATTCATATAGGCAAGAGAAAGTAACAATGAAATTCACTGCGGATAGTCTATATAAATTAAGTAAGTATAAAAATGCATGTTTTGATATTTTATGTTAGTGTGGTGGAGCAATATGAAGAGTTTTTAAATTTCAGAAGTAAGATATCAGGTGTATGCTTGAAGCAGTTATTCGGGGTGTTCCACGGAATTTAAACCATAGGGAAATAGCATTGATTTTTATTACTTTGTTAATATTTTCTTCCCACGAATAAATCAGGAATAATCAGATAATAATAATCTTCTTGGTATAATCAGGAATCATTAGAAAATCTTTAGAACTTTAAATCAATTTTCATACATTTTAAGCTGTATTTTAGCTTAAAATGCATAAATTTGTAAACCATTTTCTATTTAAGTATTATAAATTTTATGAATAGGTCTCATTGTGTATTTGCAGTAATGGTAATAATGTGGTGTGGATATGTAGAGATTTTTTATTTGTAAATAAGTTGTTATAAAGTTATTTGTGTTTTTTGTGAGCAAATTCAGTATTTTTTTTAAATACTAAATATATTTTCTTCAGTAACATTTAATTTTCAGAAACAGCTGATGGTTGCAATAATTGTAGATGATAAACAATATTGTCAAAATTAAAAAATTAATTTTTTAATATTTCCAATAAGAAATTTTATAAATAAATTTTAGAAATATATTTTAATAATTTTTAATTTAACAATAAGAAATTTTTACCACAGATGGATTCGACCCACCTATTCTCTATATCTACTCCACAATGTTACCATGACTCCGAACACTCAATGCGACCTGTCCTTAAAATTTATGATACTTAAATAAAAAATGGTTTACAAATTTATGTATTTAAGCTAAAATACAGCTTAATATACACTAAAATTTATATTTTTTTTTTGCACCTTGGAGACTTCAGGAGGAGTAAAGGACATGTCGTCAGACATAACACCTGAAATACATATAAGAATCACACAATGTATCACTACTATCAAGAAAGAAATTCTTGTACGCTATAAAAAGTTTCACCGATCAAGTAATTTTTCAGATTTTTTTAAAGGAATTCAAATCCTCACAACATTTTAAAGATTGGGGTAATTTATTCACGAATTTTCTCCCTGCATAAGTAGGTTTTTGTTCAAACAATTTTGTGAAGGGATTAGCCACATAATAATCATTCCTGTTTCTCGTGTTATGATTGTGAACATTGAAATTCTGCATAAAATTATTTTGCCTAACATACATAATCACCTAAAAAATGTAGATGGAGGGAAATGTAAGCAATTTAAGCTCCTTAAATAGTGGCCTGCATGAGGTTAGCTGGTTAGCTCCCACCATACACCTAATAGCTTTCTTTTGAATTTTAAAAACCCTATTCATACTTCTCATGCTAGAATTACTCCATACTAAAATACCATAACAGATATGAGACTGAATGAGGCCATGATAAGCTGCCATTAGTAATATTGTTTTAAAGGTCAGTTTGCCGCTCGCATTGGCGTAGTTGGTAACATGCTCGCCTCTCATCATGCGGTCTTGGGTTCGAATCCCATTCAGGCATGGCATATTTTCATACGTTACAAAAAATCATTTCATCCTTCACCGTCTGCATTAGCAGTAATTGCAGAACAGTTGGATGTTAAACTAAAAAAAGGTAATTTTCTAATAACTCCTGATTATAACAAGTCTTTATTTATTTGTGGGAAGAAAATATTAACAAACTAATAAAAATCAATGCTATTTCTCTATGGTTGAAATTTTGTGGGTCACCGGTATATATACCATACTTTAATGGTAAAATATCATATTTAAAAAAAATTTCTACAAGACACAGCTTTCCCAAGAATTTCAGCATGAAATATCAATATGGAAACAATATTTTATTTCCCTGTATATTAATTTAGGGCAAGAGAAAGTATAAAAAAATCAGCTGTCGTGGGACTGACTGACAGAAGTGACTACTTAATTAATTAAGTTAAGGGGACATGGGAGTACTGTACTTCACCATACTTACTTAAGGAACATTTTCTTAGCTTGTACTGCTCAAAACATTATGCACATTTCCTTACAGCATTATTATGCTTTTTTATACATTTTGAATTTAACAGTTTTGTAATATTTTTATTTTTAACTAAGATAAAAAATAACTTTGGTTCACCTTCAGACCTATGAAATTTTGAAATATTTATAGCTGTAACATAATTTAGTAAACATACGAGGTACGTTCATAAAGTAAGTTCTGTTTTGAAATAATAAAAGAACAAGTACAGATACAACAATGAAATTTATTTCATAAAAATCTACAACTCTTAAACTATTTTTTGACATAACTCCTGTGATTTTTCAGGCATTTGTCATAGTGTGGTACAAGCTTTTGTATACCCTCTTCATAGAATGCTGCCGCCTGCGTAGTCAACCAAGAGGTATTTTCTCAACAACTGCACAAATCAGTTCATCACTAACCACAAATGGACGTCCACTTCGATCTTCATCGTGCACTGTATCACGCCCTTCTTTGAACTGTCTTACCCATCTTCTCACCATTGAATCGCTCATCGCATTTGGCCCGTAAACCTCGCAGATTTGTCGATGAATGTCAATTGGTTTAATGTTTCTTGCATTCAGAAAACGAATCACCGATCGAATTTCACAAGTGGCGGGATTTTTGATAAACTCAGCTATTACAAACAAGCGCTACAAAGTGCACACAACAATTAGTAACCTCAAAATGACATCATTTCATTCTGCTTGACACAGAGTGACGGCCGCGCATGCGCGGAACTGCGATCGCAGCGCTTTCACGTAGAATGACGGAAAGAGACCTGAGACCTGATTGAGTTTTTTTTTATGTAGCTTACAAATCCGAAAACCGTTTGTTGCTATTCCTTGTAGGCTCTGACATCTGGGTGTGATAGACTGACAAGGCAATTTTTTAAATTGCCACCAATGAAAATATGATTACAAAATTTACTTTCACAGTCATTTACGAAAAGCTTATGATTTCAACACAATACATCTTCAAATTTCTTTAAGTTGGAAAATTTCTCCTATTGGCTGTTGGCTACATGAAGGTAATTACTTCTTGCACACCCTATATTAAGTGCAAAATAAAATACATAAATGTCTGTCAATACAAAATACAGACGTAATTTATTATCGTAATCTTCATTTTAACACATTTCAAAATTATTATTTTATCAATAAATAAAAAAACCCATAACTGAAGTTATACTATAAAAGCTTTAAGAAAATGTCATTCGTTCTCTCACGTCACTTATTCTCTTCTGAGTAGTAGACTAAACTAGCTGAAAAATGATCATTGTGACAAGTTTGTTCTACGGTAGTGTACTAAGTTTTCTATTTTTTGCTCAAGGTAATAATTTAATCTTTAATTTAAAACACAGTCGAAATAACTTTTTCGATAATCTTCATTTAAGTATTAAATTTACTTTCTTTTGCCCTATATGAAATATAGGGAAGAAAAGTATTGTTTTCACATCGATTTTTCAAAATAGACTTTTCATGTGAATTTCCATACACATTTTCAGGCCCATCGAATCCACAGAATTAATTTTCGCAATTGGTCTGTGTGTGAACAGAATATCTCAAGAAAAAATATCATAGAAAATCGAAACTTGGAAATTAAGTTACGTAGCCTACCACTGGGGGAAATCGACACGTATTATTTGTCTGCGGAAAAAAGAGAGTTATGGGGGATAGGCGCAAAACTGGGTGTATACGAAATTTTTAAAAAAATGTTCTTTTTGGAATTAATAAAATTTTTCGTAAATGTACTTGTTTAATAGAAAAAATGGAGGCATATATTTTTTGTACAGTGAAATTTTCAGGTGCATGGAACCGTAAAAAATTTATTTCAAGTTTTTCTGAAATGTTTGATATTTTTTCGTTTACACGTCGTTTCTTTTTTCTATTCAACAGAATGCAGGGGAATTTCATAAGCGTGCTTGTTATATGTCAAGAAGGCTAACACCAATTATAAGTTATTTCTAGCCAATTGTAAATTAAATTTTTTTGAAAGAAAACGTCCCGTTCGTATCAAACACGTGAATAAAATTCTTCTTTATTCATTATGTTAGCCTTCTTGACATATAGCATGCACGCTTACGAAATTTCCCTGCATTCTTTTGGGTAGAAAAAAAACGATGGTGTAAATGAAAAATATCAAAACATTTCAGAAAATTGAAATAAATTTTTAATGGTTCAATTTACCTGAAAATTTCACTGGACAAAATATGCGCCTCCTCTTTCTATTTGATAAGTGCATTTACAATAAATGTTATGAATTAAAAAAAATAAAATGTTTTTTGATAATAGTAGTATACACCCAGTTTTGCGCCTCTCCGCCAAGTCGCTTCTTTCCAGAGACAAATTTACATCAAAATCGGTCAACCAGATGTAGTTTATTTGTGTAATTATTCATTTTTTTGCGATTTTCTCTAAAAATGGTTCCTATGATTTTTCTTATGTCTCATTTACTACATTTTTATCCTCTACGAAATAGGGTAAGCGCCATGTTTGCTGAAATTCTAGGGGAGGCTTTGGTCTCCTCAAGATTACGGCCTAAATATGCATTGCAAGCAAAGTGTAGCAAATTTAAAATCCTATAACTTTTTCTTCAGTGCTTAGTTTTGCGTCAATTAGTGATTTTCTAAGTTTTGCTCATCAAAATCGGAAACAAAATGAGATTTTTAATATTGCGGCCAATGTTTGCATTTTACTATAAAAGGGTCAAAGGATCAAAGTTGTAGGAAATTCAAAAACCTACAACTATTATTTCACGCATTTTCTTCTAGAGCCTAGTTTAGTGACCTAACTTACCGTATTTTTTTATCGAACAGAAGGTGATTTTCATTTTGCATCATTCACTCATGATTAAAATTAGGTTATCTTTTTTATTTTACATTGTTAACTAATGATTAAACATGGGTTAAATAGTTAATTATTTACACTGGCAAGAGAAAGTCGTGTGAGTGTTTCAAACCAGATTTTTATGTCTTGAACGGGCTTCTTTAATTTAAAAGTTTAGAAACACTTCGCTACGTATTATTTTCAGATTCGTTGTTAATTGTTATTTCAAATAACTAATATTAAAAATACGCAACCCAAGTTTTTCGTTTTTAAGGATTAATTTCAGAAATTACCAAACTGATTTAAAAAATCTTTCATGAGTTTCTCTTCCCTATGTAAGCATAATGAAACATAACCTATGTTCAATCGTGAGTAAACAATGTAAAATAAAAAAATATAACTTAATTTAAGTCATGAGTGAATGACACTGAAATCAAAATGAAAATCAACTGAGGCCAAAAATCGCCTCGCTTATTCCTCTTCGTCCACCCAGAATATATAGAAATATAGAATTTCGGGAAACCGCTAGGTTCTTTATTGTCGTAGTAACATGAACGCATTTTTACTTTCTCTTGCCTATATGAATATATAGGAAGGAAAGTATTGTTTTCATGTCGATTTTTCGAAATCGAGTTTTCACCAAATCTATACGTTTTCAGACCCCCTGAACCCAAAAAACATGTTTTTAGCGATTGGTCTGTGTGTGTGTGTGTGCGTGCGTGTGCGTGTGAACAGAATATCTCGAGAACGGAACAACGTACGAACTTCAAACTTGAAATTTAAGTTACATACCACTACCGGCCCCGACACGAACATTTTCATCAAAATCGGTCAACCGGAAGTAGTAGTTTATTCGTATAATTTTTCACTTTTTTGCGATTTTCTCAAAAACTGGTCCTACGATTTTTTTTAAATCGCCTGGTTTACTACATTTTTTATGCTCTACAAGATAGGGTAGGCGCCATGTTTGCTGAAATTCTGCGTGAGGCTGTTTTTACGTAAAAACATTTTCTTTTTAAGATTGCGGCTTTAATATGCATTTTAGTGCAAAACGTTATATAATAAAAGTTGTAGAGAATGTAAAATTCTACAACTTTTATTTCATACATTTTTTTGTATAACGCTTAGTTTAGCGGTAATTAGCAATTTTCTGTTTTTTTCTCACGAAAACGTGAGAAAAATCGATTTTTTTAACATTTCGGCCTTAGTATGCATTTTACGACAAAAGTGTATATAATTAAATTTATAGAAAATTAAAAGATCTACAACTTTTATTTAGAGCATTTTTCTCTACAGAGCCTAGTTTAGAGAGAAAGAGTGATTTTCCGTATTTTTAAGCCAAACTGAGTTCGGTTTTCATTTTGCGTCTTTCACTCATGATTAAAATATGGTTATATTTTTGAGATTAGTTTTTTGGTTATTTTTAATGTTTTATTACTAATGTTAGGTTTATTGTTAATTATTTGCATTGGCAAGAGAAAGTTGTGTGAGTGTTTCACACCAGATTTTTTTACTTGATTCAGCGAAAAATTTAACAGGTTGACTACCTTTAAAAGTCGATTATGGAAAAGTGTTTTAGGAAAATTGTACTATTTTGCCCAACTAGAAAGCGAGTAAAGGTTACATCGGACTCAGATGGTACCCGAATAAAATATAAAAAGATAGGTCATTTTCCCCTGGTCATTTAGTCATAAAGCTAGAAAATACAGTTGTAAGAATAACTTGAACCAAAAATTTCTGAATAAGAGAAATTAAGAAGAATATGAAATACTTAAAAATAACAACACTTGACACCGTTAAGAATAAACCAAACCTAAAATTACCAAAAGACAAACACGCGAGACTAAAAATCAAACACTTTTAAGGTGGTTCACAAAATTGTGAAGAGTTTTACCAAAGTTGTAGCCAATTTTCAGTGATGAGTCTAAACATTGAAGAAGAATTGGGAAAATGGCTTAATTTTTCAAATTCAATCTGGGAAATTTAGGAAGGAAAAATAAAGTGAAGGGTGCAAGGATGATAGAGTAGTAAAAGGGGAAGAAGAAAACCTGTTCTGTCTGACTGGTATAGTTGATATCACAACAAACCATATGAATAATGGTTATCATTTTTAAAAATCTGGTGTGAAACACTCACACAACTTTCTCTTGCCAATGCAAATAATTAACAATAAACCTAACACCATTAGTATTAAAACATTAGAAATGAACAAAAACTAACCTCAAAAATATAACCTTATTTTAATCATGAGTGAATGACGCAAAATGACAATCGAACTCAGTTTGTCTTAAAAATACGGAAAATCACGCTTTCACGCTAAACTAGGCTCTGTAGAGAAAAATGCTCTAAACAAAAGTTGTAGATCTTTTAGTTTTCTATAAATTTAATTATATACACTTTTGTCGTAAAATGCATACTAAGACCGAAATGTTAAAAAAATCGATTTTTCTCACGTTTTCGTGAGAAAAAAAAACAGAAAATCGCAAATTACCGCTAAACTAAGCGTTATACAAAAAAATGTTTGAAACAGAAGTTGTAGGTTTTTAAATTCTCTACAACTTTTATTATATAAGGTTTTGCGCTAAAATTTATATTAAAGCCGTAATCTTAAAAAAACAACGTTTTTACGTGAAAACAGCCTCACCGAGAATTTCACCAAACATGGCGCCTACCCTATCTTGTAGAGAATAATAAACTGAGTAAAATAGGCGATTTTAAAAAAAATCGTAGGACCAGTTTTTGAGAAAATCGCAAAAAAGTGAAAAACTATACGAATAAACTACTACTTCCGGTTGACCGATTTTGATGAAAATGTTCGTGTCGCGTCCGGTAGTGGTATGTAACTTAAGTTTCAAGTTCGTACGATGTTCCATTCTTGAGATATTCTGTTCACACACAGACACACACACACACACACACACACACACACACAGACCAATCGCTAAAAACATGTTTTTTGGGTTCAGGGGGTCTGAAAACGTATAGATCCGGTGAAAACTCGATTTCGAAAAATCGACATGAAAACAATACTTTCCTTCCTATACATTCATATAGGCAAGAGAAAGTAAAAAAACCACGCTTACGGCTTCAGGGGGGTTTGAAAGTTTACTATTTATTTAAAGCCATATAATTATCAAAAATATTGTTCCATTTCCTTACACTGTACTGCAAATAAGATGCAAGAAAGTAAGAAGCAGAGATGTAACATTGAATAAAATACTAAAACAATGTTGTTTACTTTTAATTTGCTTTCAATTTTTGTGTTATTTTCAGATGTGACTCATGGTTTTAAGCTAATCAATGAGTTAAGTATAGTCGGTGGACATATAGCAAAGGAGGGTGAATACCCGTACCAGGTATTTTGTGAATGTGTGTATAAATATAATGATGACATTTACTGTACAGACAGTCAAGTAAACGTAGTGCAAATTAATTATTGTTCAGTATTCGTCAATATTTCAAATTTCCCGCCTTGTCAGCAATCGATTAGTAACAAATTCGCAATCATGTGTTTGACAGGAGGGCGCACCAGCCAGGTGGCCGGTACTCAGTCCAGTTCTTTTCATGGCATGATCTGTTCAATCACATTTGGTTGGAACAAATATTTTGATGTTACTGGTTTGTTGTTGGTTAGGTCATCAACCGAAAGCCTGGTTTGAACCTCTATAGGCTTTATTCAGTAAACGAGGAGTGAGGTGGTTTACAATAGCCTTCCTTGTTGGCTGGAAAAGTATGCTTATCAGCATGCCGGGCCCTCTGAAAAGAATCTACTGGTATGTAATGACAAGATGAACCCGGGACTCAGTGTGGGCAATGCGCTGCTGCTAGCGTAGTACGTACATTTCTAAAAACATCCAACTGTCTAGTATATATACTTTATATTTTGCTTCTTCTTTGCAACACTTAATAACATTTAAAATAATATTCCGTTTTGCACTTCGAATTGTTTTATCCTGCTTTCGAATGGTCGACATGATAAACTTATAATACACGGATAGATTACTAATTTATAACAACACTACAGAATAGTAAATAAAATGTGAAGAATTAAAATGATTAGAAGCGGAATGAGTTTTAACAAATTAAAATACTTTTATTTGTATAGATGTAGCCTAAAACGTAAAAACAGAATACCCAAATCAAAACAGTATTTCCTGTATCACTCGTCGCGTAATAAAGTAAGAACTGTATATTACAATGAACTACGAGTGTCAGTATGTTTTTAGGATACTAATAGAGAAACTGGGCTTGCGCAGTAGAATATTCCCCTCTTACACTTCGTCTCAAACAAAGTTCATTTAGTGACTAACCATCAGTACTTTCCACTATGCAAATGGCACTTTCACTTCATTCACCACAGGGTCTGGCTGTATGATGAAATTGATTACTTTCAGAGGAGATTACTTTGACTATACTCTATTCATGGTAAGAAAGATACGTCCAGTAAACACATTGCATCTGCAGTAGTGTGTGTACATACGACACACTAATGACTGAACCAGGTCATCCCCAACTAACGGAAGTTGTTAAATCAAATGGGCCGAATAGTGCCGAACAACTTATTTGTTTTCTTCTCTAATAATAACACGATCACATCCAAGTATTTTCAGTTGTTCGTTAATAATGTCCGAACGTTCACCTTAGTTTGTTCCGTATCTGGTAATCTATTGTTAATACCGAAGAGGAAAGTATTTAAGACGTGGCAAAAAGGTAATCGTGTTAAATGTTTTTATTAAGCTGTTAAAAAAAATTTAACACTTGTAGAAGAAGTGATCACTTACTTCTGAACTAAGTGGGTTATCAGCGAGTAGAATAAAAATGTAATGAGAACTGAGGAGAAACGCCTCTTTAAACTTCATATTAAAACATCTGATGTATAATCTATATATATTTAAAAGCGGTATAAGTTTTGTGATGTTTTCACTAAAAGTGTCACATGTTTTTTTGATTCACCGCTGTAGTATCTGATTCGATAACCGCTGTTTGTTTACTCAACACAAATCTTTCTTACTATGAACAGAGTATAGTGTATTTTGCACCTTGTACCTCTTCTGTTCTTAAATGCTTCAATTCCTACAATTGACTGACCATGTGGTAAGAAACAGAACTATTTTTTGTAGCCCTAGCAGATCGAGTGCAAATAATTTATCACTACGTACCTGCCTTTTATAGGCATAACATGCATTAACAGGCATAATATTTACTGGTTTACAAAACTAATATAAATTTTCTTTTCTTTTTTAGGTAGGACTTTTTCAAAATCTTAGTGATGGTCCACATTTGTTCTGCGGTGGTTCTATTTTGGACGAACATCACGTTTTAACTGCTGGTCATTGTGTTGGGTGAGTAAGGAGATAATTTCAGTGTGAAAGGGAGAAATGCTGAGAATGTTATAAAATATCTCGTGGTATGAGGTTAACTTATAAATAACGATGATATACGAGGTGTGGCTATTAAATAACGAGACTGACATAAAAAATTTTATTTATATTTTATACATAATCACTTTTTGTCATTTTCAATATACACTCCTTCTCTATCCCTACAACGCTCAGTGCGAATTTTACATTGTTGGAAACGGTGCTGGAAGTCATTTCTGTCAGCTCCTTCAGGTCACGTGCTGCTTTCTCTTTTACAGCTTCCACAGACTCAAATCTTGTCCCTTTTAATGCAGATTTCATCTTAGGGAACAGGTAGAAGTCACATGGTGCAAGATTTGGTGAATAAGGAGGATGATCTACACTGAAATGATGTACTTGGCTAGAAACCTCTTGACAGTTAACGTGGAATGAGCTGGCGCATTGTCTTGGTGGAGAACCCATGATTTGTTCTTCCACGTTTCGGGGTGTTTTTTCCTTACTCTTTGACGTAGTTTAGAAAGTACCTCAAGATAGTAATATTGATTAATTGTTTGACCTTCAGGAACCCAGTGAAGGTACACAACCCATGGATATAAAAAAAAATCATTGCTTTAAATTTTTACTTACTCATTCAAGCTTTTTTGGCTCACGGTGTAGTTCAGCTCTTCGAGTGCATGGATTGGCACACTCCGTTTCCGGATCATATGTAAAAGCCACATTTCATCACATGTTATTCTCTTCTACCTGTTCCCTAAGGTGAAATCTGCATTAAAAGGGACAAGACTTGAGTCTGTGGAAGCTGTAAAAGAGAAAGCGGCACGTGACCTGAAGGAGCTGATAGAAATAACTTCCAGCACTGTTTCCAACAATGGAAAATTTGCATGGAGCGTTGTAGGGATAGAGAAGGAGTGTATATTGAAGGTGACAATAAGTGATTATGTATAAAATTAAAATTAAATTTTTTGAACGTCAGTCTCGTTATTTAATAGCCACAACTCGTAAGTCGAACTTCAATACCTCATATTTTTATATCTATTTCTGTACGTGAGAAGTAAAAGGTGTTAATTCCATTTTGGTGACTTTTTTTAGAAGAGCCAATAAGTAGCAGTATTATCTTTTTATTATTATAACAAAATTTCTGTAAGTGTTATATACTTGCACCCAGTTTCTACAGAAAAATGTTGTATCTACAAATTTATTGTTTCACTAGCATACGCCGCGAGGCTTCGCACACGAAACATGTGTAATCAATTTTTTCAGCATAAATATGTAACTGAAGTTGTGTAGCTGCTAGACCGCCTGTATACTCCAAAACGCACGCACACAACGTTTTGATAAATTCCCCCATACTGTCTTCAACAATAGTTTGTGCGCGGGCGCGCACAAACACGCGTAAACACACACACTCTCTCTCTACCGCTCTCACGCCCTCTACCTCTCGTACTGTCCCACCCCTCCATCACCTCCTCTAACCACTTTTTCTCGCCCTTTCCCACCCTCTCCCAACCCCTTCCCTTCCTTTTATCTCTCCCTCCCACGTACCTTACTCTCTCAGCCCTTCCTCACAACCTCTCTCTCATTTACTCACTTTTTCTCTCTCATTTGTGCGCGCGCGCACACACAAAATGTTTTGATATTTACCCCACATACAGTCTCAGAGAGACTGTACGTCTCTCTCACAACTATCAAACCCCTTCATCAACAGTATTGTATATTTGTACTTATATTACAGTATATTTGTACTTCAACAGCAATACGAGCATTACGTACTCACATGTACACACTCACACACTCTTACATATTTATAAAAATCTACGTTAGGTCCCTTAGGGTTATCGTTTTTGAAAATTTAAAAAGAAAATGTTGCTGTGAATATAAATACAAATATGGTGACAACATTTCATGAAAATCCATTCAGTAGTTTTGGAAATTAGACAACACAAAAAGAACATGCTGTCTTTATAATATTAGTATTATACTTTATTTAAAGTTGTATCATCAGCGGTCATTAGTGACTACGATGGGTTAAGACACTCGATGGGTTTTGGCACGTAATTATTTCCCGACCCTAGCCGGGAATTGAACTCTGGACCTCCGCTTCGTAGACTAGCGTGCTAACTACTACCCCACGGAAGTGGCCATTTTTCATTTTATATTGTTTACTTATGATTAAACGTTATATGTTTATGGTTTATTTACATTAACAAGAGAAAGCCATGTGAGTGTTCACACCAGAATTTTTTATTTTCAGTATTATAGAGTTGAAAAATGACAGCGAAAAGTACCATGGATTCTTTTTAGGAGGTGGTGTGGTCAACAGAACAGACTACAAAAATATGATTGTGAAACAAATTGAGCGTATTCATCTCCATGAACACTTCAACCTAAGCACGGTCATGAATGACATTGCACTAATTAAGGTAATTCAGAATAGCATTTTTTGTATTGTTCTCATGTAGGTAGATTTTAGAAATTATGTTTTCACCGAAAATACAAGTTTTCAGGCCCCCTCAGCACTATGAAACATGCTTTTAGCGATCTGTCTGTGTGTAAACAAAATATCTTAAGAACGGATAATTGCACAAAGTTTGAACTTGAAAATTAAGTTAAGAAACATATTACATTTACTTTGAGGAAAGTCACATGTCCACCGATTCGAATAAATGACAGACAAGTTCCTCAGTCAGATGATATGAAATACTTGGGAATGCACTTAGATCGACGCCTTACCTAGTACAGACATATTTGGAACATACGCAAAAGACTAGGATTGAAACTGAGAGATTCGTATTGGATAATGAACAAACGTTCACAGTTGTCATTAGAGAGCAAGCTCCTACTGAACAAAGCCATATTGAAACAGCTGTGGACTTATGGGTTACCGCTTTGGGGATCGGCTGCAAAATCAAATCTTGCTATCATCCAAAGATTCCAGTCAAAAGATTCCGTTATTTGCCATCATGAAAATATTGTGTGAATGCACCTTTACTGTACGACCCAGCAACTGCCTGCACGTGCTTTCTACTGTTCGATTAGCAATCTCTTGATTCTTTTATTTTTTGTTTTCATTTTCATTATATTTTAAATTTGTTTGCTGAAATTCTTGGTGAGGCTGTTTTCAAGCAAAAAATTGTTTTTTTAAGATAACGGCTTTAATATGCTTTTTAGCGCAAAAATTTGTAACACCTGTAATTTCTGATTACAGATTGTTACGTGTTTTAGGGTTTTGTAGGCGTAATTTGTTGTGTTGGTTTCCTTTAACTGTTTTGCGGGTGATGTAGAACTGCTTGCCGTCCGGTGGCGCGCTCTTCGTTTCTGCTACGAACTGCTTCTGCCCCTCGTGACAAGCTGTCTCCATGGTTTGTCTGGCTGCACTCTCTGACGTTGCTTCCCCGAGATATACGATACTGTGACCCTTAGTTGAATTTTCTTAACTTTTTCCTGTTACTGGAAGAGACGAGTTATTGTAGTGAATGTGAAAGGTCGGTGTTGCCTGCGTTGCGATGCCGTACCTAATTTATAATTTATACTTTTGGTGAAAAGTTTTTTTATATTTGTAAATGTTTATTTTATCTAAAGATGGTTCGTACTGACAGTTTTATTTTGTTAAACATGACTTTGTTATTATGTATAGTCTGCTGTTTCTCTACGCCGTTTTTCTGTATTAATCATACAGTTTTCCGTGTTCTGAACTTTGAAAATGTGAATTGATTATGTCGCCCAAATTAAAGTTTGAACTACGTTTGTACTCATTAAAACTTTTAGTGCTGATTTGGAGTACAGGGTTCGGGATAATATGTCCTGACGACCTTACTACAAGAATATCCGAGTCTCATTGTCTGCCGCCTTCCATGTTTTAATTATCACTTGGGGATTCGATTCCCGAACACGAAAACCTGCATTTACCTATATATTGTGTCTGGACGAGATTTTCATCTGGATTTTCCCATGTCTGGGCCCTTCCAAAATTATTCGGTACGCCACCTCGAGATTTAGACTGCCAATTGGATTTGTGAGTTTTTTTAACAGCATAAGCATTAAGGACACAAGGTATGTGAACATCCAATTTTATTTTACGAAGTCCTCAGTTTAAGCCGAGTGTGATTCAGTGAAATCGACCAAATTTTTAATGGAAAGATTCAGCACAGTCGTAGCTATTATTAAATTTGCTTGTATGGAACAGGAAAATCTTTGTCTGGACATTAACTATTTTCTTTAATTTTTCATGTCAATTCCTAATTAGAAACCGACTAATTATAATAAAATTTAAACTTTTACTTTAGCACAACATAATGTAACATCAAATTTAATACCTTTTAAAGAAATTTAAATAACTAGCTAAGATCTAGTTTTTCTAAAAATTTATATGTAAATCTAAGTAAATTTTTTTACTCTTTTCAACAACTTCATAATTGAGTTAATACCTAAAATTTTTATTTATATTTATGTGGTTATTTTTGGAAACTAAACTTAAAAGTGGCTAAGCCACTGGTAAACCTAATTGAATATATATATAAATATATCTATATATGTTGGCCAACAATAATTTATGATTATTAATCTGTATAAACGCAATATTGTAACACATTGTTAATTAGTTAATTTTGTATTAGCCTTTCGGCAAATACTTATTCATTGTGATTAATTGCTGTGCACCTTATTATAAAATTGTTCATCCTGTACTAGATGAACTATTTTTGGTAATTATTATAATTCAATGCAAGTCTTTTCGAATATTAATTAAATTTGTGTACAACCTACTAAATGATTTTTATTATTCACTTATGCAACGATCCTTCTGTTTTGTTTTGTGCTTCTTGATGTTTTTTTTTATTTGTTAACACCCTGTCCAACCTGTCGCATTATATTTTGGCCGTGTATGTTACCGGTGGCGATAGGGGTGATTACAAATTGGTAGCAGAGCGTGGTTAATTTGGACCATTTGGTTGGTGCAGTGGTCCAAATTGCTGTCCTGTTGGTGACAGTCTTGGGTTTGTGTTGTCTGGCGTCTGACCTTTGATGTTTTTTTTGCGGTGTGTTGTGCCCTTAACATCACGGTCAGTGTTTTCAGGCATGTTTGTGCCTATGAGACCTCCGCGGTGGTGCAGTGGTCTTGTTTGTTGTTTTTTTTGGTTGCCTGTCACTGTGTGTGACGTTGTGTGTGTATGCGTTTGGTACACACACGTTTGTTAATTATTTAAAAAAAAAAAAAAACTCTTGTTAATCGTTGCATAGTGAAGTAATATCAAAGGTAAATATTGTTATATATTTAATATTTTTCAGCTTTTGGGATGCAAATTTTTTTTTTTGTTTTCTTTGCTTGTCAGTATATTTTTTTTAATAAACTTTGAGAGTGTTGTCAGGCGGTCATGGGATCAGCTGTTGCAATTGTCTGTTTTGTGTAGGTCATCCTGTTTTGAATTATGTAGGGGTACTTGTGTTGATATGTCTCGGTGTCGAAAGTGATATCAAGTTGGGTTTGCCCAGAATTCGATACCGGCCGCTGACGGTCATCATGTTCTACTTTAGCATGTTGTAAAGTTGTTGACCTCGTTTTTTTTTAATGTTGTAGATCATATGGGAAGTTGTTGTCCCTTTGTTTTTTGACGTTCTTGTTTGTGCCTTTTGATACTGTCACTGACTGTGTGTGTGTGTGTGTGTGTGTGTGTGTGTGTGTGTGTGTGTGTGTGTACGTGGGCAGTAATCACTTGGTTTTTCTTTAATCTTTTGCTTGCGTTGTGTTATTGCATGCTAACTGTTGGTTTAAATTGTTTTTGTAAATGTTGTTTTGTTGTCGCTAAATTTTTTTTTTACAGTGTTGCTGATTTTTATAGGTCGCCGATCTTTAAATTTTTTTTGACAACGAATTAACTTAAATTGGTGTAATATTTGAAATTTTTTTTGACTTGTTTTTTTTAATACCTGCAGTTTTGTGTGACATATGCGTTTATTTCAGGTGTTACGACGATGTTGTTTTTTTCTGCTTTGGTTGAGCAAGCACCAAGTCTGTGTGGTAGATTGGTGTCGTTGTTTGATGTCGTATCAGTTTGTTGGTGGTTGTGTTTTCATTCTGTCTTGGTTTTGTGATGCTTCGCTTTCTGAATTTTCTTTCAGCTTTCTGTTAGTTGCCTTTGGTCGTGGTCCGGTGGCTTAGTTGGTGTTGTCGCCACGCGCGAGTTTGTTTTTTTTTTTTTTTTTTTTCCCTGTTTGTCGGTGACCTCTGTGGTCGACCAACAACTCCCCTTGTTTGTCCTCGTGACTCCCTCCCACCTCCCCTTTGATGAGTCTTTATGACTTCCCACCCTTTTCCCCTTTTATCCCTCTACGTCCACCTGGTACCTTCTCTGTTTGTTGGCCTAGTTGTTTTGGTTTGGTTTTTCTTGGCTGCAGTTAGCTGTTTTTTTTTCCTTTCAGGCGTTGCACGAGCCACCTCTTCTGTTTTGCATCGCCACTCCTGGTATGGCGGTTGTGCCGTGTTGTGGTCGATGGTTTGTTTGTGTCGTGGTGAAAGTTGTTTGGTGATCACCCTTTTATTTTCCCTGCTTTTCTTTTCCCCTTCGCCCCTTTTCCCGAAACTTTACCCTCCCCTTACCCCTTTTCCCTTGAAATTGTTGCCCCTTGTGGGTGTTTGTTGTTCCCTTAGGTTGTCCGTGTTCCCGACACCTAATCCCCTTGTTTACACTTTACCCTTTGATTTTTTTTGTTTGGACGAGTTAGGGAGGCGTCCTTAACTTCTCCCGGTGTTGTTGGTCTGTTGCCTTGTGCATCCAACGTTCGGGTGTTTCGAGGTTTGTCCTCGGACCCTGCTACGCTTCGGCGTTTCTGTGCTTTGTGCGTGTGTAGTCTTTGACTAATTTTGTTTTTTTGGTTTCGGGGCTCTTTCGGCTTTGTCTTTGCTGTTGTGTGATATCCGGGGTTGTTGTATGGGCGGCAACTTCCGGTATCATCGTTGCGTTGTGGAGAGGTGTACTTGAGGTGCTTTCCTTTGTTGGGCGGTGTCCTTGAGTACTGCTTCTCGGAGAGGAGTGTCGCGGTGCCTCCCCTTAGTTGGGTGGGTGCCTCCGATGCTGCTTCTCGGAGGGAGGTTTCGGAGTGTCTTCCCTTTGTCGGGCGGGCATTTCCGATTCCTGCTCTCGAGGGTCGTCCGTGCTTCCGGGTCTCCATGCTTCTTTCCTTAACTGGGCGGATAGTAGTGGAGAGACGGTGGTTCTGGCGCACTCAAATTTTTCTGGTTTTGTCAAAAGTTATTAAATCTCTGTTTTGGTAATTGTTGTCTCTGAATTGCCCGTCATCGTCACTGTTCCCCTTGGCTTGGCCAAACAAAGCCTGTTCTTGGTTTTGTTTGTCCTTGGCGGGGGGAGTCTGTAACACCTGTAATTTCTGATTACAGATTGTTACGTGTTTTAGGGTTTTGTAGGCGTAATTTGTTGTGTTGGTTTCCTTTAACTGTTTTGCGGGTGATGTAGAACTGCTTGCCGTCCGGTGGCGCGCTCTTCGTTTCTGCTACGAACTGCTTCTGCCCCTCGTGACAAGCTGTCTCCATGGTTTGTCTGGCTGCACTCTCTGACGTTGCTTCCCCGAGATATACGATACTGTGACCCTTAGTTGAATTTTCTTAACTTTTTCCTGTTACTGGAAGAGACGAGTTATTGTAGTGAATGTGAAAGGTCGGTGTTGCCTGCGTTGCGATGCCGTACCTAATTTATAATTTATACTTTTGGTGAAAAGTTTTTTTATATTTGTAAATGTTTATTTTATCTAAAGATGGTTCGTACTGACAGTTTTATTTTGTTAAACATGACTTTGTTATTATGTATAGTCTGCTGTTTCTCTACGCCGTTTTTCTGTATTAATCATACAGTTTTCCGTGTTCTGAACTTTGAAAATGTGAATTGATTATGTCGCCCAAATTAAAGTTTGAACTACGTTTGTACTCATTAAAACTTTTAGTGCTGATTTGGAGTACAGGGTTCGGGATAATATGTCCTGACGACCTTACTACAAGAATATCCGAGTCTCATTGTCTGCCGCCTTCCATGTTTTAATTATCACTTGGGGATTCGATTCCCGAACACGAAAACCTGCATTTACCTATATATTGTGTCTGGACGAGATTTTCATCTGGATTTTCCCATGTCTGGGCCCTTCCAAAATTATTCGGTACGCCACCTCGAGATTTAGACTGCCAATTGGATTTGTGAGTTTTTTTAACAGCATAAGCATTAAGGACACAAGGTATGTGAACATCCAATTTTATTTTACGAAGTCCTCAGTTTAAGCCGAGTGTGATTCAGTGAAATCGACCAAATTTTTAATGGAAAGATTCAGCACAGTCGTAGCTCTTATTAAATTTGCTTGTATGGAACAGGAAAATCTTTGTCTGGACATTAACTATTTTCTTTAATTTTTCATGTCAATTCCTAATTAGAAACCGACTAATTATAATAAAATTTAAACTTTTACTTTAGCACAACATAATGTAACATCAAATTTAATACCTTTTAAAGAAATTTAAATAACTAGCTAAGATCTAGTTTTTCTAAAAATTTATATGTAAATCTAAGTAAATTTTTTTACTCTTTTCAACAACTTCATAATTGAGTTAATACCTAAAATTTTTATTTATATTTATGTGGTTATTTTTGGAAACTAAACTTAAAAGTGGCTAAGCCACTGGTAAACCTAATTGAATATATATATAAATATATCTATATATGTTGGCCAACAATAATTTATGATTATTAATCTGTATAAACGCAATATTGTAACACATTGTTAATTAGTTAATTTTGTATTAGCCTTTCGGCAAATACTTATTCATTGTGATTAATTGCTGTGCACCTTATTATAAAATTGTTCATCCTGTACTAGATGAACTATTTTTGGTAATTATTATAATTCAATGCAAGTCTTTTCGAATATTAATTAAATTTGTGTACAACCTACTAAATGATTTTTATTATTCACTTATGCAACGATCCTTCTGTTTTGTTTTGTGCTTCTTGATGTTTTTTTTTATTTGTTAACACCCTGTCCAACCTGTCGCATTATATTTTGGCCGTGTATGTTACCGGTGGCGATAGGGGTGATTACAAATTGGTAGCAGAGCGTGGTTAATTTGGACCATTTGGTTGGTGCAGTGGTCCAAATTGCTGTCCTGTTGGTGACAGTCTTGGGTTTGTGTTGTCTGGCGTCTGACCTTTGATGTTTTTTTTGCGGTGTGTTGTGCCCTTAACATCACGGTCAGTGTTTTCAGGCATGTTTGTGCCTATGAGACCTCCGCGGTGGTGCAGTGGTCTTGTTTGTTGTTTTTTTTGGTTGCCTGTCACTGTGTGTGACGTTGTGTGTGTATGCGTTTGGTACACACACGTTTGTTAATTATTTAAAAAAAAAAAAAACTCTTGTTAATCGTTGCATAGTGAAGTAATATCAAAGGTAAATATTGTTATATATTTAATATTTTTCAGCTTTTGGGATGCAAATTTTTTTTTTGTTTTCTTTGCTTGTCAGTATATTTTTTTTAATAAACTTTGAGAGTGTTGTCAGGCGGTCATGGGATCAGCTGTTGCAATTGTCTGTTTTGTGTAGGTCATCCTGTTTTGAATTATGTAGGGGTACTTGTGTTGATATGTCTCGGTGTCGAAAGTGATATCAAGTTGGGTTTGCCCAGAATTCGATACCGGCCGCTGACGGTCATCATGTTCTACTTTAGCATGTTGTAAAGTTGTTGACCTCGTTTTTTTTTAATGTTGTAGATCATATGGGAAGTTGTTGTCCCTTTGTTTTTTGACGTTCTTGTTTGTGCCTTTTGATACTGTCACTGACTGTGTGTGTGTGTGTGTGTGTGTGTGTGTGTGTGTGTGTGTGTGTACGTGGGCAGTAATCACTTGGTTTTTCTTTAATCTTTTGCTTGCGTTGTGTTATTGCATGCTAACTGTTGGTTTAAATTGTTTTTGTAAATGTTGTTTTGTTGTCGCTAAATTTTTTTTTTACAGTGTTGCTGATTTTTATAGGTCGCCGATCTTTAAATTTTTTTTGACAACGAATTAACTTAAATTGGTGTAATATTTGAAATTTTTTTTGACTTGTTTTTTTTAATACCTGCAGTTTTGTGTGACATATGCGTTTATTTCAGGTGTTACGACGATGTTGTTTTTTTCTGCTTTGGTTGAGCAAGCACCAAGTCTGTGTGGTAGATTGGTGTCGTTGTTTGATGTCGTATCAGTTTGTTGGTGGTTGTGTTTTCATTCTGTCTTGGTTTTGTGATGCTTCGCTTTCTGAATTTTCTTTCAGCTTTCTGTTAGTTGCCTTTGGTCGTGGTCCGGTGGCTTAGTTGGTGTTGTCGCCACGCGCGAGTTTGTTTTTTTTTTTTTTTTTTTCCCTGTTTTTTGGTGACCTCTGTGGTCGACCAACAACTCCCCTTGTTTGTCCTCGTGACTCCCTCCCACCTCCCCTTTGATGAGTCTTTATGACTTCCCACCCTTTTCCCCTTTTATCCCTCTACGTCCACCTGGTACCTTCTCTGTTTGTTGGCCTAGTTGTTTTGGTTTGGTTTTTCTTGGCTGCAGTTAGCTGTTTTTTTTTCCTTTCAGGCGTTGCACGAGCCACCTCTTCTGTTTTGCATCGCCACTCCTGGTATGGCGGTTGTGCCGTGTTGTGGTCGATGGTTTGTTTGTGTCGTGGTGAAAGTTGTTTGGTGATCACCCTTTTATTTTCCCTGCTTTTCTTTTCCCCTTCGCCCCTTTTCCCGAAACTTTACCCTCCCCTTACCCCTTTTCCCTTGAAATTGTTGCCCCTTGTGGGTGTCTGTTGTTCCCTTAGGTTGTCCGTGTTCCCGACACCTAATCCCCTTGTTTACACTTTACCCTTTGATTTTTTTTGTTTGGACGAGTTAGGGAGGCGTCCTTAACTTCTCCCGGTGTTGTTGGTCTGTTGCCTTGTGCATCCAACGTTCGGGTGTTTCGAGGTTTGTCCTCGGACCCTGCTACGCTTCGGCGTTTCTGTGCTTTGTGCGTGTGTAGTCTTTGACTAATTTTGTTTTTTTGGTTTCGGGGCTCTTTCGGCTTTGTCTTTGCTGTTGTGTGATATCCGGGGTTGTTGTATGGGCGGCAACTTCCGGTATCATCGTTGCGTTGTGGAGAGGTGTACTTGAGGTGCTTTCCTTTGTTGGGCGGTGTCCTTGAGTACTGCTTCTCGGAGAGGAGTGTCGCGGTGCCTCCCCTTAGTTGGGTGGGTGCCTCCGATGCTGCTTCTCGGAGGGAGGTTTCGGAGTGTCTTCCCTTTGTCGGGCGGGCATTTCCGATTCCTGCTCTCGAGGGTCGTCCGTGCTTCCGGGTCTCCATGCTTCTTTCCTTAACTGGGCGGATAGTAGTGGAGAGACGGTGGTTCTGGCGCACTCAAATTTTTCTGGTTTTGTCAAAAGTTATTAAATCTCTGTTTTGGTAATTGTTGTCTCTGAATTGCCCGTCATCGTCACTGTTCCCCTTGGCTTGGCCAAACAAAGCCTGTTCTTGGTTTTGTTTGTCCTTGGCGGGGGGAGTCTGTAACACCTGTAATTTCTGATTACAGATTGTTACGTGTTTTAGGGTTTTGTAGGCGTAATTTGTTGTGTTGGTTTCCTTTAACTGTTTTGCGGGTGATGTAGAACTGCTTGCCGTCCGGTGGCGCGCTCTTCGTTTCTGCTACGAACTGCTTCTGCCCCTCGTGACAAGCTGTCTCCATGGTTTGTCTGGCTGCACTCTCTGACGTTGCTTCCCCGAGATATACGATACTGTGACCCTTAGTTGAATTTTCTTAACTTTTTCCTGTTACTGGAAGAGACGAGTTATTGTAGTGAATGTGAAAGGTCGGTGTTGCCTGCGTTGCGATGCCGTACCTAATTTATAATTTATACTTTTGGTGAAAAGTTTTTTTATATTTGTAAATGTTTATTTTATCTAAAGATGGTTCGTACTGACAGTTTTATTTTGTTAAACATGACTTTGTTATTATGTATAGTCTGCTGTTTCTCTACGCCGTTTTTCTGTATTAATCATACAGTTTTCCGTGTTCTGAACTTTGAAAATGTGAATTGATTATGTCGCCCAAATTAAAGTTTGAACTACGTTTGTACTCATTAAAACTTTTAGTGCTGATTTGGAGTACAGGGTTCGGGATAATATGTCCTGACGACCTTACTACAAGAATATCCGAGTCTCATTGTCTGCCGCCTTCCATGTTTTAATTATCACTTGGGGATTCGATTCCCGAACACGAAAACCTGCATTTACCTATATATTGTGTCTGGACGAGATTTTCATCTGGATTTTCCCATGTCTGGGCCCTTCCAAAATTATTCGGTACGCCACCTCGAGATTTAGACTGCCAATTGGATTTGTGAGTTTTTTTAACAGCATAAGCATTAAGGACACAAGGTATGTGAACATCCAATTTTATTTTACGAAGTCCTCAGTTTAAGCCGAGTGTGATTCAGTGAAATCGACCAAATTTTTAATGGAAAGATTCAGCACAGTCGTAGCTATTATTAAATTTGCTTGTATGGAACAGGAAAATCTTTGTCTGGACATTAACTATTTTCTTTAATTTTTCATGTCAATTCCTAATTAGAAACCGACTAATTATAATAAAATTTAAACTTTTCCTTTAGCACAACATAATGTAACATCAAATTTAATACCTTTTAAAGAAATTTAAATAACTAGCTAAGATCTAGTTTTTCTAAAAATTTATATGTAAATCTAAGTAAATTTTTTTACTCTTTTCAACAACTTCATAATTGAGTTAATACCTAAAATTTTTATTTATATTTATGTGGTTATTTTTGGAAACTAAACTTAAAAGTGGCTAAGCCACTGGTAAACCTAATTGAATATATATATAAATATATCTATATATGTTGGCCAACAATAATTTATGATTATTAATCTGTATAAACGCAATATTGTAACACATTGTTAATTAGTTAATTTTGTATTAGCCTTTCGGCAAATACTTATTCATTGTGATTAATTGCTGTGCACCTTATTATAAAATTGTTCATCCTGTACTAGATGAACTATTTTTGGTAATTATTATAATTCAATGCAAGTCTTTTCGAATATTAATTAAATTTGTGTACAACCTACTAAATGATTTTTATTATTCACTTATGCAACGATCCTTCTGTTTTGTTTTGTGCTTCTTGATGTTTTTTTTATTTGTTAACACCCTGTCCAACCTGTCGCATTATATTTTGGCCGTGTATGTTACCGGTGGCGATAGGGGTGATTACAAATTGGTAGCAGAGCGTGGTTAATTTGGACCATTTGGTTGGTGCAGTGGTCCAAATTGCTGTCCTGTTGGTGACAGTCTTGGGTTTGTGTTGTCTGGCGTCTGACCTTTGATGTTTTTTTTGCGGTGTGTTGTGCCCTTAACATCACGGTCAGTGTTTTCAGGCATGTTTGTGCCTATGAGACCTCCGCGGTGGTGCAGTGGTCTTGTTTGTTGTTTTTTTTGGTTGCCTGTCACTGTGTGTGACGTTGTGTGTGTATGCGTTTGGTACACACACGTTTGTTAATTATTTAAAAAAAAAAAAAACTCTTGTTAATCGTTGCATAGTGAAGTAATATCAAAGGTAAATATTGTTATATATTTAATATTTTTCAGCTTTTGGGATGCAAATTTTTTTTTTTGTTTTCTTTGCTTGTCAGTATATTTTTTTTAATAAACTTTGAGAGTGTTGTCAGGCGGTCATGGGATCAGCTGTTGCAATTGTCTGTTTTGTGTAGGTCATCCTGTTTTGAATTATGTAGGGGTACTTGTGTTGATATGTCTCGGTGTCGAAAGTGATATCAAGTTGGGTTTGCCCAGAATTCGATACCGGCCGCTGACGGTCATCATGTTCTACTTTAGCATGTTGTAAAGTTGTTGACCTCGTTTTTTTTTAATGTTGTAGATCATATGGGAAGTTGTTGTCCCTTTGTTTTTTGACGTTCTTGTTTGTGCCTTTTGATACTGTCACTGACTGTGTGTGTGTGTGTGTGTGTGTGTGTGTGTGTGTGTGTGTGTGTGTGTGTACGTGGGCAGTAATCACTTGGTTTTTCTTTAATCTTTTGCTTGCGTTGTGTTATTGCATGCTAACTGTTGGTTTAAATTGTTTTTGTAAATGTTGTTTTGTTGTCGCTAAATTTTTTTTATAGTGTTGCTGATTTTTATAGGTCGCCGATCTTTAAATTTTTTTTGACAACGAATTAACTTAAATTGGTGTAATATTTGAAATTTTTTTTGACTTGTTTTTTTTAATACCTGCAGTTTTGTGTGACATATGCGTTTATTTCAGGTGTTACGACGATGTTGTTTTTTTCTGCTTTGGTTGAGCAAGCACCAAGTCTGTGTGGTAGATTGGTGTCGTTGTTTGATGTCGTATCAGTTTGTTGGTGGTTGTGTTTTCATTCTGTCTTGGTTTTGTGATGCTTCGCTTTCTGAATTTTCTTTCAGCTTTCTGTTAGTTGCCTTTGGTCGTGGTCCGGTGGCTTAGTTGGTGTTGTCGCCACGCGCGAGTTTGTTTTTTTTTTTTTTTTTTTTCCCTGTTTGTCGGTGACCTTTGTGGTCGACCAACAACTCCCCTTGTTTGTCCTCGTGACTCCCTCCCACCTCCCCTTTGATGAGTCTTTATGACTTCCCACCCTTTTCCCCTTTTATCCCTCTACGTCCACCTGGTACCTTCTCTGTTTGTTGGCCTAGTTGTTTTGGTTTGGTTTTTCTTGGCTGCAGTTAGCTGTTTTTTTTCCTTTCAGGCGTTGCACGAGCCACCTCTTCTGTTTTGCATCGCCACTCCTGGTATGGCGGTTGTGCCGTGTTGTGGTCGATGGTTTGTTTGTGTCGTGGTGAAAGTTGTTTGGTGATCACCCTTTTATTTTCCCTGCTTTTCTTTTCCCCTTCGCCCCTTTTCCCGAAACTTTACCCTCCCCTTACCCCTTTTCCCTTGAAATTGTTGCCCCTTGTGGGTGTTTGTTGTTCCCTTAGGTTGTCCGTGTTCCCGACACCTAATCCCCTTGTTTACACTTTACCCTTTGATTTTTTTTGTTTGGACGAGTTAGGGAGGCGTCCTTAACTTCTCCCGGTGTTGTTGGTCTGTTGCCTTGTGCATCCAACGTTCGGGTGTTTCGAGGTTTGTCCTCGGACCCTGCTACGCTTCGGCGTTTCTGTGCTTTGTGCGTGTGTAGTCTTTGACTAATTTTGTTTTTTTGGTTTCGGGGCTCTTTCGGCTTTGTCTTTGCTGTTGTGTGATATCCGGGGTTGTTGTATGGGCGGCAACTTCCGGTATCATCGTTGCGTTGTGGAGAGGTGTACTTGAGGTGCTTTCCTTTGTTGGGCGGTGTCCTTGAGTACTGCTTCTCGGAGTGGAGTGTCGCGGTGCCTCCCCTTAGTTGGGTGGGTGCCTCCGATGCTGCTTCTCGGAGGGAGGTTTCGGAGTGTCTTCCCTTTGTCGGGCGGGCATTTCCGATTCCTGCTCTCGAGGGTCGTCCGTGCTTCCGGGTCTCCATGCTTCTTTCCTTAACTGGGCGGATAGTAGTGGAGAGACGGTGGTTCTGGCGCACTCAAATTTTTCTGGTTTTGTCAAAAGTTATTAAATCTCTGTTTTGGTAATTGTTGTCTCTGAATTGCCCGTCATCGTCACTGTTCCCCTTGGCTTGGCCAAACAAAGCCTGTTCTTGGTTTTGTTTGTCCTTGGCGGGGGGAGTCTGTAACACCTGTAATTTCTGATTACAGATTGTTACGTGTTTTAGGGTTTTGTAGGCGTAATTTGTTGTGTTGGTTTCCTTTAACTGTTTTGCGGGTGATGTAGAACTGCTTGCCGTCCGGTGGCGCGCTCTTCGTTTCTGCTACGAACTGCTTCTGCCCCTCGTGACAAGCTGTCTCCATGGTTTGTCTGGCTGCACTCTCTGACGTTGCTTCCCCGAGATATACGATACTGTGACCCTTAGTTGAATTTTCTTAACTTTTTCCTGTTACTGGAAGAGACGAGTTATTGTAGTGAATGTGAAAGGTCGGTGTTGCCTGCGTTGCGATGCCGTACCTAATTTATAATTTATACTTTTGGTGAAAAGTTTTTTTATATTTGTAAATGTTTATTTTATCTAAAGATGGTTCGTACTGACAGTTTTATTTTGTTAAACATGACTTTGTTATTATGTATAGTCTGCTGTTTCTCTACGCCGTTTTTCTGTATTAATCATACAGTTTTCCGTGTTCTGAACTTTGAAAATGTGAATTGATTATGTCGCCCAAATTAAAGTTTGAACTACGTTTGTACTCATTAAAACTTTTAGTGCTGATTTGGAGTACAGGGTTCGGGATAATATGTCCTGACGACCTTACTACAAGAATATCCGAGTCTCATTGTCTGCCGCCTTCCATGTTTTAATTATCACTTGGGGATTCGATTCCCGAACACGAAAACCTGCATTTACCTATATATTGTGTCTGGACGAGATTTTCATCTGGATTTTCCCATGTCTGGGCCCTTCCAAAATTATTCGGTACGCCACCTCGAGATTTAGACTGCCAATTGGATTTGTGAGTTTTTTTAACAGCATAAGCATTAAGGACACAAGGTATGTGAACATCCAATTTTATTTTACGAAGTCCTCAGTTTAAGCCGAGTGTGATTCAGTGAAATCGACCAAATTTTTAATGGAAAGATTCAGCACAGTCGTAGCTATTATTAAATTTGCTTGTATGGAACAGGAAAATCTTTGTCTGGACATTAACTATTTTCTTTAATTTTTCATGTCAATTCCTAATTAGAAACCGACTAATTATAATAAAATTTAAACTTTTACTTTAGCACAACATAATGTAACATCAAATTTAATACCTTTTAAAGAAATTTAAATAACTAGCTAAGATCTAGTTTTTCTAAAAATTTATATGTAAATCTAAGTAAATTTTTTTACTCTTTTCAACAACTTCATAATTGAGTTAATACCTAAAATTTTTATTTATATTTATGTGGTTATTTTTGGAAACTAAACTTAAAAGTGGCTAAGCCACTGGTAAACCTAATTGAATATATATATAAATATATCTATATATGTTGGCCAACAATAATTTATGATTATTAATCTGTATAAACGCAATATTGTAACACATTGTTAATTAGTTAATTTTGTATTAGCCTTTCGGCAAATACTTATTCATTGTGATTAATTGCTGTGCACCTTATTATAAAATTGTTCATCCTGTACTAGATGAACTATTTTTGGTAATTATTATAATTCAATGCAAGTCTTTTCGAATATTAATTAAATTTGTGTACAACCTACTAAAAGATTTTTATTATTCACTTATGCAACGATCCTTCTGTTTTGTTTTGTGCTTCTTGATGTTTTTTTTATTTGTTAACACCCTGTCCAACCTGTCGCATTTTTTTTTTTTTGCCGTGTGTGTTACCGGCGGCGATAGGGGTGATTACAAATTATATAATAAAAAATGTAGAGAATTTAAAATCCTACAACTTTTATTTCAAACATTTTTTTATAACTTCTAGTTTAGCGGTAATTAGCGATTTTCTGTTTTTTTTCTCACGAAATCGTGTGAAAAATTGATTTTTTTAAATATTTCGGCCTTAGTATGCATTTTATGATAAAAGAGTATATAACCAAATTTATAGGAAATTTAAAGGTCTACAAATTTCATTTAAAGCATTTTTCTCTGCAGAGCCTAGTTTAGCGTGAAAGAGTGATTTTCCGTATTGTTAAGCCAAACAGGTTTATTTTCATTTTGCATCTTTCACTCATGATTAAAATAAGGTTATGTTTTGAGGTTAGTTTTTTGTTTATTTCTGATGGTTATATTGGTCATTATTTGCATTGGCAAGAGAAAGTTATGTGACTGTTTCACACCAGATTTTTATGTTAAGTCTGTCTATACACGATATACACTCTAAATGTCATTAAGAAAAGCAACAAACAAATCAGGTTTTTCTTTTCTTACAATTTTCCATGATATATGGTTTAGGTATATGATAATTAACTGTACTGTGTGTTTGTAACTTGATGGCTTCCTTACAAAGGAGAGCAGTATGCGGATTGTAAAACTATTTCAGAAAACATACATCTAATTTCTTTTTTAAGTAACAGAAACTTGTCGGAAATGACGGTTTTTTTATAAACAAAGTTTTTGCATGTTTTTGTTCTTGAAAATTATTTCGAAAAATACACGCTTAATGAGATAATGTATAATTTAGCAAAACTTTTTTTTTTGAATGTATAATTTAGCAAAACTTTTTTTTTGAAGAAAATACCGAATTTTTTTTCAAATACCGTCATTGTTCAACAACTATTTCACGGATTAACATAATATTTGGCAGGTTTGTTCTGTAATAATTATGGGAACCGATGATACAATAAAATTTAACAGAAAATCACTACTTTTTAAGTTACGAGGTTACGAGGTATTTTCATAAATAAATTTTGTAAATTCACAAACAGATGAATGATAACACTCCTTTTACCAGCCAGTTTGTATGAACCGGCTGAACAGAACAAACCGTCATCCCTTATTCATTTCAAATGGCTGCTCTTATCAACACTGTGCCGCTCGTGCCTTCAAAAATAAGTGAAAAGTTGCAAAAACCGGGAAAAACTAGTATACTAATGTCCGCGTCAAAAATAACAGGAACCTGAGTCCAAAGCTCAATATTGTTAAAAGAATAAGGGATAGAGTTTAATTTTTTTTTTAATCCCTAATTTGTGTACGTTGCAATCTGTTCAATTCAGAACAATAAGCAACCCCATGACCCAATGAAATGAGGATGATGTGTATGACGTGTAAATGAGGTGTAGTCTTGTACAGACTCAGGTCGACCATTCCTGAGAGAGTATGGTTAATTGAACCTCAACCATCAAAGTACACCGGTAACCACTGTCTAGCACTCAAATCCGTATAAAAGTAACTACCTTTACTAGGATGTGAACCAGAAACTTTCGTCTCCGAAAATCAGCTGTTAAACAGCTGATTTTGGTGACGACTTTACCTCTAGACCAACCCAGTGAGATCGAGTTTAATGTAATTACTATTGTCAAATTAATTCCTGTTTAATTCTGCGTTGAACGCTGAAAACTTAAAATTTAATTAGAAAAAGAAGACAAAAATTTTACGGATACATGTATAGAATGGATGACAACCGGTTGAGAAAACAAATTTCTAAGACACTAAACAGTAGACCTATGGTGTCTGATACATAGTGTAAAGAAGTCAGAAGGACTTTGCGAAAACCAGACTAAACGACAAAATTTAATGAATCGACCAAACTTCAGGCAACTAATTATAGACTGTTAAGGGGTTCCATGAAGAGCTAAATCAGAACAGCGGGTGGGCAGAAGAAAGGAGAAAAGCATACAGTGAACAAATGCTAAATATATGGGTTACAAAAAGACCTTCCAGAAACATCTAAAGCCACCTAACGTGTTCTAAAATTGATCCAACATGAGAAAAGAAAATTCCATTAGCTCTTCATATAACTCAAATAGACTAAACTAATTAATATGATCTCTCATAGTTTTATATTTTTGAATGTTTCAGATAAAAGGAAGTTTCAAATTCAACAAATATCTGAAACCAGTTGAACTAACTGATACTCAAGTTAAGGAAGGAACAAATTGCTCAATCAGTGGCTGGGGCTTCTTAAAGAATGTAAAGATATTATTTTATCTTAGAATTATTTAAATTTTACAATTTTTGAATACTAAAAAGTTAAGAGAAATACATTTTTTAGGTGAGGATTTTTGAAAAAACTTGTATGCGACACTGTGATGACAAATTGACACAGGAAAACGGTTATAAGATGATTGGTTTTTAAATTAGGGCGCAGACATGGATGTAGAGAATTACCTACATTTTTTAATGGTGACACTGTAAGGTAAAACCCCTTAAGGAGAATGTGGATCCCTATCCTAAGCAATGTTAATGTTTGTACCTTTTTCTCAGTAACCACTACAGCTAGAGCTACAATTATTATTTTTTGTATGAAAGGCCACTCTTTGCTACATACATAGAATGTGTAGCATATAATTCTGGTGAGAATTTCGATTTCCACAACTTTTTTTTAAAAAGAGACCATATTAAAAAAAAATTTAAGACAATTTTTTTTGAAAAAAATTGTTCTACCTCAATTTTCAATAATTTTAAAAACGGCACATTCAATCGATAGAACTGCCCAATTAACATACTCCATAAAAATTTCAGCCTTGCACTTTGTGTGGAAGCTAAGAAAAAGGTACATAAAGTTCTAAAAATAACGTTTTGAGATATTCACGTTTAAAGTTTGAGAAACAATGAAATTCATTACTCTCAGAGGAGATAACTCTGACTAGTGTTGTTTACATCTCTACTTCTTCTGTTCTTATTATGGGAAGCACTATACCTCCTATATAACCTACGTTAAATTGACCTCTTTTTAGGAACATGTTTCTAAGAAACCGTTAAGAGTTAGGGGTTTAATTTTTTTGTGCCTTTTCTATGAAAAATTTTTTTTTTGAAAAATGAAAAAAAATGCTTTTGTAGTTTTTTTTATTTTATTTCGAACTTCGTTATAATACTGCAATGATTCTAGTACCATATGTCACAATTATACTAGGAAAATGCTCAAAAAATTTCAACTTTCAAAGTCAAATAGTTTTTGAGAAAATTGTACCTTTATGGAAAAAAGTGAATTTGCGGAAAATGAACTGTAAATTTTATTTACCCTAAAATCGGCCTGCACCATAATATTGATCCTCACCAGACTGTTCTTTTTCCTCAAATAATTTCCTTTTTTTCTCTTGTCTTGCTTCTTTTGACACATCTTCCATTGCCTTCTCAGCTTTCTGTGTTCTTTGAATATCACAACTCTTAATTGTTTCTACAGATTAACTCAATTAAAAGAAATTCTGGTCAAAACATTACTTAACAAAAATCTGCATAGCTTCCGTGATTTCTATCGCACAGATATAATTTTTTTATGTAATTACACAGAAAAAGAAACTGAAGGCAATGGCGCCAAAATTAAAAAAATCAATTTTTTTTCGATTTTCAAAGTATAGTGCTCCCCTTGAATGCTTCAGTCATATAATTTGGCTGACCATGTGATAAGAAACAGAACTATTTTTGTACCCATGGAACTAACAGATTGAGTGCAAATAATTTAACACTCCACTTGCCTATTGTGGACAACTATTGTTATCTCTTAAAAACATAAAGAGAAAATGTACAGTGTGGGTACACGTTATAAACAAAATACGATTACAGTTTGGAGAGTATAATAAACTTTGTGCAGAACTTTCATCACATGAAGACTGCTTTTACAGATATTTTCATGTCCTATGTCATATACAATAATAATGACAGCAATGAACTGCCTGAATGAACTTTCCAGTTTTGAGTGACACAACACAATTTTGTGATAAACAGTACAATTTATATGACTAACACTTGGATCGCAATGCACTCAGTTTCAAACTGCCCTGTAAATGTGTTTAGTTTCTGCAGGCAGCGTTCTGCTGTCGCCCGCACGATCAGAACGCGCTCTATGTGCCATGCTTCACTACTAACTTCTGAATAATGTTTAAAAAAATTTTTTTAATCTACAATAGTTGTAATTTTTACTTAAGGATATGAGTGGACATTTGTGGGAGTCAGTCCGTTTAAAGAACAAGCTGTACAAAATGCTGAGCCAAGTGTTTGTGTTCATGATGAACTGACAGAGCTATCAAGTGATCAGGCAATAAAATTAACTTTTAACAATGCTTGTGCCGACAAATTTTGGATTAAGTATTAAAAAGAAATACCCAGAACTGTCGAGAGTAGCTTTGAAAATTTTTAAACCATTTACCACATCCTATAACTGTGAACAAGGATTTTCCATAATGTAAAATTTGAAACCCAAATCAAGAAATCATTTGGCACTGGAAAATGAGATTGTTTTGTGGTGTTACAAAAATAAATCCTAATATTAAAAATTTGTTAATTCCAACAAGCCCAAGTTTTGCGTTAATTGAATTGGAAAAAGTTGTAAAATAAATGTAGAATTTTGTGTCTCTTTTTTAAATAAATAAGTACAGAGTGGTTTTTTAGTTCTGTTACCCAATTGTTAATGTTTGGTATTTTATTTTCTAATAAAGAGAAATTTTTTTGGCACAGAGTTGGTAGCCCTACTCAACCGGTATAGATGTGGCAGAATGATTTGATTCTACTTGAGCTGTGTAAAATTTTGCGCCGTTTCCAGTCGTGTTATGAGCAGAATGTATTTTACCTTGGAACAATCACTTGTTTAAATATTGAGGCTGAAGCTCTTAGACTAATCGTACGCGATACAGATACAATTTCAATTTTTTAGCAGCTTTCTGAACGCTCGAATATGACAAACCAACTTGTGAGGAACGTTTTCGTGGAGAATTGATCAATCTTGTTTTTACATTCTCTAAAAGGCCAGCTGTCAAGAGAGTTGGTCAACCACTACGTTTTTTGTCGCAAACACTAACTATCTCTGGTTTGTTAACCTAGAAATTGACATTCTTTTCTTGTGTAGGAACATGAACAAATTTAATTTTAAATGATTCTTTTACACTCAGGTACGATTTTGTAGCAAAATATTGTTCAAGAATTAAATCCATTATTCTAAGGTAAAAGACATTCTGTTCATAACACGACTGGAAATTGCACAAAATTTTACACAGCTCAAGGAGAATTAACTCACACTGCTGTAACTATACCAGTTGAGTAGGGCTACCAACTTTGTGTCACAAAAAAATTACCAGACATTAACAATTTGTTAACAGAACTAAAAAAATCACTCGGTAGGCTATTAGTAATTTTTTTCCACGTATTTCACGAACCCCCCAGACACATTTGTGACCCAAAGGTTGACAAACACTGCTCTACTATGACTACATAGCATGTAAACTGTGGACAATTCGAACTGGCACAACTCTTGCTCTACGTGTACACACAGTTCCGCATAAATTATGTCCATAACCTATTCTTTCAACAAGGTCTACAAATTTTAATACACGCAAATGCCTACAGCCGAACATATGAATAATTATTCGAACATACAAACATGTACAAACATACAAATAATTATTTCGTTTTAAAATATGTATTTAATTTCTCTCAGTAACAATTTTAATTAGCCTATAAATTACAAGAACTAAACTGCAAAAACTCACTAAACTATACTCAACAGACGCACGCAACTAACTAAACAAATTGGTCTGAATATATAATGAACAGAAAATCATATATGAAAACAAATTAGTCACATCATTATGTCTGACAGATTAATATTAACAACAGTGAAAACAAAGCGTAGTGCCCCATATTACAGTAGCGATTGTAAACTTTTGTGACTGTACCATTGTTGCAAGGTGAGGGGCGAAGAGTAGAGTAGATAAACTCCGAAGCTGCCTGTGCCACTTCAAATTGTCCAAGGTGTAACACGTTCAATGACTCAGCACTTGCATCTGTTTTTCTGCTGCAGGCAACACCAATGTTGCCAAAACTACTACGAGGAGCTACAGTACCAATATCAAACCAGACTCAATGTGTGGAAGATTACAAGGAATTTTCCCCAGTAATTTTAAAACAAATGATCTGTGCTGGTTATGAAAATGGAGGTGTCGACTCATGCCAGGTTTGAATTATTTTAAATTGCACAAACAGTGTTTTAGAATAAAAATATGGTGTGAAACACTCATAAGACTCTTGCCACCAAAACACAAAAAAAATCACTAATTGACGCTAAAATAAGCGGGTAAGCCGGCCGTATAGTGAAGCGCAGTTTAGAAGCGAAAACTGTGCATCCATTGTTGCCTGTTGCATATGTATTGGGAGATAGACATGCGTGGCACAGGAACATGTCTGTGTCCAGCAACCACAGTTTGTAGTCGAGGGACAGTTTCAGTGCATGCATTGAACAGAAAACATTTCAAATCAAGAGAAGTTAATTGAGCTTGTGCGTACCAAAACCATATTGTACGATACCAATTATCCTGATTACATGAAAAACTGTTCTATTGTAAACCTTATTAACTTTGTGTAATTCTTGAATGTAATATTGTCCTACAAGAAACTTGCGGGTTGCAGGTGAACTGGTTAATGAAACAGTACACGCTAAAAATAGCACACTTGTAAATAAATTGTCTGGGTATGTGGACCAGTTTGTGAGTCCACGAAATTCAAGGAATGGTTTACTGTTCAATGATCATAATTTTCCAGGAGACCTTGAATTCCCCGGTGAGCCCGCCACTCATCCGATATTAGAAAGGAAACCTCCTTATCAGGATCAATTGTAATCCGGTATGCCGGATATGATAAAATCCAGTTATGGGAAATACAAAAAGGGATGTTTGAATTCCTGAAATACAGTACAGTACCTATGTATGTACAATGGATGCACACAATTGAAAAACGCCAAGTTGTCAATTACAATTTACATATGCTATATACATAGGCTATATTTGTTTACAAAATGTACTGCAGTATACAGTAAGTCGAAAAAGATAAAAAAAAAAATATGTACGTACTGTACAATATTAGGTTTTACAGCGCACAGTGCAATAATAATACCTAATAGTAGTACATTATGTATGTTTATACCTGTATGTAATTCCTAGAAATCAGTTACATATTACACTATATGTACTGCACTATAATACACTTACGTATTTTCATTTGCAAAGAAATTGTCACGCTCTTTTTGCGCATACAACTGTTACGTTTGTTGCTGCTAAATCCTGAATTCACTTAAGCAGCAACAAATTGCTTGCTGTTGCATTCACTTTTCCTTTCAAACCATTTGAACACTAAATCAAGTGCTTCAAATGCTTCAGCATGAGAAGGTCCGAACCATGCTTCAGCTGTGTCGAGCTCTTCATCTTAATCAGTTTTCTCGTCATCTGTTTGCAATACTTTCTGGACAATTTCAACAGCCAACATTTGAAAACCACCATCGTTAAAAAAATCTTTGGGAATCGCTGCTCTAGAGGTTCAAACCAGCCTTTCAGCTAGTAACCAAAACAACAACACCAACTAATAAATTTGTGATTTTTTTTTTAGGGAGATTCTGGTGGTCCAATGGTCTGCAATAATAAACTAGAAGGTATTGTTTCATGGGGTAACGGCTGTGCTAAGAAAGGATATCCTGGTGTTTACACTAGGGTTCATACATATCTTGACTGGATACGAGAGCATACAACTTATTTCAGTTGATGAAGATGATAAACTTACTGTAGATTAATATAGGCAAAACATCTGAATTCTGATCATCGAAATTTTCTTCATCCTTGTTTTACATTAAATATTTATTTGATGTGAAATGTAAAAATGGATTAAATAAAAAATGATAGTCTATCTACATACTTGTTTTATTTTTCTATTTTTTTACTTTCTCTTGCCCTTTATGAATGTATAGTGAAGGACAGTTTTGTTCACGTGTAGATTTTTTGAAACCGAGTTTTCACTGGTGTGAAATACTCACATTTAATAATGTAAATAATGAAAATTATAACCCTTGTTTAATCATAAATAAACAATGTAAAATGAAAAACTTAATGCTAATGTTAATCATGAGTGGATGACACAAAATGAAAACCAATCCATATTCCACTTAAAAATACGGTAAATCACTAACTGATGCAAAAATACGTTCTGTAGAAAAATCTTGAAATAAAATCTTTGGCATATTTAATTTTCTATAACTTTGATATACACTTTTATCGTTAGTCATATAGCTACCAAAGCTGCAATCTACAAAAAATACAGTTTTTTACTTCTTATTTGGATGAGAAAAATATAGAAAATCACTAAAAAAATGAGAATTCTCATGATGATCGCCAAAATTCGTGATGGATAGACACTAGTGATGGGAAATAAAGCTATTTTTTGATAAAGTATACTGAAAATAACAGCCTGCTTGGTAACCGGATCCTATAACTTGTTATTAAAATAACACTATCATCCAACCTACATTACAATATAGTAATAGGTAATAGCACGGCACATGCGGAAAAGAAGCATACTAAATTATTCACTAACAGGTAGATTTTATGTGTGACAGTTTATTAGTGCAGAAAATGGGAGTCAAAACAAATCATCCTAAGGGCAGCAATGCTGCAGGATGAGGAGAGCTGGAAGTTGGTCGCTCAGTTTGCGGAGAGGGTGGTCGGGAGGAGACATATAGAGATCAGCGGAATCGCCCTCTCCCACAGTGAATCAATCCTGTCCCGATCTCAGTAGGTAAGGTAGGCACATTAATTTCCTGAGCTGGTGATGAAAGAAAGTGAGAGAGTGAGTGTTGGTCGGTGACAGCAAGAGGGGAATTAGGCTACGGTTCCCTTCCACGCCCCGCTGACAGTATGTAAATTTTTTTTAACCTGACATTTCCCAAGTAGTATTATATAAACAGTTCTGAGGGAGGTAGAGGGTTGTTTGCTGATGTCGGATCAAGTGGCCCAGCGACGGGTTTTTTGTTAGTAAGGCGGTTGTGGCCTCCTTGGGGCTGGAAGAGGACGCGTCAATTGAGTCCAACACTACTTTCCCCATCGTGAGGGAGTGAACTTGAGTTTTTCTTGCTGCCTCGGATAAAAAAGAAAATTAACAAACCATCCGGTGGTGACATCATGGCTCGCTGGACGCGTTGTTTTGAGTATTGACTTGCTTTAATCCTGCCAACACCTTTATGGATGCATGGCTGCTGACTTCTTGCCTCGGTGTATAATGTATAGTAACTATAGTGCCTTGCTGAGTGTCCATGAAAGATCCAGTGTGCTGGCCACCCTTGTGTTCACAAAAAATTGCGTTTGGTTTGCCGTAGTCAGAGATAATATTATATATGTAGTTGCGCCGTTCTTAGTTTGCTCCTACTGTCAACAAACAAAAGCCACCTACTACAGGGTGCACGCTAGAGTCTGCGACTTTACGGATGTCATATTCCCATTAAGTTAACTATTTTTTAAATTATAAGGACTTAAAGTACTAAAAACATCAGTCATGATGATATGATGTAGGCCTAACAATTACATTTAGAAAAATACTTTTAGATGTATTTTGTATTTAAATACTTTTTTTGTTACTTTTTAATCAACGTGTACACATTTTGATATAATGCGCATGCTCAGTAACGTCATTATTTGTTTACATTAGGAGCAAACTAAGAGAGGCTGCTTTATAGAAGATTTGTTATCTTCATGTAATAGGCTTTGCCAACACCCGACTGCAGCGCAGCTAACGTTTTGGTAAACGTGTTGCCGTCATGGCTTCAAACATACAGACCAAACCTCCCATGTCCTACCATCCTTCCCCTGCCGTACCTCTCTTCCCCCCTACACGACCAGCGAGAATAGAATAAACAGAATAAATGTTTATTCTGTTCTCGCTGGTTCCAACATACCAATTGGGGGACAGAAAATTTACCGATGTATTACTCCTCCTGTCTTCTTATAATCAGGGTTGCGTCCTTAATAAAACACCCGTTATTATAATTTGAAATAATAATAAATACAAAGTAAATAAGTGGGAAGTTTCACCTGAGCAACCACAGCAAAAACAAGTCAGGCCAAAATGGTCAGAAGAACGTAAACAAGCTTTCTCAGAAAGAATGAAAGTCTACTGGACTAAGAAAAATAATCTGCAAATACCTTACTTGGCTTTTGCAGATGATCTTGCAATAATGGCAGACTCGGGCGAAGTTGCAATAAAGCAGATAGAGACTGAAAGAATGTGCAGAAAGAGTTGGTTTACAGGTATCCTTTGAAAAAACAGTGTTCACAACTACAAACCTAGAAGTTACCAGACTACAAACCAAATATGGAACAATCAACAGGGTGTCTTTTTTAAAATATTTAGGAGAAGTTATTTCGGAGAAATTTTCACAGCAGGAGAGAATAAAGAAAGCTCGTAACGGCCTAGGGCTGGTGCAATTTATTTATAATAAAAAATGCTTGTCTCCACACAAAAATTAGACACTACAACACAGTGATCAAGCCATCAATGCTTTATGCCAGTGAGACCCTGAACCTCAACAGGAAAGCCGATTTAGAAAATTTGAAAAAGGAGGAAAGGAAAATAATAAGAAAAATTCTCGGTCCGAGATTAACTGAAAACGGTTATAGATTACAAAAAAATAACACAGTTGAGCAACATTCAAATAATGTAACAGACATGAGGAAAAGACGTCTTAAATTTTTTGGTCATATCATGAGGCTTCCTGATCATAGAGTTACAAAAAAGATGGTAAAATATGTAGCTTCGCTTGTCAATGGAGGGGAATGGATTCGACACGTTAAGAAAGATCTAGTTCTGGCAAACATTACTGATAATGAAGTTACCAATCGAAATAGTTTTAGAACAAAAATTAATGAGTGGGAGATTATCCCAGAGGTTAAAATTCCAAGAGTTGGAACAAGATGGAGTGAGGAAAGAAAAGCTGATTTTTCTCAGAAAATGAAAGGCTGGTGTGCAAACAAGAAAAACACCAAGTCCAATAATCAATGATCGTGGATAATGCTCAGCGTCTTCCACTTCGGGAGCTCTACGGCTAATAATAATAATAATAATAATAATAAACACTTACATTAAGCCCAGAGCGTAGTATTGAAATGAAGAAGACAATACATGTAACCAGCTCAGCTTTCAATGTTTTTCTAGCCCGGATGGAGTGGGGGTGTACAATAAGGCGGTTTCAGGAAAGGGGCCATGGGGGCCATGCCCCCCCCCCCCCACGAAATACTAGGAAAACTTAAGTTTAATATTTTCTATAAGCTATTATTTCTAACAAAACTGAATCCCAATACTCGTACCTATCAATTAACTATAATTATTTTAGTATAAAAATGAGTCAAACAGAAAGTATCTATTTTTACTTTCTCTTGCCTATATGAATATATAGGAAGGAAAGTATTGTTTTCATGTCAATTTTTCGAAATCGAGTTTTCACCGGATCTATACGTTTTCAGACCCCCTGAACCCAAAAAACATGTTTTTAGCGATTGGTCTGTGTGTGTGTCTGTGTGTGTGTGTGTGTGTGTGTGTGTCTGTGTGTGTGTCTGTGTGTGAACAGAATATCTCAAGAACGGAACATCGTACGAACTTGAAACTTGAAACTTAAGTTACATACCACTACCGGACGCGACACGAACATTTTCATCAAAATCGGTCAACCGGAAGTAGTAGTAACTTAGTTTATTCGTATAATTTTTCAGTTTTTTGCGATTTTCTCAAAAACTGGTCCTACGATTTTTTTTAAAATCGCCTATTTTACTCAATTTTTGATTCTCTACAAGATAGGGTAGGCGCCATGTCTGCTGAAATTCTCGGTGAGGCTGTTTTCACGTAAAAACGTTGTTTTTTTAAGATTACGGCTTTAATATAAATTTTAGCGCAAAAACGTATATAATAAAAGTTGTAGAGAATTTAAAAACCTACAACTTCTGTTTCAAACATTTTTTTGTATAACGCTTAGTTTAGCGGTAATTTGCGATTTTCTGTTTTTTTTCTCACGAAAACGTGAGAAAAATCGATTTTTTTAACATTTCGGTCTTAGTATGCATTTTACGACAAAAGTGTATATATAAAAGTTATAGAAAATTAAAAGATCTACAACTTTTGTTTAGAGAATTTTTCTCTACAGAGCCTAGTTTAGCGTGAAAGTGTGATTTTCCGTTTTTTTTAAGCCAAATTGAGTTCGATTTTCATTTTGCGTCTTCCACTCATGATTAAAATAAGGTTATGTTTTTGAGGTTAGTTTTTTGTTTATTTCTAATGTTTTATTAATAATGTTAGGTTTATTATTAATTATTTGCATTGGCAAGAGAAAGTTGTGTGAGTGTTTCACACCAGATTTTTTAATAGTAGATAACAATCAATGTCAGTAGTCAAAAGCCACTCGCATCCAGTCAGCGCCTTCATTTTTCAAGATTTTCTTGATTTACAAGGACTTTAACGTAGCAAAAATTTCTCAATGAATTAAAATTGCGGTTACAGCTACATAAAAATAAGATAGCCCCCCCCCCGAAAATCAGCCCTGGAACCGCCCCTGAGTGCACACCTATGCGATACGATACGTTAGATAGGCCTACGATATTTATCATATATCTTACATGAATGCACACCAGTGTGATACGATTTTATTTGTGCGATGTAATCTTACTAATTTCCGCAGTATATAATGAGTTCTTCAAGCGAAGAGAATGTTGTAATCTCCCGTTGGTATTTCTGTAGAAGGCGAAATAGAAGGAGGAACAGAAATGTTTTGGGTTCTTCCGTATAATTTATACAATGTACAGCTCAGCTATAGTAGCTATATAAAGAACTATCGTTGTACGAAGATAAATTCACGGAGACATACAGAATGAGACCCGAGAATTTTTATATTATTACTTTCTCTTGCCTATATGAATATATAGGAAGGAAAGTATTGTTTTCATGTCGATTTTTCGAAATCGAGTTTTCACCGGATCTATACGTTTTCAGACCCCCTGAACCCAAAAAAAATATTTTTAGCGATTGGTCTGTGTGTGTGTGTGTGTGTGTGTGTGTGTGTGTGTGTGTGTGTGTGTGTGTGTGTGTGTGTGTGTGTGTGTGTGTGTGTGTGTGTGTGTGTGTGTGAACAGAATATCTCAAGAACGGAACATCGTACGAACTTGAAACTTAAGTTACATACCACTACCGGACGCGACACGAACATTTTCATCAAAATCGGTCAACCGGAAGTAGTAGTTTATTCGTACAATTTTTCAGTGTTTTGCGATTTTCTCAAAAACTGGTCCTACGATTTTTTTTAAAATCGCCTATTTTACTCAATTTTTTATTCTCTACAAGATAGGGTAGGCGCCATGTTTGCTGAAATTCTCGGTGAGGCTGTTTTCACGTAAAAACGTTGTTTTTTTAAGATTACGGCTTTAATATAAATTTTAGCGCAAAAACTTATATAACAAAAGTTGTAGAGAATTTAAAAACCTACAACTTATATTTCTTTTTTTGTATGACGCTTAGTTTAGCAGTAATTAGCGATTTTCTGATTTTTTCTCACGAAAACGTGTGAAAAATCGATTTTTTTAAGATTTTGGCCTTAGTATGCATTTTACGACAAAAGTGTATATAACCAAATTTATAGGAAATTTAAAGATCTACAACTTTTATTTAACGTATTTTTCTCTACAGAGCCTAGTTTAGCGTGAAATAGTGATTTTCCGTATTTTTAAGCCAGACTGAGGTTGATTTTCATTTTGAGTGTTTCACTCATGATTAAAATAAGGTTATGTCTATTGAGGTTAGTTTTTTGTTTATTTCTAATATTTTATTACTAATGTTAAATTATATTGTAAATTATTTGCATTGGCAAGAGAAAGTTGTGTGAGTGTTTCACACCAGATTTTTTTAAATCTAGTTTCCTCTGTTTAGAGAAAAAGGATACTCGCTACAAGATGGCCATCAGTGCAGCCGAACAACTGTAATCCTTTAATTGGTAATTCCATATAGGTACACGGATATTTTTGTACCTCATTTACAAAGAATATCATAAAAACAGGATCGTTCTTCATATTGTAATAATATAATTAAAACAAATTTTTAACAATGAAAATAAGAACACGTGATAGTATGATGTTTTAACAGTGGTGTCAGGGCAACTAAATGTATTAAGATATTTATCGCATAAGACAAGCCGAACATAAAAATATCGTATGCTATAAATATCTTACGATAGATGTCGCTGTATCACTGGTGTGCGGCAAGTTTTCACCAGCAATTTTGAAACAAAATTAGCATTATTGGATTCCTCTTTAAAGAGTAGATACAGAAATGAGGAATGGTTTTTGTCATAAGTCAAAGGTAAGCCTTTTTTAAAATTTCCACCAGCCGTGAGACGCGTCGCACCGTGAAAAGGGAGTTGTAATGTTGCATTTGTTATTAATCAGTACATTATAGATAAACTTTATTGTCAAAAGTGACTGCAGTAATAATTCATTGGGTGATAAATTCATCCACTAATCTTTTTCAATAAAAACTTAAATAATAACACGTGTTTGATAATTATTCATCCCATTAATCTTTGTCACTTTTGTTTTGTTTAAAATGAAGTTGTTGATAAATGTATCACCAATCTGAGAGATCTCCTCTGGAAGTATAAATTTTGGGTCTTTTCTGTTATCCCTCCCCACACGCATCATTTTTCACATTTTGTGGATGTATCGTATGTAGTTATTCTCACAGTATTTTTAACGATAAAAACGGGAAAAATATTTTAAAAAAATATAAAAATCATTAAACTATATAATAATATAAAATTTAATTATTTAAATAATTTTAATGATGTCATGTACTCAATGAATTTATATTTCATTATTACACACAGTAACAGCATATTTTTATTAAAAAAATTTTTTTTTCCTCTTTAATTCTTTATTTACAACTGTATAATTTTTACAACAAGCAAATGTGATGATTATGATAATGTAAATGACATGATAGGCTTGAGAGGGGTAGGGCCCCCATTGGTGCCTCCCCAACAATGAAATATGTGTATCAAATTAGCAGGTCTCTCTCCAGCGTCTTTTAAGGCGTCTAGGGGGATTATCAGGTAAATGGAAAGTGGGAAGTGAACGCACCAGTGGGTTCTCGTGTTAGTGTGACTTGTCGTGAAAGCGTTTGTATAGGTATTAGATGGAATTTTGTACAAGTGGTGTTTTCAATTCTGTATGTAAGGTTTTGTTGCTAACGTAAAGAGGTGCTTTTGCTATAAGGCGTAATGTTTTTGACTGGAACAGCATATTGAGAAAAAGCAGTGTATTTACCCTACCTATATTTAACCTTAACTTGAAGAATATTGGTGTAGAATTTTTTTTTAATATCTTTCCCGTTTTTGTCGTTAAAAATACTGTAAGGTTGCAACCTTACAGTATTTTTAACGACAAATGAAATATTCATAAATTATGAAAAGTTATCCTGAGAGGGGATTACAGAAACGACCCTAAATTTTATTATACAGCCAGATCTTGAGGTGAATGTCATTTGTAGGATAAAAAATATAGTTCAGCGCTAGAAAGTATGTTTTGGCGGAGTGAAGAGAAAGGATGAGTAAGTTCCATGCGGCCATTCTTCTATGTTAGATTGCTATTACAGAAAAATAATGAAAAAATTGTCTATGTCGCATACGCCAACTGACTGGAGAAAGAGTTTCTTCTCTAACTCCCTCTTTGTGAAGCACAAAACACTTCATTTTTTTCTCAATAGTCAGCCGTCCCATCAACTAAATGGAAAACATCCCTTTCATGAGACGACGTGCCTTTTGGCTGGTGGAAGTTTTTAAAAAGGCTTACCTTTGACTTATGGCAAACACCATTCCTGATTTCTGTATCTACTCTTTAAGAGGAATCGAATAACACTATTTCTGTTTCAAAATTCCGACTTTGATTTTTTGACTTCCGGTTTTGGGCTGCTTTCGGTCAAAACCGGAAAAAACCATTAGTGATTTCTGTAACAACTCTTTAAGATGAATCGAATAATACTATTTTTGTTTCCAAATTCCGACTTCGGTTTTTTGACTTCCGGTTTAGGGCCACTTCCTTTCGAAACCGGAGCTTCAAACCCAATCATGCCAACTCAGCCTGATTGGGTTTTCGTGTAGATTACAAATCCGAAACCACTCGTTGCTATCTCTTGTAGATTCTGACATCTGGGTGTGATAGACGGACAAGACAATTTAAGAAATTGCCACCGATGATCCTCCGAAATATGAATACAAAATTTACTTTCAAAGCCATTTACGAAAATGATAAGATTTCAACGCAGTAAGTCTTCAAAGTTTTTTAAGTTGGAAAATTTCTCCTCTTGGCTGTTCGTTATATTACTCAGCATTACATGAAGGTAATTACCGTATTTTTCGGACGATAAGACGCACTTTTTTCCGTAGGAAAATGACCTAAAAATTACCATTCTTATGGTCCGAACGCTAGCTATATTTCAGGGTTGATGCTTTCTATAATAATATTTAATACTACCCTACTCTACTTAAACACGTTCAATAACTAGGGATTTCAAAACAAAACACACAATGATATAGTATGTACCGTAGTTTTTAAACTGTATCGTCTTGAAGTTTCTAAGCATACAGAGTAGTTTCTGTATCGATATTACTTACGGTAAATACCATAGCATTTTAAAATGTGAAGACTGTTTCGCACTCTTTCGCTTTTAAATTAAAAGTGGTTCAATATGCAAAAGATAATGGCATTCGGGCAGTAGAAAGGCATTTTTTACCTCCTCCAACAGAAAAAATGATTCGGGAATGGCGGAAACAAGAATATTTATTACTCAAGGCATATAATAAATAAGAAACATACTAGTAAATTTCGAACTCATGCTGTCAAAAATGGCCTCAACTAGAAGCACAATTGAAAAATTGGATTATCAATTACTTTTAGACTAACCATGTTGCCTGAATCTGATTGTCTACCTGAATTGACAATGCAGTCTGTCAATTCAGGTAGACAGTCCGACAGGATTTCACGTACACAAACTAGCAACATGGATAGTAACACCCATCCCCCGCATTACCCTTCTATTTTTCAAAATTCTAAAAATTTTACCACAACATTGGCCAATCGATATTTCATGTTAACATATCTGTACTAAGTTTTTACGCTGAATAAAACGATAGTTTGCCCGAGCTGAACGATCGTGCGGTTTCCGAGTTAGCAAGGGTTCAGCATATTGTTAATAAATCAAAATTTAAATAACGTATGAATTTGAAATTTCGTACACGCTGTAAGAATATAATTGTCTATGTTGTGTTAAAATTTCATACTTTTCGGTCACATATTTATCGAGTTCCACGCCTCTAAACGCATGAACTTTGTTGCGATATCAAAAAAACCGGGTCTTTTGGTCTTCCAACCTCAATATGGCAACTTTTAAACATTAAAAATATAGGACTATTATAGGTAAACGCAGAATAACATTAGCTAAATTTTGATGTAAAGTATGTTGAAATCCGACTCATAATTTTGTAGATGCTTTGGGTTCAAACTCGGGTGTCTATGATTATGAAACCGATAGTAGTAATTTACGTACTTACAGTTTCTATATCCATGTTTTTTTGTAAATTTATGACTATGATATAATTATATATATTGTATCTTCTGTACTTGCTGTTTTTCAATAAAAGACATCACATTTATCTGTTGTAAAAAAACTAATCAAAGTCAGTCAAAATAATTTTTAGATAATTTATGCCTTGAAAAACAAGGGTGCGTCTTATCGTCCGATGCGTCTTATCGTCCGAAAAATACGGTACTTTTTACACACCATATATTAAATGCGAAATAAAGTATATAAATGTCTGTCAATGCAAAATACAGACGTAATTTATTATCGTAAACTTCATTTTAACACATTTCGAAATTATTATTTTATCAATAAATAAAAAACCATAACTGAATTTTTAGTATAAAATGTTATTCATTCTCTCGCCACCTATTCTCTTCTGAGTAGTTAGACAAAACTAGCTGAAAAATGATTTTTGTGACAAGTTTGTTCTACGGTAGTGTACTAAGTTTTCTATTTTTTGCTCAAGGTAATAATTTAATCTTCAATTTAAATCATAGTCGAAAAGTCGCATTAACATTTTCGATAATCTTCATTTAAAAATTAAATTTAACTCATTTTACTTTCTCTTGCCCTATAGCCCATAGCCCTAGCGGAGAAATCATCTTCTTCCGCCGCAGTAGTGCGTCGATGGCTGCTGCTTCGTCGGGTCCGGTGGGCGTAAGGCTCGGTCGAGGGACCGCTGTGGGCATCGATCGCGTCAGCGGGCGATGACGGTCCGGTCGACGGCTTACGGTGACGGGTCGGCGAGCGGAAGCATAATCTCTCTTGCGGGGTTCTCGCTGGAGTCCGGCAGCCGTGTGCCGTGGTGGACGTCTTGTCGATGCTGTCTGGTGGAAGTGCATCCCTCGGTGTCTTGATCGGAAATGAATCGCTCGGCTCAGTGCAGCACTCTTTATATAGTCGCCGAGAGCGCTGTGGTAGAGAGCGGCTACTGGCTCGGGCTTGATGACAAACGCCTCTGTCAGTGGGGAGCCGAAAGGTTTGTCGCTATGCCGTCAAAGGGCCCACCGCGCCGACAAAGGCCGGAAGATGTATTGAAGCCGGCAACACAGTAAATGATTAATTAGAAGGGGTGGCGGTGACATACATTCATTCATGTTTAAAATTAAATTTCTTTTAATATTAAATTGTTAACTAACGATTAAACATAGGTTACATAGCTCATTATTTACTCTGGCATGAGAAAGTCGTGTGAATATTTCAAACCAGATTTTTATGTCTTGAACGGGCTTCTTTATTTTAAAAGTTTAGAAACACATAGCTATAGGTTATTTTCAGATCCGTTGTTAATTTATATTTCAAAAAACTAATATTAGGCCTAAAAATAAGCAACCCGAGTTCTTCTTTTTTAAGGATTAATTTCAGAAATTACCCAACTGATTTAAAAAATCTTCCTTGACTTTCTCTTCCCTACGTAAGTAATAAAACATAACCTACGTTTAATCGTGAGAAAACAATGTAAAATTAAAAATATAACTTAATTTTAGTCATGAGTGAATGACACTGAAATCAAAATGAAAATCGTCTCTGTTCTTTTCTTTCTATCCACCCAGAATATCGAGGGATATGCAAGGTAATTTATTGTCGTAGTCACATGAACGCATTTTTTTTACTTCATTCAGTGAAAAATTTTACACGACCTTTAAAAAAGTCTATAGAAAAGTGTTGTCACCGGATGGCGACATTATGTGGCTAACCTTATCATTTTGGTGGCCCTGAAAAGGGCCGTTTATGTGTGTGTCCGCCGAGGCGGACAGAGGTATTTGATGGCCCTGAAAAGGGCCGATGTAAACCTTATTGAATTGGTCTTGAGAAGGACCGTTGTGCCGGTCTCGAAGGAGACCGGTGTAAGGCAGCGCGTGGCTCCGATGAGAGCCGTGGCTCAGATTGATGGCCCTGAGAAGGGCCGGTTAAAACCTTATTAAATTGGTCCTGAGAAGGACCGTGTGCTGGTCTCGAAGGAGACCGGCGTAGGCAGCGCGTGGCTGCGACGAGAAGCTGGGCGACACGCCGTGTCGTCGTCCAGCGGAGACGTCATATTCTTTCCTCGCGGTAGTGCGTCGATGGCTGCTTCGTCGGGTCCGGTGGGCGTAAGGCTCGGTCAATGGACCGCTGTGGGCATCGCTCGCGTCAGCGGGCGATGACGGTCCGGTCGACAGCTTACGGTGACGGGTCGGCGAGCGGAAGCATCATCTTCTCTCTTGCGGGGTCGTCGATTAGTTCTCGCTGGAGTCCGGCAGCCGTGTGCCGTGGTGGACGTCTCGTCTGCTGTCAGGTGGAAGTGAATCCCTCAGTGTCTTGATTGGAATTGAATCTCTGCTCAGTGCAGCGCTCTTTATATAGCTGCCGAGAGCGCTGTAGTAGAGAGCGGCTACTGGCTTGGCCTTGATGACAAAGGCCTTTGCGGTGTGCAGCCGAAAGGTTTGTCGGGCGCCGCTACAGGGCTTTGCTGCTTCGCCGCTAAAAACCCATCGCGGCACACGGCTGCTGGACTCCAGCGAGAACTAATCGACGACCCCGCAAGAGAGAAGATGATTCTTCCGCTCGCCAACCCGTCACCGTAAGCCGTCAATCGACCGTCATCGCCGGCTGACGCGAGCAATGCCCACAGCGACACGCCGTGTCGCCCAGTTCTTCGACCGCCACGACGACTACGAAACGGCCCTTTTCAGGGCCGCCAAAATTAAAGGCTTTAACTCGTCACTTATTGTCGTCATCCGGTGACACAGTTGTAAGAATAATATTTAACCAAAAATTCTTAAATTTCTGGATAAGAGAAATTAAGAAGAATATGAAATCCTTAATAATAACAACACTTGAAGCCGTTAAGAATAAACCAAACCTAAAATTACCAAAAGACAAACACGCGAGACTAAAAATCAAACACTTTTAAGGTGATTCACAAAATTGTGAAGTGTTTTACCAGAATTGTAACCAATTTTCAGTGATGAGTCTAAACATTGAAGAAGAAGTGGGAAAATGGCTTAATTTTTCAAATTCCATCTGGAAAATTTAGGGAGAATAAATAAAGTGAAGGGTATGAGGCTGATAGAGTAGTAAAAGGGGAAGAAGAAAACCTGTTCTGTCTGACTGGTTTAGTTGATATCACAACAAACCATACAAATAAATATGGTTATAATTAAAAAAAAAACACGCTTATGGCCTCAGGGGGTTTTGAAAGTTTACTATTTATTTAAAGCCATATAATTATCAAGATTATTGTTCCATTTCCTTACACTGTACTGCAAATAAAATGCAAGAAAGTAAGAAACAGAGATGTAACATTGAATAAAAAAACTAAAACAAAGTTGTTTACTTTTAATTTGCTTTCAATTTTTGTATTATTTTCAGATGTGACTTATGGTTTTAAGCTAATCAATGACTTAAGTATAGTCGGTGGACATACAGCAAAGGAGGGTGAATACCCGTACCAGGTATTTTGTGAATTTTTCTATATATATGTAATGACATTTCCTGTACAGACAGTCAAGTAAACGTAGTGCCAATTAATTATTGGTCAGTATTTCAAATTTTCCGCTAGATCAGCAATCGATTAGTATTAAATTTGCAATTATGTATTTGACAGGAGGGTGCACCGACCAGGTTGCCGGTACTCAGTCCAGTTCTTTTCATGGCATGATCAGTTCAATCACATTTGGTTGGACCAAATATTTTGATGTTACTGGTTTGTTGTTGTTTAGGTTATCAGCCGATAGGCTGTTTTGAACCTCTAGAGGCTTTACTAAGTAAAACGAGGAGTAGATGGTTTACAATAGCCTTCCTCACTGGCTGGAAAAGTATGCTTATCAGTATGCCAAGCTCTCTGAAAAGCATCTACTTTCCACTCTGCAAATGTACTCTTGCAAATTTGCACTCTTGCAAATTTCACTTCATTCACCACAGGGTTTGGCTGTATAATAAAATTGATTACTTTCAGAGGAGTTTACTTGACTATACTCTATTCATGGTAAGAAAGATACGTCCAGTAAACACATTGCATCTGCAGTAGTGTGTGTACATACGACACACTAATGACCGAACCAGGTCATCCCCAACTAACGGAGGGTATTAAATCAAATTGGCCGAATAGTGCCGAACGACTCATTTATTTTTCTTTTCTAATGACAACACGATCACATCCGTTTATTTTCAGTTGTTCGTTAATAATGTCCGAACGTTGACCTTAGTTGTTCCGTATCTGGTAATCTATTGTTAATTTTTTGTGGAGCGCAAATGTGTGTGTGCTTTTATTTTATCTACTTAAAGTCTTACAAATTTTTTTGTGGAATTGTAATGGCTGACGTATCAGAATCTTCTGTTACCAAGCACCGAAAAGGAAAGTATTTAAGACGTGGCAAAAACGTACCTAATCGGGTTAAATGTGTTTAATAAGCTGTTAAAAAAATGTAACACTTGTAGAAGTGATCACTTACTTCTAAACTAAGTGGGTTATCAGTGAGTAGTATAAAAATGTAATGAGAACTGAGGAGAAAAGAACTGGAAAAGTAGAAACGCCTCTTTAAACTTCATATTAAAACATCTGATGTATAATCTGTATATATTTAAAAGCGGTATAAATTATTGTGATGTTTTCACTAAAAGTGTCACATATTTTTTTTGATTCACCGCTGTAGTATTTGATTCGATAACCGCTGTTTGTTTACTCAACACAAATTCTATGAACCGAGGGTAGTGTATTTTGTACCTTGTACCTCTTCTTTTTCTTAAATGCTTCCATTCGTACAATTGACTGACCGTGTGGTAAGAAACAGAACTATTTTTTGTAGCCGTAGCAGATCGAGTGCAAATAATTTAACACTCCACATATCAGAGTGCGTGGCATAACATGCATTAGTAGGTATAATAGTTACTGTTTTACAAAACTAATATAAATTTTCTTTTCTTTTTTAGGCAGGACTTTTTAAAAATTCCAGTAATGGTATATTATTTTCCGGCGGTGCTTCTATTTTGGACGAACATCATGTTTTAACTGCTGGTCATTGTGTTGAGTGAGTAAGGAGATCAATTCGGTGTGAAAGGGAAAAATGCTGAGAATGTTATAAAATATCCCGTGGTAAAAGGATAACTTATAATAATAACAACGATGTTAGAGGTCGAACTTCTATAACTCAAATGTTTATATCTATTTCTGTACGTAACAAGTGAAAGGTCTTAACTCCATTTTGGTGATTCCTGAGAAGAGCCAATAAGTAGCAGTATTATCTTATCATAATTGTAACAAAATTTCAGTAGGTGTTAGAAACTTGAAATTTTCACGCAGTTTCTACAGAAAATTCTCCTTATCTACAAATTGATTGTTTCACTAGCATTCCCCGCGCGGCTTCACACACGAATCATGTGTAATCAATTTTTTTAGAATAAATTGTAACAGAAATTGTGTAGCTGCTAGAACAACTGTATACTTCAAAACGCACGCACGCACGCACGCACACAACGTTTTGATAAATACACACACAAACACACGCTCTCTCTCTTTCTACCTCTCTCTCTCACTCTCTCGTACTCTCCCACCCCTCCATCGCCTCCTTTTCCACTCTTTCTCAACCTTTCCCTCCCACAACCCTACTTTTCCTATAACTCCCTCTCCTCCCTCCTTCTATTCTCTCTCCATTCCTACCCAGCACTCTCTTACTCTAACTCGCTCACTCACTTTCTCTCTCTCATTCACGCGCGCGCGCACACACACAGACACACAACGTATTGATAATTTCCCCCGCGTACGTCTCTCAATCAACTATCAAACCCCTTCATCTACTTCAACAGCAATACGAGCATTACGTACTCACATTTACACACACACATATTTATGAAAATCTTCGTTAGGGCCCTTAGGGTTATCATTTTTGAAAATTTAAAAATAAAATGTTGCTGTGAATAGTCTATAAATACGAATATGGTGACAACATTTTATGAAAATCCGTAGAGTAGTTTTGGAAATTAGCCTGCACAAAAACACGCTTTGCCTTTATAATATTAGTATCATACTTTCTTTGAAGTTGTATCATCAGCGGTCATTAGAGACTACGGTGGGTTTAGACACTGTAACGATGGGTTTTGGCACGTAATTATTTCCCGACCCTAGCCAGGAATCGAACCTTGGACCTCCGCTTCGTTGGCTAGCGGGCTAACGACTACGCCACGGAGGCGGCCATTTTTCATTTTACATTGTTTACTTATGATTAAACATTATACGTTTATGGTTCATTATTTACAATGACAAGAGAAAGCCATGTGAGTGTTTCACACCAGATTTTTTTTATTTTCAGTGATATAGTATTGAGAAATAACAGCGATAAGTACCATGGATTCTTTATAGGAGTTGGTGTGCTCAACAGAACAGACTACAAGAATATGATTGTGAAAGAAGTTGAGCGTATTCACCTCCATGAACACTACGAACTTAAGGGGCACAAAAATGACATTGCACTAATTAAGGTAATTTAGAATTGCATTTTTTCTTTCTTGCCCTCGATGAATATGTAGGAGAAAAGTATTGTTTTCATGTAGGTAGATTTTAGAAATCGAGTTTTCACTGGAAATGCACGTTTTCAGGCCCCCTGAACACTAAGAAACATGCTTATAGCTTATCTGTCCGTGTGTAAACAAAATATCTCAAGAACGGATAATCGTACGAAGCTGAAACTTGAAAATTAAGTTAAGAAACATATTCAATTTACTTTGAGGAAAGACACATGTCCACTACAACAGACCAATTCCTCAGTCAGATGATGTGAAATACTTGGGAATGTACTTAGATCGACGCCTTACTTGGTCCAACCATATTTGAAACATGTGCCAAAGACTAGGATTGAAGCTGAGAGATTTGTATTGGATAATGAACAAACGTTCACAGCTGTCATTAGAGAGGCCAGTTACCTAACGTGGTCTAAAATTTATCCAACACGAGAAAAAAATTTCAATTAGCTCTTCATATAACTCAAACACACTAAACTAGGTAATTAATATGATCTCTCATAGTTTTATATTTTTTAATGTTTCAGATAAAAGGAAGTTTCAAATTCAACAAATATCTGAAACCAGTTGAACTAACTGATACTCAAGTTAAGGAAGGAACACATTGTTCAATCAGTGGCTGGGGCTTGTTAACTATGGTAAAGATATTATTTTATCTTAGAATTATTTAAATTTTATAATTTTTGAATACTTAAAAGTTAAGAGAAATTATGTTTTAATTCAATTTTTTGTCAAAAGTTGTTTGCGTCACTGTGATGACAAATTGACACAGGAAAACGGTTATAAGATGATGATTTTATAAATCAGGCTGCAGATAAGGATGTAGAGATTTACCTACATCTTTTAATACTGATACTGTAAGGTAAAACCGCCTTAAATGGTCTCCACCATTTTTTAAGGTTAAAGAGTGGTTCACAAAGAATGCGATCCGCATCCTTCATTCAGGAAAATTAACGCACTCCAATCTGAAGTGCAATCGTTCCTGTCACACAGAATGTCTTCAGTTCATTCGATCAGTCGCGATGAGTTCTTCATCAGAAGAGGAAGAAGCTGTTACGCTATTGTTGTTGTTTAGGTCATCAGCCTAGTTTCAAAGGCTGGTTTGAACCTCTAGAGGTTTTACTAAGTAAAACGAGGAGCGAGGTGGTTTACATTTACCTTCCTCACTGAGTGGAAAAGTATGCTTCACAGCAAGCTAGGCTCTCTGAAAAACACATATTTTCCACCCTGTAAATGACATCTTCACTTCATTCACCACAGGGTCTGGCTGTATAATGAAATCCATTACTCTCAGAGGAAATAACTGACTAGTGTTTTATACACCTCTTCCTCTTTTGTTCTTAAATGCTTCAGTCATATAATTTGGACTGTGATAAGAAACAGAACTAGTTTTTGTACCCCTGGAACTAACATATTGAGTGACAATAATTAAACAATCCATCTGCCTATTGTGGTTAACTATTGTTGTTACCTCTTAAAAACATAAAGAGAAAACATCCAGTGTGGGTACACTTTATAAACAAAATACGATTACAGTTCGGAGAGTATAATAAACTTTGTACATAACTTTCACCACACAACTGCTTTTACAGATATTTTCATTACCTATGTCTTATAAAATAATAACGACAGCAACGAACTACCTCAATGAACTATTCCGTTTTGAGTGACGTATCACAATTTTGTGATGAATGGTACAATTTACATAATGAACACTTGTGAATCGCAATGCGTTCAGTTTCAAACAGTCCTGTAGATGTGTTCAGTTTCTGCTTGCAGTGTTCTGGTGTCGCCCACACGATCAGAACGCGCTCTGTGTGCCATGCTTCACTACTAACCAAAGCATACAATAAAAAAATGTGGCACGCTAAGATCACTTGCCCAGAACGCATTCTCTGTGGCAGACTCTTAAAGGGTTAAAAACCCATTTTTGTGAGGGTAGCACAAGCAAAAATAAATTTATAATTAATTTGGGAGTTTCCACCATCCAATTTTTCTAAACTACCTAAAAATTTGGACCAAAAATTGGCAAACATATCATTTGGGTGAATACAACGTAACTCAGATGGAAAAAGCACAGCTTGTAATACTGCGAGAGTGTTAAGTTAGCCGGTTCATTGGGGAAATATAAGACTGACACATAAACACAAAAATTAAAAATTTTAGGAAATATTTTAATAACCATAAATGTCTACACTGCCCAAAACAGGTAGGTGGAGCGTCAAATTGTTTACACTCAATCTGTTCATTGCACGGCTAAAATAAATAGTTGTGTTTTTTTATCACATGGTCAGCCAATTAAATGATTGGATTATTTAAGAACAGGAGAGGTAGACGTGTAAAAGACACTAATCAGAGTTATCTCCTCTGAAAGTAATGAATTTCATTATACAGCCAGACCCTGTGGTAAATGAAATGAAGGTGTCATTTGCAAAGTGGGAAATATGTGCTTTTCAGAGGGTGCGGCATGCTGATAAGTGTACTTTTCAAGTCAGTGAGGAAGGTAATTTTAAACCACCTCACTCGTCGTTTCACACAGCAAAACCTCTACAGTTCAAACCAGCCTTTCGGCTGATGACCTAAACAACAAATGTCTAATAAAATTAGAATTTACTATACCCCCTGTTTTGGTTGAGTATTTTGCCGATTCCTCTAATAATATTTAAAAAAATTAAAAACCTACAGTAGTTGTAATTTTTACTTTAAAGATATGAGTTGATATTTGTGGGAGTCAGTCCGTTTAATGAACAAGCTGTACAAAATGCTGAGCTAAGTATTTGTTTTCATAATGAACTGACAGAGCTATTACATAATCAGGCTATAAAATAAACTTTTAACAATGCTTGTGCCGACAAATTTTGGATTAAGTATTAAAAAGGAATACCCACAACTGTCGAGAGTAGCTTTGAAAATTTTTAAACCATTTACCACATCCTATATAACTGTGAACAAGGATTTTCCATAATGTAAAATTTGAAACCTAAATCAAAAAATCATTTGGCACTGGAAAATGACATCGTTTTGTTGTGTTACAAAATTTAATCCAAACATTAAAAATTTGTTAATTCCAACAAGCCCAAGTTTTGCGTTAATTGAATTGGGAAAAGTTGTAAAATAAATGTAAAATTTTGTGTCTTTTTTTTAAATAAATAATAAGTACAGAGTGGTTTTTTAGTCCTGTTACCTAATTGTTAATGTCTGGTAATTTTTTTAATAAACGGTAATTTTGTTTTGTGACACAAAGTTGGTTTTTTTTTGTTTGTTTAACGTCCGGCTGTTCTGCAGTTACTGCTAATGCAGACGGTGAAGGATGAAATGATTTTTTGTAATGTATGAAAATATGCCATGCCTGAATAGGATATAAAGTTGGTAGCCCTACTCAACTGGTATAGATGCAGCAGAGTGATTTGATTCTCCTTGAGCTGTGTAAAATTTTGTGCCGTTTCCAGTCGAGTTACCAACTGAATGTCTTTTACCCTCAAACAATTGCTTGTTAATCTGGAGGTTGAAGCTCTTGGACTAATCGTACACGATACGGATACAATTTCAATATTTTAACAGCTCTCTGAACGCTCGAGTATGACAAACCAACTTGCGTGGAATGTTTTCGTAAACTTTTCTATGGAGAATTAATCATTCTTTTTTACACATTCTCTAAAAATCAGCTGTCAAGAAAGTTGTTCAACCACTATGTTTTCTGTCGCAAACACTAACTGTCTCTGGTTTGTTAGCCTAGAAACATTAACAATAAGTGGGTTACAGGACTAAAAAAATCACTCTGTATTTTTAATTTTTTCCACCTATTTCGCGTCTTAACCAGACACGTTTGCGACCCAAAGGTTGACAAACACTGCTCTACTATGACTACATGAGCACGTAACACGTTCATCCACTCAGCACTTGAATCTGTTTTTCTGCTGCAGCAAGATACAGATTACTCAAAACTACTACAAGGAGCTACAGTACCAATATCAAACCAGACTCAATGTGTGGAAAGTTACAAGGGCTACGTAGATTTAAAACAAATGATCTGTGCTGGTTATGAAAATGGAGGTGTCGACTCATGCCAGGTTTGAATTAATTTAAATTGCACAAATAATGTTTTAGAATAAAAATATGGTGTGAAACACTCATACGACTTTTTCTTGCCACCAGAACACAAGAAAATCACTAATTGATGCTAAAATAAGCGGGTAGGCTGGGCGTATACTGGAGCGCAGTTCAGGACAGGCAGGGCACGAGCGAAAACTGTGCACCCATTGTTGCCTGTTGCGTACCGTACATTGGGAGGCAGACATGCTTGGCACAGCAACCACAGTTTGTAGTCGAGGGACAGTTTCAGTGCATGCATTGAACAGGAAACATGTCAGTTCAAGAGAAGTTAATTGAGCTTGTGTATACCGAAAGCATTTTGTACGATACCAATCATCCTGATTACATGAAAAACTGTTCTGTTGTAAACTTTATAAAGTTAGTGTAATTCTTGAATGTAATATTGTCCTACAAGAAACGTGCGGGTTGGAGATTAACGCATTAATGAAACAGTACCCTTGTAAATAAATTGACTGGATATGTGCACCAGTTTGTGAGTCCACGAAATTCAAGGAATGGTTTATTGTTCAATGATCATAATTTTCCAGGAGACATTAAATTCCCCGGTGAGCCCACCACTCATCTGATATTACAGTGGAAACTCCCTTATACGGATCAATTGGAATCAGGGTATGCCGGATATGATAAAATCCATTTATGGGAAATACAAAAAGGGATGTTTGAATTTCTGAAATACAGTACAGTACCTATGTATGTACAATGGATGCACACAATTGAAAAACACAAAGTTGTCAATTACAATTTACATATGTAGGCTATATTTGTTTACAAAACATACTACAATATACAGCAAGTCAAAAAAGATAAAAATATGTTCGTACTGTACAATATTAGGTTTTACAGCAAACAGTACATAATAATACTTAATAGTATTACATATATATATGTAATTACCTGTATGTAATTCCTAGAAATCAGTTACATATTACATTATATGCACTGCACTATAATACACTACGTATTTATTTGCAAAGAAATTGCCAAGCTTTTTTTTTGCGCATGCAACTGTTACGTTTGTTGCTGCTAAATCCTGAATTCACTTCACTTAAGCAGCAACAATTTGCTTGCTGTCGCATTCACTTTCCCTTTCAAACCATTTGAACACTAAATCAAGTGCTTCAAATGTTTCAGCATGAGAAGCTCCGAACCATGCTTCAGCAGTGTCAGGCTCTTCATCTTCATCAGTTTTCTTGTCATCTGTGTGCAATAGTTCCTGGACCATGCCAACATTTTGAAACCACCATCATTTGCATCGCGATTTAACCACTGTATAAAGTCATTATTGTCACTATCATCATTGATTTTTAGATCGACTAACGACTACGTCCAGTGTCAGTCATTGCAGCGGGCGTATTTACACTACGACACATACAGAAGATATGTTGTATACATAACCCGATCATAATTTCTACAAACCTTGTTCTGACGTTAGTCAAAACAAATGCAAACGCAATTTAATACATAAAAATTTATTTATACAGCTTAATAATATTGTGACAATTGTTGTTAAGGTCATCAGCCAAAAGGCTGGTTTGAACCTGCAGAGGTTTTACTAAGTAAAACGAGGAGTGAGGTGGTTTACCATTGCCTTCCTCACTGAGTGGAAAAGTACGCTTATCAGCATGCCGGGCCCTCTGAAAAGCACATATTTTCCACTCTGCAAATGACACCTTCATTTCATTTACCACAGGGTCCGGCTGTATAATAAAATTCATTACTTTCAGAGGAGATAACTCTGATTAGTGTCTTTTACACCTCTACCTCTTCTGTTCTTAAATGAGTCAGTCATTTAATTGGCTGACCATGCGATAAGAAACAGAACTATTTATTTTAGCCCTGCAACGAACAGATTGAGTGTAAATAATTTGACACTCTACCTGTCTGTTATGGGCAATTGTGACAATATCAAAGACAAATATATTCAAGAAATTTCCAGATAGGTTTCTATTCATAAAATGTGAAATAGCAAATAATAGAGTGACAAAGTAACAATAGGGTTAGTTATAAAAGGATTTTAAAAAGGGCCGTGTATAATAAGGTAGGGTCTTTGTTGTACAACTATTTGTGAAAGAGTCGGTTGGTTACGTGTAATACTTTTTATTCTATTATGGCTTGTTTACTTTAGTTATGATTTTTCCAGAAGCAATAAAAAAGATTATTGATCAAATCTCTGTGTCTTTCGAGAAACCTCTTTTATCTACCTATATAAAGGGAGCCTCGAGTGCAGCCAGGGAGTTAGTATTCGTTTGATCTTTGACGAGTGTTTACTGTTAGTGCTATCGGTTCGTTGGAGGAGGTCAACATATCTGCGCATTGAAGTGGTCAACTATTGTTATTCAGTCTTATTGTATATGTGCATTGTGTATTCAATTTTATTGTGTATGTGCATTCTATATAATTGTTTGTAAGTAGTATTAAGTAAATTATTAAACTTATAATTATTAAGCTTCTAGACGTGAGACACTCTGTATACAACCATTAATAGGGAATCTTGTAAAAAAAAGCAAGGTTATCCATCTCACGTATTCATTTTGTTTCTTACTTGTTTAATTTAAATTGCTACTTGTAATGCCATGAAAAAAATGTATGGTGTTTCAATGTAGGCCTACTACTTTTTTTTTTGTCATCACATAAAATTGTGTAAGGGGGCGTGGGAAATTTTCTTCTAGACAGAAGGGGGCGTAGTAAAAAAAACTTTGGGCATCACTGTTCTACAGGTTCAAATTAGCCTTTCAGCTAATGACCAAAACAACAACACCAACTAATAAATTTGTGATTTTTTTTTTTTTAGGGAGATTCTGGTGGTCCAATGGTCTGCAATAATAAACTAGAAGGTGTCGTTTCATGGGGTAACGGCTGTGCTAAGAAAGGATATCCTGGTGTTTACACTAGGGTTCATACATATCTTGACTGGATACGAAATCATAAACAACTTAATTCAGTTGATGAAGATGATAACCTTACTGTAGATTAATATAGGCAAACCATCTAAATACTGAACATTGAAATTTTCTTCATCCTTCTTTTACGTTAAATATTTATTTGATGTGAAATGTAAAAATGGATTAAATAAAAAATGATAGTCTATCTACATACTTGTTTTACTTTTCTATACTTTTACTTTTTCTTGCCCTTTATGATAGTGAAGGACAGTATTGTTCACGTGTAGATTTTTTGAAACCGAGTTTTCACTGGTGTGAAACACTCACATTTAATAATGTAAATTATGAAAATTATAACCTTTGTTTAAATCATTAATAAACAATGTAAAATTAAAAACTAATGTTAATGCTAATGTTAATCATGAGTGAATGACGCAAAATGAAAACCAACCCATATTCCACTTAAAAATACAAAAAAAAACACTAACTGACGCAGCAAAACTACGTTCTGTAGAAAAAATCTTGAAATAAAAGCTTTAGCATTTTTAATTTTCTATAACTTTGATAAACACTTTTGTCGTTAAAGTCGTATGTCCACCAAAACCACAATTTACAAAAAATATAGTTTTTTACTGATTTTGATGAGAAAAAAATAGAAAATCACTAACAAAGTGAGAATTCCTATGATGATCGCCAACATTCGTGATGGATAGACACTAGTGATGGGAAATAAAGCTATTTTTTGATAATGTGTACTGAAAATTACAGCCTGCTTGATAACAGGATCCCAAAACCTGTTATTATCCAACCTACCATACAATGTAGTAATAGGTAAAAGCACGACACATGCCGAAAAGAAGTAAAGTAAATTATTCACCAACAGGTAGATTTTATGTACGATGGTTTATTAGTACAGAAAATGGAGTCAAAACAAACCATCCTAGGGGCAGCGATGCTGCAGGATGAGAAGAGCTGGAAGTTGGTCGCTCAGTTTGCGGAGAGGGTGGTTGGGAGGAGACATATGGAGATCAGCGGGATCGCCCTCTCCCACAGTGAATCAATCCTATCCCGATCTCAGTAGGTAAGGTAGGCACACTAATTTCCTCAGCTGGTGATAAAAGAGATGAATGAAAGTGAGAGAGTGAGTGTTGGTCGATGACAGTGAGAAGGGAATTAGGCTACGGTTCCCTTCCACGCCCCACTGACAGTATGTACATTTTTTTTTAAGCTGACATTTCCCTTGTAGTATTATATGAACAGTTCTGAGGGAAGTGGAGGGTTGTTTGCTGATGTCGGATCAAGTGGCGGGATTTTGGTTGGTAAGGCGGTTGCGGCCTCCTTGGGGCTGGACGAGGACGCTTCAATTGTGTCCAACACTACTTCCCCCCTCGAATGCAGACTGTTGTCTGCATTCAGCTGATTTTTGTATTTCATAACCTACGTACGTACAGTTTCAGTTTATTGACGAGTTGTTTGTATCGGGCATTTTTAGTACTATTAATTTTATAGTTATATTATAAATATCTTATATTATAAAATATCTTATGAGATAACTAAAATGATGGCAATGGAACCACTGTGCATAAGTAAAGTGAAAGTTAACAATTATTACATAGAACTAGTAGAATCTTTTAAATACTTGGGAGAAATAATAACATACAATAATAATGAAAGAGAAGCCTGGGAGGAAAGAGCCAAAAAACTTGCTAGATCCCAACATCTGACAAAAGATACATATAACAAGAAATGCCTGTCAATCCACACTAAAATCAGACATTATAAAACAGTAGTACAACCAGAAATTACGTATGGGTGCGAAACGCTATTTAAGCTAAACCAGAAAAATAGAACCGATAGAATCGAAAAACTGGAAAGAAGAATCCTCAAAAAATGTATAGGAAAAAAACACAAAGTAGAGGGTGAATGGAGATTATTACCCAACGAACAAGTTTATCGAGAAAACGAACCAATAATAGACTCCATGAGGAAAAAGAGAATATTGTTCTTTGGCCACTTACTTAGAACACCGGAAGATAGAATAATTAACAGAATAATAAGGAATCTTTATTTCAAAAAAACAGCACCAATTTGGGTTAAAGAAATTAAGGAATATATGGAGGAATTGGGAATGACAGTGAGGGATTTGGAGAGTGAGACAGAGAAATTGAAAGCATTGAAGGATAAAAACATCAGATTCAAACAAAAGACAGACAACAGAGGAGTAAGAAGAGCGATTGTTTCAGATGCAGAAAGACAGGCAAGATCTGTCAGAATGAAAAAATACTGGGAAAAGATCAAAGAAAAGAACCAGAACAGAACTTCCAATAAGCTGACTTAAGTGATCCATTGCGGTCTCCAAAATTAAAAAAAAAAGAAAAAAGTATTATATTTATACTATAATTTTATATTTTTTAAACATATTTATTAGGTGTTGTTTATAATTAGTTTGTACATAAGTGTTATTATATTTTGTGTAATTTAACATTGTGACCATGGCATTAAAAGAGGATGAGACTGAAATTTTTTGGGAGAATATTCGGATTGTGAAAGTGATTCAGACAGTGCATTTGTATTCAGTATTTTTTAGAACTAACTAATTTGAAAACGAAATTGTTACCGATGAGCGTGTGCAAAACATAGGCTATCTGGTGTATGTTTTGCCTACACAAAGTTCAACAAGTGATGATAATACAATTCCTGACTATGTGAAAACCCAGCCTCAGAGATATATGTAGGCAAATATACTCGGTCAGCTAAGGATTATTATTCCAAAAAGCTACATAGCTACAGTCATTAACATAAAATAGAGAAATTAATAACTGAATAGCCTACTATTGTACAACACAATTTTCCCTGGTTTAACAATGTATTTTATAGAAAACAACGTAAGTTATTATTTTACTTCGATTCATTTCAGAAACACCTAAGTCAATATTTTAAATTGTTTTTTAAATAAGTTATCTGTAATAAAGGTAATTATACAGGGTGATTCACGAAGATATGCAGAAACTTTGAGAGCCCATTGTACATATAAAAATAATGAAAAAAGTTTATATAAACATGGGTCCGGAAATGCTTCATTACCGAGTTACGGCTAGCGAAAGATTTCCCCCTGATTTCGGCTCACCAGGTGAAATGAGGTCTTCTTGAAATTCTGGTAAGGTAGATTAAGGGGAGAATTCAATCGTTTCTTATGGTTTTTGACCTGATAAATTGAATAAAACAGGTCCCAGAACTGTAAGTTAAATAGTTTTTGAGAAAACCAGTCTCAAATGCAAAAAATGGAGTAAAAAAAACACATTTTTTCATCTTTGTTTTTCCGGTTAATTTTACATTGTATTGTTATGAATAAAAATTCATTTAATCAAACATCTATTCTCTTTCTGTGTACTTTATTTACACCGATTTGTTCAGAATAAAATTTTCTATATGTTTTATTCAAAAATTTTAACTGTTTCTTGGTGAAATAACAAAGTTATTCATGCCCAAAGATGAAAAAATTTGTTTTTCACTCCATTTTCTGCATTTGACACTGGTTTTCTTAAAAAATATTTAACTTACAGTTCTGGGACCTATTTTATTCAATTTATCAAATCAAAAACCATAAGAAATTATTGAATTCACCCCTTAATCTATCTTACCAGAATTTCAGAAAGACCTCATTTCACCTGGTGAGCTAAAATCCGGGCGAAACTTTCGCTACCCGTAACTCGAAAACGCAGCATTTCCGGACCCATGTTTATATAAACGTTTTTCATTTTTTTTATATGTTAAATGAGCTCCTAAAGTTTCTGCATATCTTCGGGAATCACTCTGTATAGAATCAGAGGCCATCACCATTTGTAACAATTTTTTTTTGAAATTGATACTTTTTTGGGTGCTGGATCAGAATATGAACTTATTTTTGCCCGCACATCACCATGAAATTAGTTATAAGCCTTTTTTTATCATTTACTGATATAACCTCACTTTTCGTATATATTTCTTAATTTTGCTGTTATATTATTACTATAGTGAGGTTATGTAGGTACATTATAGAAAAGGGCTTATAACTAATTTCATGGTGATTTGCAGGGAAAAATAAGTTCATATTCAGATTCAGCACCCAAAAAAGTATCAATTTCAAAAAAAATCGTTACAATTGGTGACGAGCTATAATTCTATATAATTACCGTAATAAGACTTAAGTAGCCTATACATTTTACATTAAAGAAACAGACCTCTGACCAAATTATAATCTTTAATATTTTTTTTATTGAAACGTAGTAGCCTAAATTACCAGTTTTTAAATTTTTCCAAAAGTTAGTTTTTTTTTGGCTGATACGCTTTCTGAAATGACTGATTCATTATAGACTATCTGAAATGAATTTCATTAAAATCGGAAATGGTAAGGTTAAACAGGTGAGTTGATTTCACACAAGGTACTACTTCAAGTATTTTAAATACATTCTTTTTATTCAATGAAAATACAAAAATTAAAAAATATCCTATTTTATTAAAATATAAATATACAGTATATTCCTCTTGTTAAGATAACAATATAGTTATGGAGAACAAATTTAGGTCCCACAATAAAATATAGTAATCACTTATTAATAAACTTAATCAATCTTTAATTTCTCCAGATTAATACTAATACCTACTAAAAAACGAATACATAAAAATTAATGGGGGGAGGGGGAGTCTGTCCAGTATGTGAAAACTGAAAACTATCATAACAGACTTTTATCGGTGTATTTAAGGATTCGAACCTTCTGTTTAACATGGTATAATTTTTGTTCTGAAATAAAAGGAAATACTAAATGAATAATATAACATTTAAGTGCTATAAATTTCCTTTATAGGGCCCGGAAAATTTAACACTATTCAGTAACAATGTACTGAACATAGTTTTCACACTTAATTTTCTGAGTTCTGGGGGAACTTAAATAAATATTTACAAATTATAAAACTATATTTGCGCTACAATATTTAAATAAACAACAAAATCTTTCATAGAAAAATTGTTTAAAATGTATTTTTCACAATATTAGTCTTTCATTGTAACCATATCCAGAACAAAGATTCTTTGACAAGTTATTTCAATAAAATAAATAGAAATATTTAAAAAACAAGTTGCAATTAATACACTGTATTCCCCCCCCCCCCCGAAAATTATGGGTAACTAGTAAATTTAAAAATTTTCAAAAACGAACGATAATATAACTTGTGTATTTTCTTAAACTTTAAAAAAATATTGTATCAGTCTAAAACAATAGTAATTTTTTAAAGAAATTTTTCCTATTATACTTACTGAAATTGTAAGTAAAACAAACTTATGCAGAGTTATAAAATAATTATTAAGAATAGTATAAAATTGTTTGGTATACATACACATAAAATATTGTTAATAACTTACCTGGAAGTTTGTTTTACTAGATTTATATCCATAAAAAGTTTTTTTTTAAATCAACAGTCTTTCAGAGGAATACACTGCATGAAATTAACCTTTAAACATTATTTATAAATGAAAATATGTAGGAACACCAGTGGCTACTCATAAAAGTCATCAGATTTGTTATTCAAGTGCATAGATCCTCCCTGCTGGACCTCCCATCTGTGCCAATAGTCATCAGTTTAGCAGTCATATGACAACTCGCACAGTTTATCAGTTACAGTTGAGAAACACAATTAAATCAGTACACAAGAATTTATAATCAAATTCTGTGAAATAAAGGAGATAAGACATCATTGTGTCGCTAAAGAAATTGCTGTGTAGTCGGGATCTTGGCAATTTGCTGAGAATGAGAATGCTGCGATGTTATTATCTTCTCTGTTCTGTTGTACAAGATGGAGGTGTGGACACTTAAGAAGATCCATTTAGAAAAGATACAGGCCTTTGAGATGTGGTGTATTCCATGGACAGACAGAATAACAAATAGAGACATGCTTGATAAAATGAGTACAGAATGTGAGTTAGTTGAGACAGTGAAGCAAAGAAAATTTCAATATCTTGAGCATGTCATTAGAGGCCCAAAATACCACTCTTACGATTCAATCATGCAGGGGAAGATAAAAAGAGCAAGCAGAATGTTGGTAGATGTCGACCATCCTGGTTGAAGAACCTGAGGGACTGGTTTGATTGCAGTTATGCAATTAATCCAATTAAACCCAATTAATCCAGTCCTCCAAATTAGACGGAGTTCAACTCACAACAACAATGGAGTCATACTTTGGTGCAGCATTCACTTAAAAATTTAGGCCAGGTCATTCCATGTCTAATCAACCAAAAAATAGTGATTTTGACACACAGTCTTAGATTTTGATTAAACGTTGCAGATTTTCTCATTTTTTAGATTTAATATGAATACAAAATTTTTTTTCAATTTGTTTTTTTTTAAACAAAATTGGTTTTTATAGTTAATAAAATTTATCTTCCTTATTTACCAACCCTGCCCAGAGCAAACAGGTGGAGTGTCAAATTATTTACACCCAATCTGTTCGTTGCAGGGCTAAAATAAATAGTTCTGTTCCTAACACATGGTCAACCAATTAAATGACTGAATCATTTAAGGACAGAAGAGGTAGAGGTGTAAAAGACACTAATCAGAGTTATCTCCTCTGAAAGTAATGAATTTCATTATACAGCCAGACCCTGTGGTGAATGAAGTGAAGGTGTCATTTTCAGAGTGGAAAATTGTGCTTTTCAGAGGGCCCGGCATGCTGATAAGCGTACTTTTCCACTCAGTGAGGAAGGCAATGGTAAACCACCTCATTCCTCGTTTTACTTAGTAAAACCTCTGCAGGTTCAAACCAGCCTTTTGGCTGATGACCTAAACAACAACATTTACTAACCAATGTGGATGAACATTTATATTAATATACAAATGAAAAAAGATCTTTCAAATTTTAAATTACGCAAAAGCACACTGAAATCATAAAATGTTTGTAAAAATGAAAAAAATTAAAATAAACGGTGCAGTAATCGCGTGAGTATGATAAACGAACAACTAATGAGATCTACAAGACGTATGTGAATAAAGTACATACATACTGTATGTACAAACAGATCACCCAACTGATTTCTCAGAACTGACGACACATACAAACATTTCCGTTTGGTCTATTCTAGCGAATGCGTGTTTTTTAACTGGACAAATTAAATGATACGATAATAACCGAATGATCACATTAACCGTGATCACACTAAGCAGCGGTTACTGTATTAGCAGACATCAACCACGGTTGGACTAGTGTGCATCTTACGTTTACGCATTCTGAACTTTGACAGGTCACACCAAATCTATAATTAAATTGTAAAAAATATTAGTGTCCAATTACTATCAATAAGAATAAGTTTTCCCATTAGAATTTAAAGAACCAAATCTTAAAAACATATTTTGCTTATTTTCAAATGCCTGTTTGTTTAATTTGCTGTAACATTTTCTTTTTAAACGCTTTTATTTAACTTACTCTTGGAAGCATCAAATCTTGCAACTTAAAATTTTAATACTTCTACCGTATCAATATGAATCAAACTTTGCACACTTGTTTATCTTCGATGACAATACGCTGTGGAGGTGTTTGTAAAAAAAAATTTAAAATTCTAAAATTTTATAACGCTTTTAATTTAACTTACTCTTGGATCCATCAAATCTTGCAACTTAAAATTTACAAAAAAATCACAGAAAAAAAAATTACAAAAAAATTAAAAAATTTTTTTTTTTAAGAAACGCTATTATTTAACAATTAATCAAAAAAAATGAACTAAAAAGAAAAAAATTTACAAAAAAAAATTACAAAAAAATTAAAAAAAATTAAAAAAAATTTTTTTAAGAAACGCTATTATTTAACAATTAATCAAAGAAAAATGAACTAAAAAGAAAAAAAGAAAAAAATTTACAAAAAAAAAATCACAGACATTACAGTTAAAAATAAAAGCGTGCCGCATTAATATGAAAATATATTTGAAGACCACAGGGGAAGAACTTGATAAGTCACATTGTAATTTTTTTCCAGGAAAGCATTTTTTAACTTTGAAAGTCAATTAATTGGTACTAAAACTTAGTTTTAAAGATTATGAATTTTATTATATTAACTTAATGTGTTTATAATCTACTTTTGATGTTAATTTCTAAATTTTATTTTTTATGTTGCTCTTGTGACGGTTTTTTTGCAATTGTCAACTGGACTTATCAAGTTATTCCCCGGGTATTATATGCAGGCCAATTGTTTGGTTTGGTAATAAGTTACTAAATAGTTAATTTAAACTAAAAAAATATTTATTGTAAGAGAAAGATTACTTAAATTAATCAAAAGTACATTAAAAATTGTTAAATAAGAAAAAATGTGCTATTTTAACAGATTTTCTGAACTATTCGGAAAATTTCCTTATTTTACAGGAAGGCAATTGAAATACTCTCTAGCTTGTGGGCTGCAAAACTCTTTCAAAGCTTGAAGATCATTGTATTTTTCCCTTGACAATGGTAAAAGACCTGTTGAACAAGAAACAATGTATCAAAATCAAGATATACAGAACATTCATTCAATTACATTGTTTTGTTTTTGCAGTCTTATATTACAAGCTTGAGAAGACTAATTTAGTTTTAATAACTAGCTTTATTCCAAAAAAGACATTTTTATTAAATTCAATATATATTAGAGTATATATTAATATCGAGTATTCAAAATAAATTAATGTGAGAGGCCTACCTTCATAAGCTGGCTCTGGCAGAATTATTTCTCCATCTTTCAGGCTGTTCATAGACTCCTTCATTTTCTCCCTCGCTTCTTGTAACAATCTTCTTTTTTCCTGTTTTTCAGTCAGTGGGCTTATTAATCTTCGTGCTTGTGTTTTTGCTTCAGCTGGCTTTTTTAAAGGGACTGTCTCCCAAGCACCATTGTAGTTAGTCCGCAGCTTAATAAGAACTTTACTGCTCTGATTAATTACAAGTTCTCTTATCGGTCTTGTAGGGAAGGATAGTGTTTTTTGATAAAACAAATCTAAGTGTGTGGTCCAGGATTTGATTATTTCCGGCTGTCTTTCAACATCAATTACCACAAACGGGGATGGCTTAAATCGGGAGCTTTCAATAGTTTCACACCAATCAGACGGAGTTTCACATTTAGCCCTTTTGTTGATTAAGGCGGTGTTCTTATCACATTCTAGATACGAGTGACCTCGTATTGGATAGGTGAATTTTATGGTACTTAATTTTTTTTGGGTGTGTACCAGATGGTGACACAACTTCAAAACTACATTGTTCTTGTTTTGCCCTGAGCAGGAATCGCAAAATATTTCAAGATTAGTAATGTTATGGTTAAGGTAATTGTAAATAAAGTGAAAAAGAAAGGAGCAAACTTCATCAGCCCCTTTGTTACCAATAGTTTCAGGATAAACATAGTAATAACTTGCTCCAGTCGACAGAATATGAATGTTGAACATGTACACTGAAAGTTGTCTTTTATAATACACGTCATTAGTTTGAATATTTGGGCATGGAAAATTTCGGCTATAATCCATTGCTATTGCTTCTATGTTGTTAGTTTTTCTGGCTTTATTTTTGGCTTCTGTCTTCCTCTTATAAAACGTTTGCTGTTTTCTTAAGTGTACTTCATGTTTTACATTAAGAGATTGTAATTCATTAATCACTTTTACATTATTTTTATCTGCCAGCTGTAAATCTAGAGATTTACTTTCTGCTGCAAATTTGTCACAAACACTACAGGTATCAGCTCGAGGGTAGCCGAAGCTGATATTGAAATCATTGTTGAAAATACTGCGGTAACTTTCATAAGATGTTGGGATGTTGGGATATTTTATTTTATACTCTTGAAACATTTTTCTTATGTTCAAAGTTTCTTCCAAGTAAATTCGATCACTTTTTTTCAAACTATAGTGACTGTTTCTACTTTGAAATGAATTTATGTGTGCATGCACAGCAGCTAAACACTCATTAGTAATTTTTTTTGGGCGATTTCCATGGGTACCGCGTAGATCTCTAGGAACTGAAATATCTTTTTTCATTTTAGAAACGAGGCAATCTACTTTACCCCGAGTAATCCCATGTAAAGATATGAACGCCTGCTTACATACCTGAGTTTCATTTACAGTACCATCATCGTTGTTCACTCTAACACGGTAACATACAGAGCAGTCACGAAAAGTTACTTCAACTTCATCTTTTCTTGGCCTCCTTCTTTGAACTGGATGTATAGAAATTAATCCTGCAATGTATATATTCAGTTCATCATTGTTTTTCATAGAATTCATATTCCTTATAATTTCTTTTATGGTAACCTCTTTGAATTGTTCAAAACATTTTTTAGGGCATTGACAAGGTTCTCCTATCTCATGGGATTGTAACCTTATTTTCTTTAAAACATCACACATTCTTCCATAACGTTTTCTTTTTCTAGTACCCACTTTATTGAAATTCCCCACATCATCACACTCCACATTTTCACTGGCCATGGCGAAACAAACTTTTAAATAAGAAAAACACTGAGAAATAACTAATAAAACACTACTAAACTTTACCTTTCGACATAACCTTACAAACCAAAACCAATATTTATACAGTAAATCAGCTGAGACTAACAGAGAGCAGGTTTGCCAACAAAAAAGCCTATTTTTCTAGGACTTGTCAACTTCTTCCCCTGTTTCATATGGACATATCAAGTTATTCCCCTGTACACTGCTTTTTATTTTGCTCATATCTTGTGACTTATCTAGTTACTCCCCTTGAGGTTTTACCACAAAAAAATACCGTATTCAAGCTACAAACTGAAGAAATATCTCAATTTTCACAAAAAGTGGACTTATCAAGTTCTTCCCCTGTGGTCTTCATTTTACAACGAATATTTTACAATAAATATTATACATATTAATGCGCCACGCTTTTATTTTTAACTGTAATGTCTGTGATTTTTTTTTTGTAAATTTTTTTATTTTTAGTTCATTTTTCTTTGATTAATATTGTTAAATAATAGCGTTTCTTAAAAAATTTTTTTTTAAATTTTTTTTTTTAATATCCATCAGGGTTATTCAAACTAGTGAGACCTGGATTAATGGAATTTCACAACTAAAAAATTATATAAAATTATTCTTAACCTAAATGAAAATAAATCTACTAATCTAGTATGAAGCAAATCCAGAAAGTAAGAATATTGTGTCTCTAATGCTTGAAGAGAATTCTTTTTACTTTCTCTTGCCTATATGAATATATAGGAAGGAAAGTATTGTTTTCATGTTGATTTTTCGAAATCGAGTTTTCACCGGATCTATACGTTTTCAGACCCCCTGAACCCAAAAAACATGTTTTTAGCGATTGGTCTGTGTGTGTGTGTGTGTGTGTGTGTGTGTGTGTGTGTGTGAACGGAATATCTCAAGAATGGAACATCGTACGAACTTGAAACTTAAAACTTAAGTTACGTACCACTACCGGACTCGACACGAACATTTTCATCAAAATCGGTCAACCGGAAGTGGTAGTTTATTCGTGTAATTTTTCACTTTTTTGCGATTTTCTCAAAAACTGGTCCTACGATTTTTTTAAAAATCGCCTGGTTTACTCAATTTTTTATTCTCTACAAGATAAGGTAGGCGTCATGTTTGCTGAAATTCTGGGTGAGGCTGTTTTCACGTAAAAACGTTGTTTTTTTAAGATTACAGCTTTAATATGCATTTTAGCGCAAAACTTTATATAATAAAAGTTGTAGAGAATTGAAAATTCTACAACTTTTATTTCAAACAATATTTTGTATAACGCTTAGTTTAGCGGTAATTTGCGATTTTCTGTTTTTTTTCTCACGAAAATGTGTGAAAAATTGATTTTTTTAAGATTTCGGCCTTAGTATGCATTTTACGACAAAAGTGTATAGAATTTAATTTATAGAAAATTAAAAGATCTACAACTTTTATTTAAAGCATTTTTCTCTACAGAGCCTAGTTTAGAGAGAAAGAGTGATTTTCCGTATTTCTAAGCCAAACTGAGGTTGATTTTCATTTTGCATCATTCACTCATGATTAAAATAAGGTTTTGTTTTTGAGGTTAGTTTTTTGTTTATTTCTAATATTTTATTATTAATGTTAGGTTTATTGTTAATTATTTGCATTGGCAAGAGAAAGTTGTGTGAGTGTTTCACACCAGATTTTTACACATTCAGTACACTACGCTCTCGCCTAGCACGTTCTATTTTGTTAACTCTGAAAGTAATTCTGGAGGAACACCACCTCTTGGATATCAATTTGTTGCTATTGTACAGCCTGCAGAAAGGTTTTTTCTTTGTAACCATGCAGTCGTTTTTGAATTTTTGTCACACAATCTTATAACCTCACATAGGTAGTATTTTAAACAGATTTTCATGATATAGGAAGCAGTGAATTTAATACAGTTGCAGGTATCGATGCAAAAGTAGCTTAAAATTTTGGATTTACTTTCTATAACTCACAGCAAGAAAATACACATGAAAAAATAATAGTCACAACAGCGATATAACAAGGGAGTGTTTTTATTGAATTTCTTCTAAATTACAGGTAAAACTATTACAAAAAATTAATGAAAATTTTACTGATAGAGTAATATAAAAAAATATTAAATAGTTTACTTTTATGTTATCAGCAAACATAAATCTATGAATTAAGTTGTAAATAAAGCAAGTAAACGCACGCCGCACGAGTAATCAGTCCGGCAGGAGTGATATCTAGTTTTATCAGGAATGATATATAGTTGCAGGTATCGATGCAAAAATAGCTTAAAGTTTTGGATTTACTTTCTATAACTCACAGCAAGAAAATGCACATGAAAAAATAATAGTCACAACAGCGATATAACAAGGGAGTGTTTTTATTGAATTTCTTCTAAATTACAGGTAAAACTATTACAAAAAATTAATGAAAATTTTACTGATAGAGTAATATAAAAAAATATTAAATAGTTTACTTTTATGTTATCAGCAAACATAAATCTATGAATTAAGTTGTAAATAAAGCAAGTAAACGCACGCCGCACGAGTAATCAGTCCGGCAGGAGTGATATCTCATTATTACTTACCATTCATCGCGTTAATTGAAAGAAACAGAACTGTGTTCAAGGTCCTAAGACTTGGTCTTTGGAGTAGAATGTTAGCTCATTCTCTCAGTTGGTTGAAAACTCTTGTTGTACCGTTTTGAAATGAGTGTCTCAATTCTGAATCCAGCCAGCTACAAGTTGAGCAGCATAATCAAATTTCTTCCCACGAATGAAAACAAATCGTTCCAGATTTTTAAAGAAATATTGTTTTTGGGGACGGTGTCAAGAAATGATTAGCAGGAGAAGACAATTAATGTTGCACGGTAATGTGAAAGTCAAAAAGCCTACGAAGGGCTATACAGAACAGGAGGAGAAGGTAAAAAATGACAACGCAAATCTCCACACAGCCGTCACAAATTAATTCTTGAATTAATTCAGTTGCAAGATCCTCAACCACTTTGCTCAACTCCCTGTTCAGGTAAAATCTTTTCATTTCTCTAAAGTAGTTTACAGGTTGAAAATATTTTTGACTAATGATAAGATTTAAAATGCCATTAAACAATGAACCAAAGAGACAGTGGGACCGATTTTGATGAAAATGTGTTGGGTCCGGTAGCGGTATGTAACTTAAGTTTCAATTTTCAAGTTTGCACGATGTTCCGTTCTTGAGATATTCGGTTCACATACACAGACACACAGATATGAAATTATTTGAATTGATTAATAATGTTTAATGAACTGAAAAGATACTTTAATAGTCCATCGATTGGTAATCAAATGGGGCATCGAGACATTGTTGTCATCAGTTTTATAGTATCTATTATAAATTCTTTTATATTTTTATCTGCTTACTTTTAAATCATCAAATTTTTGAGTTGGTTCCATAATTAAAATAAATTAGATTTTCTTCTATTTCCTTTTAATTATTAGTAAATTGGTTCAAATTATTCTTAATTTTGTTTTATTGCTTCACCTTCAATAAAATTTGGATCTTTGGCTTCTGGAATATTTATTTATAATGTTTTATATATTCTTCTTACAATTTAGTTTGATATATTTAACTTTGATTTAGAATATTTGTAATTTAATTAAAAATTATTTATTTTGATGATTAATTTTGATTATTTAACATGATTTCTTTGAATTCTTTAACAATTGACTTATAAGCTTGACCTTAGATCAATGATATTCTGGAGCATAGACTGCTAATCTACAAAAGGTAGACTTCCCTCTTAAGACTCATCAAATGACATAATATAAAAATATAACAAAAGGTATAGATACTGAAGTCATGAGATTGCCTTTTGCGTATGGATGGGCTGTGAGGAAGGGAAGAGAAATTCTGACAGTGCTGCCAACCTCAAAAGTCAAACACTACTCATACATTACACTACCGTGCAGTTTCTGCATACATTTTGTTGTAAGCTGTGGTTTATTCCGAGAAAATGTTTTCTTCTTAAACTTTTTATAAGAAATAAATGTGACCTGCAATATTGCCTATTGCTTAATTACATGACTAAATATGTTTAATTTACTGTAATTACCAGCTACCTTACTCCATTGAAACAAAATTTTCTATGAATGAATCGCCTCTTTAGTATTGCTGTCACCGGCACCATCACTATCAGTTCCACTAGTATATTCCTAACCATGTCGTTTTTGGACATGGACATTTAACCAGATGTCAACAGTTTTGTTGACATCTGGTCAACAGTTTTGTTGACATCTGGTTGACAACTGCTTTTTAACGTCTTTAATTTATTTTTTGAATTGTGGAAAGAGAAACTTCACACAAATTAGCTACTCACTCATGGCTTTTGTTAAGAGGCAGGGAAATGCATTTTTGTTAAGCTATAACTTCACAGCATTTTATTACACTGCACATTAGATTTCACTCAGCCGTATGAATATTCTGCCTTCGTTTTCGAGAAAACTAACATTTTTATTTACGGTAACAAACAGTTATATTCGTATAGTTAACCTACAAAAGATTCCATGATATACTGTATATGCTCTGGGTGTAGTACAAATTGTTGTGTTTGTTGTACTTAAATTAAACAGTCGTGCGTGCGCACTGATGCTTTTCCCTCTTTACCCCTCGTTGCAAACTCGTGACTCAAGTAACTATAAAAAAAATCAATAAAATAAATTATTTAGTAAAATTTATTTAATATAGTTTACTAAAAAAAAACCTGGTAATGATCGTTGTTGAAATATTACACATCCGTTGGTAACGGTAAATATTAAAACGTTTATTTTCATTTAATTAACGCAATTCGTGTATTCTTTGAAATCCTTTTTAAATCATCAATCAACACAATTATAATGTTTGAATCATAAATTCAAATTCATTCACTTCTCTATAAATTTTAATTCACTTCTCTAGTTTTATTTATATTTTATCTTATCTTAAACCCCTTTCTTACATAATAATTTTTTTAATTAATTTTACATACGGTATTAGGCAAATAAAATAAACAAAATCTAGGCCAAATGATTGGTCTCTGTTTATTAAAAAGTCAAAATGTGAACAAACCCTCGGCTACTAGCATTTAATTAAAATTTGTTTGCTACACTACTATCGGTTTCATAATCATAGACACCCGAGTTTGAACCCTTGCATCTCCAAAACTATGAGTCGAATTTCAACATACTTTACATCAAAATTTAGCTCATTTTATTCTCCGTTGACCTATAATAGTCCTATATTTTTAATGTTGTTTAAAAATTACCATATTGAGGTTGAAAGACAAAAAGATCCGGTTTTTTTGATACTGTGACAAATTTCATGCGTTTTGAGGCATGTAACTCGATAAATATTTGACCGAAAAGTTTGAAATTTTAACACAACTTAGACAATTATATTCTTACAGCGTCACGAAATTTCAAATTCATACGTTATTTAAATTTTGAATTATTAACAATATTCTGAACCATTTCTATCTCTGTAACCACTCAATTGTTCGGCTCGGGCAAACTATCGTTTTTTTCAGCGTAAAAAAACTTAGTACAGATAATATGTTAATAACGAAATATCGACTGGCCAATGTTGTGGTAGAATTTTTAGATGAAAAATAGATTGGCAATGCGGGGTGGGTGTTAGATTAATAACTTTACGAGCCGCGAGCGTAATTAACATCACTACAGTGAACGGTTTCACAGTAACAACTGACAAATATGAAGAGTAAATACCTATTTTCAGAATGTACAATCCACACGTTGCCATGTGGATTTAAAGCAACCGTTGCTATGACAATATCACGTCTCACTGTTGCCAGTCCTCCTTGCCCTTCATCCCGCACTAGCACACAAGTCAGCTCCCAACTAAAGGCCTATGTTATGTGGAATGCAGTAAAAGAGCTTTTTACCTGTTTTTAACCTTATTCACAACCAAAAAGTGCTCAGTTCGCTTCTTCATTTCAACTGTCACAGGATGGCGACATAAGTGGCGAGTTAAAACCTTTAATTTTTGGTGGCCCTGAATGAAGAGGGCCGTTTAAGCGGTGGTCGTCTTAGTGAAGCGTCGGTTGTAGTCGTCGTGGCGGTCGGAGGCTGGGTGACACGGCATGTTGTCGTCCAGCGAAGACGTCATCTTCCCTTGCAGTAGTGCGTCGATGGCTGCTTCGTCGGATCCAGTGGGCGTAAGACTCGGTCGAGGGACCGCTGTGGGCATCGCTCGCGTCAGCGGGCGATGACGGGTCGGTGAGCGGAAGCATAATCTTCTCTCACCCGATGATGAGACCGCATGATGAGAGGCGAGCACGTTACCAACTGCGCCAATGCGGCCGGCTGTGTTACTGAAGTAATACCATAACATGGCCCGATAGGTATTTAAGAAAGGTATAAAAATGGGGTACGTGGGTGGGTTCCTTCATTCCGTCGAGTCAATATCTCTACTACCTTGCTACTATTAATATCGTAAAAATATTGGTGTCTATCTATTATAGATTATTGCCGACTATCTTATTGCTATCGTTACAATTCTTATATATTGCGTTTTCAAAGAATGTTACATTTACCGCCATCCGCTAGATGGCATGAGAATGCACTTTTACGAAATGTAGTTTCAACAAAATTCAATAGATAGCGGGAGAATGTCCTTTTTCAAATCATGTTTGTAATTCTTATTTTCGTTTTGGTACAGTAACAAAACAGTACAGTAACTTATATTAGCTTTATATGTAGTTGTGAAAAACTTAAAAAAGTAAGTGTGAAGAAGCGGTTGGTAACCACAGGAACGAACACTTTTAAAATAAGGGTCGTGTAGAAGGGAAGAAAGATAGGGCAGGGGAAGGATGGTAGGACATGGAAAGGGGGAAGAAGAGGTTTGGTTTGTATGTTTGAAGCCATGGCGGCAACACGTTTACCAAAACGTTAGCTGCGCTGCAGTCGGTTGTTGGCAAAGCCTATTACATGAAGATTACAAAGCTTCTTACAAGTCAATACTCAAAACAACGCGTCCAGCGAGACATGATGTCATCGCCGGGTGGTTTGTTTAGTTTCTTTTTTATCCGAGGCAGCGAGAAAAACTCATGTTCACTCCCTTACGATGGGGAAGTAGTGTTGGACTCCATTGACTCGTCCTCTTCCAGCCCCAAGGAGACCGCAACCGCCTTACTAACCAAAAACCAGTCGCCTGGCCACTTGATCGGACATCAGCAAACAACCCTCTACCTCCCTCAAAACTGTTTATATAATACTACTTGGGAAATGTCGGGTTAAAAAACAATTTACATACTGTCAGCAGGGCGTGGAAGGGAACCGTAGTCTAATTCCCCTCTCGCTGTCACCGACCACCACTCACTCTCTCACTTTCTTTCATCACCAGCTCAGGAAATTAGTGTGCCTACCTTACCTACTGAGATTGAGATAGGATTGATTCACTGTGGGAGAGGGCGATCTCGCTGATCTCCATAGTGACCTCCTGACCACCCTTTCCGCAAACTGAGCGACCAACTTCCAGCTCTCCTCATCCTGCAGCATCGCTGCCCCTAGGATGGTTTGTTTTGACTCCCATTTTCTGCACTAATAAACCATCGTACATAAAATCTACCTGTTAGTGAATAATTTAGTATGCTTCTTTTCCACATGTGTCTGTTATTTACCTATTGCTACATTGTAATGTAGGCTGGATAATAACAGTGTTATTTTAATAACAAGTTATAGGATCCTGTTATCAAGCAGGCTGTTATTTTCAGTATACTTTATCAAAAAATAGCTTTATTTCCCATCACTAGTGTCTATCCATCACTAATTTTGGCGATCATCATGGGAATTATCATTTTTTTAGTGATTTTCTATATTTTTCTCATCAAAATAAGTTAAAAACTGTATTTTTTGTAGATTGCAGCTTTGGTAGCTATATGACTAACGACAAAAGTGTATATCAAAGTTAAAGAAAATTAAATATGCCATAGATTTTATTTCAAGATTTTTCTACAGAATGTATTTTTGCATCAGTTAGTGATTTACCGTATTTTTAAGTGGAATATGGGTTGGTTATCATTTTGCATCATTCACTCATGATTAAACAAAGGTTATAATTTTCATTATTTACATTATTAAATAAGAGTGTTTCACACCAGTGAAAACTCGGTTGCAAAAATCTACACGTGAACAATACTGTCCTTCACTATACATTCATAAAGGGCAAGAGAAAGTAAAACAAGTATGTAGATAGACTATCATTTTTTATTTAATCCATTTATACATTTCACATCAAATAAATATTTAACGTAAAACAAGGATGAAGAAAATTTCAATGATCAGATGGTTTGCCTATATTAATCTACAGTAAGTTTATCATCTTCATCAACTGAATTAAGTTGTATATGCTCTCGTATCCAGTCAAGATATGTGTGAACCCTAGTGTAAACACCAGGATATCCTTTCAGAGCACAGCCGTAACCCCATGAAACGATACCTTCTAGTTTATTATTGCAGACCATTGGACCACCAGAATCTCCCTAAAAAAAAATTCACAAATTTATTAGTTGGTGTTGTTATTTAGGTTACTAGCTGAAAGGCTGGTTTGAACCTCTAGAGCAGTGATTCCCAAAGATTTTTTTAACGATGGTGGTTTTCAAATGTTGGCTGTTGAAATTGTCCAGAAAGTATTGCAAACAGATGACGAGAAAACTGATTATGATGAAGAGCTCGACACTGCTGAAGCATGGTCCGGACCTTCTCATGCTGAAGCATTTGAAGCACTTGATTTAGTGTTCAAATGGTTTGAAAGGAAAAGTGAATGCAACAGCAAGCTATTTGTTGCTGCTTAAGTGAATTCAGGATTTAGCAACAACAAACGTAACAGTTGTATGCGCAAAAAGAGCGTGACAATTTCTTTGCAAATGAAAATACGTAAGTGTATTATAGTGCAGTGCATATAGTGTAATATGTAACTGATTTCTAGGAATTACATACAGGTATAAACATACATAATGTACTACTGTAATAGATTATGAGACAAGTATATAAACATAATTCCTTACACACAATTACAATAAACTATAATAGATTATGAGACAAGTATATAAACATAATTCCTTACACACAATTACAATAAACACACACGTAAAAACATACCATCCACACAACTGACACAACTGATATAACCAAGACATATCAACATTTACATTTGTTATATTTACATCTCAACATAAATACAGATGATTTCCAGCTTCCAGATGTAAGTAAGATAAATAAAACAAAAAAAAAAGAAAAAAGAAATTTAAAATTCCAAAAATTTTAAAAAAGGATTGTTGAAAGTTGAGTCTATTTTAAATCTTTGAAAAGGAGAGAAGCATTTACAGTTTTTTATAAAAAAAAAGACTAAATAATTAATATACAATTATTTTAATAAGGAATTTTTCAAGTTAAGATTTTAAAAGTTTTAATTGTTTTTAAAAGGTTTTAATCGAAATTTTAAAATATACATATATTTTAAAATGAAAGAAAGTTGTTAAACTTATTTATTTGTTTATAAATATCATTTACGAACTTCACCACTGGACATCGATAGCAAATGGTGCATCGACCGGGAAAGCTAAAAATATAAGGGAAATTTCAACAGGAGAAAGGAAAAACGGAAAACTGAAAGAAGAAATCTAACAAAAATTATCAGAAATTTAAAAGGAAATCAACAACAGAAATCAAAGACATCATAGAACGTCAGCAGAAACAGACTTCAACATAACACTTCCGAACACAATATTATCATCGTAAACGCCTATCTTTCACTAATCTTTCAACAATCCTCCAACTTCAAATCAACTCCAATTTCGGCTAAAAAGACAACGTCCTTACATCTGGAAAAAGGTATACATCAGTTATCTGGTAAGTCGTCTTACACACATTCGTCAAACACACAGTTACAGAATATAAATTATGGAACAACAAGTAACACCACTTATTGACCCTAATAGACTGGATGACAACAACCTTAACTTTCAACTGAGACTACGAAAAAGCGTAACAACCGGACATATAGGACAGAGAAAACAACGATTACAAAAATTGATAGATAACGGACGACAAACTGACATTAATGCAATACGTAGATTTGACCTCAATAAACAATTAACTGAGTGTCAAAATTATTTTGTGCGGTTACAAAATACAGAAAATTTAAACGATCTAGAGAAATATAATGCTGAAGTTTTTGACGACCGTCTTAATAAACTCTTACTGTTTATATTAGCGAATAAACCAGATAAGGTTGTAGATTTTCAAAATTTAAAACAGGAATTTGATAATTGGAAGGCTAATGAGTTACACAATATCGAAATTAGACCTAATCTTGACCAAAATTTAAATTTCGAAGAGGTATGTTTAAATAACAACCCATTACCTAACCAAAAGCAAGAAATTGTTAATGATGATCAAATTAGCTTGATACATCATCGAGTAATACAAAGTCCCGTTTTTAGGAATGATGTTCATGATATATTAATACCAAATGCGATAGGTCACAATAACCCTGTGTGTGTTAAACGTGAATTAAATTTTAATTGGACAAAAATCGCAAACCCGATTGAAAACGAGTTAAAACAATTAACTATCACAGATGGACGTGATATTGATACGTTGGTTAGAAATATCAAAATTATTAAACAAATTCAGAAACGTTATGCAGTAGATCTACCCTTGGTGTTATTAACTCCATTTATGACCGGTTTTACGGAACAAATTTTTGAAAATTCCATTAGAAATAACCACAATTTTGATCAGTTTCATCGAGATTTGGTGAACAAACTGATCACACCAAAAATGAAAGAGATATTAAAATTAAAATTATTATACAGAAATCAGTCACAAATGGAAACCTTGACAGAATACATAAGAGAAATCTTAGAAAATCATGATGTATTACGACTTAACCTCACCGAAGGTGAGTTGATTAATATAATATTAACTGGTTTAAATGAAATATATGCTACACATTTAGGCATAATTGGTAGACCCAATAACTTACATGATTTTAATAAATTGGATGCTTATGTATATGAGAGGGTTTATGCTAGAACTCTTCATGAGATAAGTTCATCAAAAATGAACGATACAAGCGCACTAAACTCTATAAATAAAACAATGCCTCTTCAAGGTAAACAAATCATATCACAAAATACCACATCCGATAACATTGGGTCACAAATATCAAAAACAATATTAAAATGTTTTTATTGTAATAAACCAGGTCACATTAAACGAAATTGTAGACTTTGGCAACAGAAAAACAATAAAAACATGTCAAAAAACTAAACGGATACAAACACGCGCAGCATACTCATATGGTTCGTGTTTGTAAACATGAGATGGGTAAATCTTTAAAGATAGGAAAACAAAGGTTGACTTATAAAAATACATTGAAAGGTTTAAAAATAAAAATTAAAAATAATATATTTAACGCGCTTATTGATTCAGGTTCTACACATAATATTATTAACCAAAAAATGTATGTACTTTTGAAAAATAGCAATGCAATCATAAAAGAGGAAAAACTTAACGCAATTTGCCTCACAGCTGACAAATTCCCTTTGGAAATTACTAAACAAGTGTGGGTTCGAATTAACCTACACAATCTATCATGGAAAATAAATTTCAAAGTGTTAAAAAAGATACACCATGAAATAATACTTGGTATGCACTTTTTACATAAAACACGTGCTATTTTTAATGCTATAAAATCAGAAATAACCTTTGAATGGTTAAAGAATCAAAAATTTTATTTAATAAATATATTTCCAGATCAAATTAATAATATAGAGCAATCTGAATACATTAAAAATAAAATAAATAATTTGTGTAAAGAATTTCCGGATGTACTTACGGCTAAATTAGGTTGTACTCATGAATTAACCTATGATATCAAACTTAAAAATAATGAAATTATAAAATCTAGGCCCTATCCTTTAAATCCAATAAAAACATTCCAAATGAAAAAACAAATCGATAAACTATTAAAAGAGAAGGTAATTAGAGAGAGTGTTTCTCCTTATTCATCTCCGGCCTTTTTGATCCCGAAACCAAATGGTTCAAGTCGTTTGGTTGTAGATTATCGTTCGGTCAACTTAATAATTGACTCGGAAGCGCAACCCTTACCAAATATAAATCACGCTTTCCAATGGTTTTCCAAAGCACGATGGTTCAGTACATTAGATTTGGCACAAGCGTATCATCAAATCCCATTGACAGAGAGATCTCGTCAAATTACTGCATTCTGTACTACAGATGGATTGTATGAATATGAAAGATTACCTTTTGGTTTGTCGACCGGCGCACAAGTTCTAACTCGCCTTATGAATAAAATATTTAAAAATATTAAATATAAATTTGTGTTTAATTATATGGATGATATTTTAATATATTCCAAAAGTTTTACAGAACACTTAAAACATATCAAAATAGTGTTGTTGATCTTGAGAAAAGCTGGTATCACCATTAATCCTGATAAGGTGACATTTGCTGTAAATGAAATACCATTTCTTGGACACACGTTGTCATACAAGGGTGTCTCTATAGATTCAACGAGGACACAAAAAATTTTAGAATATCCGGAACCTACATCAGTAAAACAAGTACATCGGTATTGTGGTATGATTAATTATTTTTCCAAATTTATTAAAAATTATGCTGACAGGATCGAACCCCTGAATAGATTAAGACGTAAAAATACTCAGTTTGTTTGGGGAGACTCACAAAGAAAAGCGTTCGAAGATCTTAAACAAGCAATTGCTAATCCTCCAGTTCTCTCCATACCAGACTTTTCTAAAGAATTCATTTTACAAACAGATGCGTCAGATACAGGTATAGGGGCGGTGTTACTCCAAGAACATGAAGGGTCCAGAAGAGCTATAGCATACGCCTCTAAAACATTGACAGAAGCAGAAAGAAAATTTTCTGCATATGAACGTGAATGTCTGGCAGTTGTTTTCGCGACAGATCACTTTAGAACTTATCTAACGCACCGTGAATTTCTTTTAGAAACGGATAACCAAGCTTTAGCCTGGCTTCTTTCACGACCAAAACAATTAGGTCGGTTGGCTAGATGGTTATTACGCTTATCCGTCTTTAAATTTAAAATTAATCACATTCGTGGTTCAAATAATAATGTGGCTGATGCATTATCGAGAATGTATGAATTAAATAATGAAGATACAGCAAAAGAGATATCGTATATCAATGCTTTATTATCACAGTTTCCCCTTTCCTTTACAGATATAAAACAACATCAAAAACAGGATACCTTTATCCTTAAACAAAAACAACAAATGAACAATAAATTTTGTTTATCAAAAGGGATCCTCTGTCTACAAGACAAAAATCATAATCCGACCAAAAAAACTCATCCCGTAAAACTCATTAAAACTCATCCCGTAAGTTCGAAAAAGAAAAATATTTGTGCAAAAATGGCATACCGGTGGTCGGAACCATTTTATATAATTGGATTCTCTACACCTGTTACAGCCTTACTCCGTAAGACTGTCGGGGGAGAAATATCCAAAGAACATATCTCTAATCTTAAAAAAGTATCATAAATTACCAAGGTTAGTAATATTATTAGGTGAGGTACGTCGCGACTCTCGAGCTTGTGATGTTGGTATTAAAGGTGTATCCGATGTTACTTGATGTGTGAATGTGTTATGAAAGGGGCCCCGAATGATCGTAACTTACCGTCTCAGGCCGACAACTGCTCCGTACTTATCTTTTTTGTTTTCGACTTTTAAGCACCCACCCCTTATTCCTTTTGCTTGTGTATGTTTCCCAGGGGGGGGGGGGAAGATTGTAATAGATTATGAGACAAGTATATAAACATAATTCCTTACACACAATTACAATAAACTATAATAGATTATGAGACAAGTATATAAACATAATTCCTTACACACAATTACAATAAACACACACGTAAAAACATACCATCCACACAACTGACACAACTGATATAACCAAGACATATCAACATTTACATTTGTTATATTTACATCTCAACATAAATACAGATGATTTCCAGCTTCCAGATGTAAGTAAGATAAATAAAACAAAAAAAAAAGAAAAAAGAAATTTAAAATTCCAAAAATTTTAAAAAAGGATTGTTGAAAGTTGAGTCTATTTTAAATCTTTGAAAAGGAGAGAAGCATTTACAGTTTTTTATAAAAAAAAAGACTAAATAATTAATATACAATTATTTTAATAAGGAATTTTTCAAGTTAAGATTTTAAAAGTTTTAATTGTTTTTAAAAGGTTTTAATCGAAATTTTAAAATATACATATATTTTAAAATGAAAGAAAGTTGTTAAACTTATTTATTTGTTTATAAATATCATTTACGAACTTCACCACTGGACATCGATAGCACTACTATTGGGTATCATTATTGTACTGTGCGCTGTAAAACGTAATATTGTACAGTACGTACATATTTTTATCTTTTTCGACTTACTGTATACTGTAGTACATTTTGTAAACAAATATAGCCTATGTATATAGCATATGTAAATTGTAATTGACAACTTGGCGTTTTTCAATACTGTACTGTATTTCAGAGATTCAAACATCCCTTTTTGTATTACCCATAACTGGATTTTATCATATCCGGCATACCCTAGATCCCAATTGATCCGAATAAGGGGGTTTCCACTGTAATATCGGATGAGTGGTGGGCTCACCGGGGAATTCAATGTCTCCTGGAAAATTATGATCATTGAACAGTAAACCATTCCTTGAATTTCGTGGACTCACAAACTGGTCCACATACCCAGACAATTTATTTACAAGTGTGCTATTTTTAGCGTGTACTGTTTCATTAACCCGTTCACCTGCAACCCGCAAGTTTTTTGTAGGACAATATTACATTCAAGAATTACACAAAGTTAATAAGGTTTACAATAGAACAGTTTTTTATGTAATCAGGATAATTGGTATCGTACAATATGGTTTTGGTACGCACAAGCTCAATTAACTTCTCTTGATTTGAAATGTTTCCTGTTCAATGCATGCACTGAAACTGTGCCTCGACTACAAACTGTGGTTGCTGGGCACATACATGTTCCTGTGCCACGCATGTCTATCTCCCAATACATATGCAACAGGCAACAATGGATGCACAGCTTTCGCTTCTGAACTGCGCTTCACTATACGCCCAGCTTACCCGCTTATTAGTGATTTCAATCAATCAATTAGTGATTTTTTTTTTGTGTTTTGGTGGCAAGAGAAAGTCTTATGAGTGTTTCAAACCATATTTTTATTCTAAAACACTGTTTGTGCAATTTAAAATAATTCAAACCTGGCATGCGTCGACACCTCCATTTTCATAACCAGCACAGATCATTTGTTTTAAAATTACTGGGAATGGAAGTTCCTTGTAATCTTCCACACATTGAGTCTGGTTTGATATTGGTACTGTAGCTCCTTGTAGTAGTTCTGGCAAAATTGATGTTGACTGCAGCAGAAAAACAGATGCAAGTGCTGAGTTAATGAACGTGTTATACCTTGGACAATTTGAAGTGGCACAGGCAGCTTCGGAGTTTATCTACTCTACTCTTCGCCCCTCACCTTGCAACAATGGTACAGTTACAAAAGTTTACAATCGCTACTGTAATATGGGGCACTACGCTTTGTTTTCACTGTTGTTAATATTAATCTGTCAGACATAATGATGTGACTAATTTGTTTTCATATATGATTTTCTGTTCATTATATATTCAGACCAATTTGTTTAGTTAGTTGCGTGCGTCTGTTGAGTATAGTTTAGTGAGTTTTTGCAGTTTAGTTCTTGTAATTTATAGGCTAATTAAAATTTTTACTGAGAGAAATTAAATACATATTTTAAAACGAAATAATTATTTGTATGTTTGTACATGTTTGTATGTTCGAATAATTATTCATATGTTCGGCTGTAGGCATTTGCGTGTATTAAAATTTGTAGACCTTGTTGAAAGAATAGGTTATGGACATAATTTATGCGGAACTGTGTGTACACGTAGAGCAAGAGCTGTGCCAGTTCGAATTGTCCACAGTATACATGCTATGTAGTCATAGTAGAGAAGTGTTTGTCAACCTTTGGGTCACAAATGTGTCTGGGGGGTTCGTGAAATACGTGGAAAAAAATTAATAATAGCCTACCGAGTGATTTTTTAGTTCTGTTACCAAATTGTTAATGTCTGGTAATTTTTTTGTGACACAAAGTTGGTAGCCCTACTCAACCGGTATAGTTACAGCAGTGTGAGTTAATTCTCCTTGAGCTGTGTAAAATTTTGTGCAATTTCCGGTCGTGTTACGAACAGAATGTCTTTTACCCTAGAATAATGGATTTAATTCTTGAACAATATTTTGCTACAAAATCGTACCTGAGTGTAAAAGAATCATTTAAAATTAAATTTGTTCATGTTCCTACACAAGAAAAGAATGTCAATTTCTAGGCTAACAAACCAGATGTTACGTCCAGCCATACTTTAAATGTTTTCTTTTTCTTTACAATTTTATTTTATAAACATTTACAGTCCAGCTGGTCAAAATTTAAAATCAATTACATGTAACTAGGCAACAAAAAAAACATTCTTTTAGACACAATACATCAAGACCTTTTTTAAGTAACTCGCTTTTCAAGACAATTATAACATTACAATATAATTATAACATTACATCATTATAAATCATCATCATCATCATTATTATTATTATCATTATTAAACGAAGAATCAATTTCATTATCAACGTCGTCTAATTATTTTAAATATAATATTTTCTATCAATTCAATACATCGCCACATCTTTATGGTCATCCATTGGGCCGGATCAAAACAACACTACAAGAGAACTACAAGAGCTACTACACTTCTACGATCAACACAATTACACGTCAAGACAAAGCAGTAACACACACTATTTATTTTATTATTTAATATCATTTGGTGAATTAACATCTTTGTAAAGCTGGACCGTAAAAGTCACATAATTGACTTTTAATTTCTAAATTTAACTATTACCTTTTTCTTTTTGGTTAGTTTGCAAGTATGCCTAGAGCAGCACGGTACTACAGGAGGAGTCTTGAAGACTTAAAGCACCTGCTGATAGAAACTGAAGCAGAGGCCATCCGCTTCCAGGAAGCTGACAAATTGACCTATCACCGTGCCAGTACTTTACTGGCAAGGGTGAAAGCGAGATGGTCGATGCACGAGCAGCTCTACAATGAACTTGCCGAGCTGGACGTTCTCCCCGAGCCATTATCGGAGGAGGAGTTCTCTGGGGGTTTCCGAGAACTGTCTTCAATTTACTTTAGGCTTGAAAATCTCTTAGCAGTCGAACCTCCATCGGTTCAGCAGCCATCTGTTCCACAACAGCCTCCTTTTGTTCCTTTTTCAAACAGTGCTTGCCTTCCTAAATTAAATCTTCCAAAATATTCAGGGAACATGGCAGACTGGACAAACTTTTTCAATTCATTTAAAGCTCTAATAATTGATGCTGATCCTAACATTAGCGACAGCATCAAACTTCAATATTTACGTTCGGCTTTATCTTCTGATGCTCTAAAACTAATTTCCCATCTTCCATTATCTGACGATTCTTACGCGCCAGCGTTGAGAATATTATCAAATAGATATGATAACCCTCGTCATCATATATCGTTCCATTGTCAAAGCATTTTCGATTTACCTTCAATATCAGAGTTATCAACAAGGGAACTAAGGCAATTTCTTGACGCCTATATGCAACACACGCAAGCCATGCAGTTGTTGCCTCAAGCTAATTTTTATGAAAATTTTTTTACAATGTTTCTTTTAAAGAAATTATCACCCAAACTAAGACTTCAGTTTGAGTCAAATAACAATAACATTGTTTATCCGAAACCATCTGACTTCATCAGCTGGCTCGAATCTCGTGCTATCCAATTAGAAAACGCAGCCTTATTTACTGCAAGTAACACAAATATAAACAAACCAACTAGAAACCCAAGATTGTACAATTCTGTATTTTTGGTATCGAATTCGTACGATACAGTAATTTGTTTATTATGCAAAGAGAATTACTCTTTGTATATTTGTCCTAAGTTCCGTAGTCAGTCAACTATGGAAAGATGGAATTTCGTGCGTTCCAATCGCATCTGTCAAAATTGTCTCTCAAAGCATGAGTTTAATATTCAATCTGGCTGTCCCTTAAAATCACGGTGTAAGGTATGTACTAAATTTCACCATACCATGCTGCACCATTATAACTATCGTACTAATTCTAACCCTAATAATAATAATAATAACAATACTAACACAACTCCGTCATGCAGTAACCACATGGTTCCAAAACCTACAACAGTGCCTTCTAAACAAAATATTGATAATAAGTCATTGTTTACTAATGCTAATGACAATTCTGAATTAACGAATGTTGACATGACTGTTTTACTAGGTACCTTCCTAGTTCAAGTCAAAGGTGCTTCTAACAAAACTGTAATTTTACGTGGTGTTTTAGATACCGGCAGTCACATAAATATCGTTACTACGCGATGTTTATCAAAACTTAACGCAGAAATTCGTAATTCTCAAATAAATATTTCAGGCTTATCACAAGCCATTGTTCAAACTAAAGGCATTTGTTCCCTAACAATTTGTGATTTAATGGGAAAACCGTTAATTAATAATTGTAATTTTCATGTCTTAGATAAAAAATAGCTTCACCTTTGCCTCGTTCTGCAATTTCAGCTGAGGTTAGAGTTGCTGCTAATGGTTTCAATTTAGCAGACAATTTATTCGATCAGTGTGCCCCAGTTGATCTGTTGTTGGGTGTCCAAGCAACTTTAGCTTTAATGAGAGGCGAACCTATTTCACTAGGTTGTAACCTACCATACATAGTACCTACTGCACTGGGTCATGTACTCATGGGTCATGCTCCCATCGCAACTGACACTTGTGTTTTATTGTCAACCAGTGCAGAAGACGAACACGAACAATCGTCCGTACTTTCTTCCCTATTTTCTCTAATAGTCAGAAACTTTACCCCCCTCGCGGGCGCCAGCTCAAGACACATTTATTCTTCGATTGCCCTCAGAGCA